>NMRA01000055.1:184935-457529 GCA_002633005.1 Phoronis australis
AGAAATGGTTATTTTAATACATCACCAACAAAACAGACAGTCAATGTATGGTGAAATCACCTGTGACCTCAAAACCCTACACAACTTACTTGAAACCAGGTAACTGTTCGTATTCATGCCCTTCAACAGCCACACTCTCTGGCCGATACTTGGGTTGAGAATTGGTGGGGTAGGGTGGAGGGTTTCTGTATTGAGGTTTTTTCCATGATGCTGTGAGATCGTCAAATTGTATGCCGTCTACATTATCCATGACCACCCCTAAAGTGTGAAAAACATGCAAATGAATCTACGTAATTTTCTGGCAACTAGTGAACACAGTTATTGCATCAATATTGTTTTTAGTAAGTCATTTACCAATGGTTCTTTGATTTTAAACTTTGAGAGAGCACAGCAGACCAAACATTCACTTCCTTCAGTAAAAAGGTTAAAATTCTTGTATGACAGCACATATCTTTTATCTAATTCGCAATTGAATTAACATCAGAACAGCATCAAAACTAAATTTTGAGATACCACATCAATTATCATAACACAATTTACTGTACATTTTGCTATTTGTACTCTATTTCTATTTTAGCATATTGCCTCTGTCACATAAAGCTTCTTATAAGTTTGCGACACTAAAACGTTCATATTGTACAACAGACAGATAACTGTCAGTAGGTCACCTGGAGCGACGACCATGTGTTGGCGTAAAAAATCATCAAACAAAACTACTCAATTGGGTAGATTGGCCAAACACTGATGTGACCAAAGACATCAAGTAATTAGAAAGCACATGATGAACATGACAATTACAAAGTATTATTCTAAAAGCATATCTCATCAAGTACCAGTTCTCCGATCCACAACCATTAGCATTACACGATAAATTGCAATAAAAACCAACTGTGACTTGACCACAAAAAGCTATAAATCACAATAACCTGATAATAAACAAGAAAGAATTATCACATTTTAATATTTACATCAAAATCTACCAAAAAGGTACCTATGTAAAACAAATTTACAAACCTCAGTTCTGTAATATGTGTCAGCTATAACAACAATTATGCTGTCTTTCACACATAAACTTTGGCAATCAAATTTATTGGAACACCAATTAGTCTTAATTATCTAGAATAACATATTTATTAAAGGGAAAACTTAAAGCACATAAAATAATTACACCAGTCATCTTAAATACCTGAGTCCGGTGACTGCACTGGTGGGCCACCTGGTGGCAGGTTCCAGTCGGATTTCATGCGTACGGTAGACCTTGGCTCAAGATATTCATCGTCGACGCGACGTGTTGGCGCTGAATTTCTGTCCATAATGAGTGCTTGACTACTTTCTCGCTCAGATCGGTTCAAAAACATTTAATGTCTGAAATAGAAAGAGCAAGAGTTACTAGCGAAATATCTAAAGATAAAAGAGCCAGAGACAGTCCCAAATTATCTAAAGATGGATGAGGGGAGGGGGTGGTGATGGAAGGACTGAGGGCAATGCTAAAGGCGAGGGGAGGAAGACTGAGAGTGTCAACTGGATAGAGGTATGAGTAGAGGGAGGGGGACACATTGACGGAAAGGCAGAACGGAGGGACGGTGAAAGAAATGGCACTGTAATAAAAAAAATGACAACATGCATAAATTTTCACAATCATCCTTTGATCGGTTTGGTTGATAGATGGGTGGACACAAAAAAACAGACTCGAAAACAGTAAAAATGGCCACTAGGTGGCGCAAACTACATCGAATCCATCCGAAAACAGGAGGATAGCATCGCCTCACTAATAGGTGCCTACATATTAAATTTCATGAAAATCCGTTAGGACTTTTGAAGATATAAAGGTAAAACGTAAAAAACTAAAATTGCCACTAGGGAGCACACCGGTAGTCAGATCTGTCCAAAAGTCATCTTCGTCTATTGTTAACATCATATAAATATACTTACTAAATTTTGTAAAGATCCTGCGAACGGTTTAGGAGATATAGCCTCTTCATAGTTAGCACATACATGCCAATTTTTACAATCATCCTCTCAGCGGTTTGGTTGAACGAGGGGTGGACGCAAAAAACAGACTCGAAAAAAGAAAAAATGGCCACTAGGTGGCGCAAAATAAATCAAATCCATCCGAAAATGGGAGCATAGTGTCATCTCACTAATAGGTGTGTACATACCAAATTTCATGAAAATCCGTTCAGGACTTTTGAAGATACAAAGGTAAGCGTAAAAAAATTTAATTACCACTAGGGGGCACACCGGTAGTCGGATCCGTCCGAAAGTTCGCTCATGCCGTCCCATTCAAGAATGGAACATATATGCCACATTTCATGAACGTATGTCAAAGGGTTTTGGAGATAGAGCAGCGGACGCCGGACAGACGCCGCCCGGACGGACCAACGGACAGAGATGACGGCATAATGCGTCCACATATAAATATGTGGGCGCATAAAAAACACTGATGAGAGTCAAAACATTACGACCGACGAAAAGTTCTAATCCAACCAAATAAACATCATACACACTATCACAAAAAATTAAAATTATTGAGAACTTTCTTGAAAATGTCAAAGAGAAACGGTCATACAAAGCAAAATGCCTTACAAATAATGGTCATTAAACTTTTAGCCCAAACAAGAAAAAATCAACAATAAATAACCCAATTCCAAGAGCAACTGTTATGTATACTTGCCTCAGTAAGACATTGGCACAATTAACCCGAAAAGAAGAAAACATTGGGTTAAATGCGACATAGAAGTACTTCAAGCTCTTATCTAGTGGGTTACTTGGAGGGGACACAACTGATAAAAAGATCTGGGCTGTGATTACATTATGCACAGATATATCCTCAGCACAAATGTTGCAATGAATTAAAGGAGAATGCCACCCGATTTAATAAGTCTTTTTTGCCGTCTTAATCGGTCTATATCCACATCGCCTTGCATACGGTCGACCTTACCTTGCCGAGAGGTGTCACGTTAACCTGTGAAAAAGGTGAGAAATGACGCAGCGACATCAGTGGTTCATTTGCAGAGTGAATGTCGCTAGGTTGCGGTGCATCGTTCCCGCTTGTCCGAACTAAGCAGCTGCGAGGAAAGCAGGTATATCGTCTTTTCGACTTCCTCGAGAGTTCGAAATGCTTCAATGAATTCAGGCGATAAGCCGACACCAGTAACCCGTGTTGTGAACTACTGAACAGACTGCGTGTGAAACCAATTACATCATTGTATAGTTTCAACACCTCCGTCTGCAGTCAGCTGTCAGGTAACGTAACCGTACGTACCATTATCGAGTAGAAGTATTCGATCTAAATTGATACAAATTAGGTTGTTTTTTGTGCGGCATGCTCCTTTAATTTCACGAGGAGGAAAGTCTCATGAAATTGAGTTACTGTAGTAGTAACAGGAAAGTATTCTGTAGACATATAGTTTCTTGGAAGAAAAACAATATTTCACAAAATCACACCAGTGAAAAGTGAATGACTTGCGAGTATGCTCTGGAGTTTACTGGCCTATCCTGGCAAAATGGAGGCCAGTGATGTGATTGGTTGGCAAGGTTGGATTGTTGAATTGTGGGGTTTAATTTACTTTTCCATTCCATACACAAGGATTCTTTGGCCACAAGTGCAAACTAATGTCTTGGGGTCTACACAGTAGGGGTCTACAGAAGGCAACCCAGGTCTTCTTCAAGGTGCTAGTCAACAGTTTGACAATTCTTGTAATCCCATCACGTTAAAAGGGTACAAACAAAGTAATTTGCAAAGCCAGGGATAACAAATTAAAAACGCAATGATCGTTGTAGTATCCCTAATGAAACAGTCCCCAGACTCACAAATAAATTTATTGCCCAACTAAAAAGCCGTCTACAGACAAGATGTAATGTTTCCAAGTGAACATTGCCCGAAATAATCCCTGTATCTTTTCACGCAATTTTTTTCTAGAAAAATGTTTGCATCTCAACACAAACTTGGGATTCTGAATTCCAACAAATTTTGCAAGATTATTACAAAAAAAATTACTCAAGAGTTACCCGAGTGTTTGGTTTCCTCAATAAAAGTTCCAAGCCAGACTGTTCTTGACCTATGGCATCATTGTAGTCTACTCCGGTAAAAATAATTCAATTTGGGGCAAAAATAATCACTAAAATGACCATATTTCCATTGTACAGAGGCTTACCACATTGTTACAAATGCTCAAATTTTTACCAAATGTCGTTTAGTAATAGCTACAACATGCAAACCATATGCTAGAAAAGCAAAGTAAATATTTTCAACAATAGATGTTTTTGTTGAGAAATTTGATAAAATGAAATTTCAACTGTTCGCCACATTGTGTCCAAAAATGAGGAAGACACAAACGGCAGAAAAGGCGCAGATTGAGAAAAGGTCC
The DNA here is from genome assembly GCA_002633005.1 of Phoronis australis. Classification (NCBI taxonomy): domain Eukaryota; kingdom Metazoa; phylum Phoronida; family Phoronidae; genus Phoronis; species Phoronis australis. The sequence continues at coordinate 189,306 of NMRA01000055.1, forward strand.
ACGTATGGAAGACCATACGACATAGGTCACTTTAATGTTGCTATGAGGAAAGAATATTGTAGACATGTACAATAACCTATGCAAAACAAGATTTTACATGATTACCATAGGTCAAGGGGGAATAAACTGACCAGTTGCAGCTGCCACTGCTACAGGTCAGTTGTAAATAAAGTAACTAGAAGAACACATCAACTCACTACCTAACTACAGTACTTGGATGGGTTGACACCCATCCATAAGATTGCTTACAGTGCTGTAATTTTCAATAATGCTCAACTTAACACCAATCCCACTTCAATCAACACTTCCTTAGACATGCTAGTGTCTTTATGAATGTTTTTGTCTCATGAGAATTTTGTCTCTTATTATGCAACTCGCTTACGTTAAAATCTCACCAATATGGCAAATGTGAGAAATTTTATTTTTTCATTTTATCCATAAAAGATGCTTAGCACTACATCAATAGTTCTCAGAGTTCAAGTTCTGTACCACAGCCATCACCAGGGCTATCAAAAACTTCTTTCTAATAACACCACTTTCCACTGTCGACAGTTATGAAGTGATTGAGAGTGTGCTTGGTGTATCAAATGTGACAAGTCAACCTATCTAGCCAGATCCTAAGCAAAATGTGAATAGGCTAACTTTTTGATCATTCACACGACAGGTAGCACATATTGTAGTCGGGAGGGGTGGGGGGAAGGGGTAACAAAAAAGAACTTTAGGAACAATCAATTTCATGAAAAATACTTGAGGAACTCCCATGACACCAGAAAAGGCCGTTTAGACAACTGTGTCACTTAGACAGCCACACTTGTACAAGGTTGAGTTTATTGGACAAATGCCACATCTATCTCTCACTGAAAAATCTGGAGTTCTAAATTGACCATAGGTCAAGTGGTCATTCAGCAGGGATACTACACCCCAATGAGGTTCAATGTGGACATTAGAATTCACAAAAGATGCTCAATACAATAAATAAATAGGGTACTGTGAATTAACCAATACAAACTACACAAAAGATGGTGGCAGGTCAAACATGAATTCAGAAGTTCAGCCACATTGCCACCTATAGTCACCTGGGAGCATTTGTGAGTCACTCCTGAATCTGTGCGAAGTTCAAGTCATCTAAAACATGCACAAGATTGTGAAGAAGATATGTTCACGAATAATATCAAATTATACGCAAACAGCAAAAATTTTTAATGTAGGACAAACATTCTCGACTTCACTTATCCATTTTTCTAATTTTGATTGACATAACTTTTTAAATGTCCAAGTGTCCTCATAATTGCTTTGAAAACAATTGAAACTACAGCATATATGCTGTAAATTCTTCTAAAAATGGAGTTAGTGAATCAGCCATCACTTCCAGGGCTCACACACACTGCACAACCAACAGTAAAGGCAACACTGATCACTTACAATAACAACTGTGCGAAATTCACATAAATGTTTTGTCAAGCTGAAGTTCAACAAAAACTATACATACGAAACATACATACGAAACTTACATAGGCCTACGAAACATACCCTGGGGTGGAAGAAGGCCCAGACAGTTTACTACCTCAGACAAACAGTTGAAGCCTCTTAGTGACAAAAACACCTACTCACAAAGAACATTCTGAATCACAAATTAAGTCTAAATCTGTAGAAATAGCAAACCAATTAAGCCAAACTCCTTCTTTCAAAATTCCACCCCTTACCTAGATGTCAGCCATAATACCTGTATCTGTGACTAACACTCACAACCCCTTTCAAGTCAGGCTCACTAATGAATTAATCATAAATCCAAAATTGTTCTAATTTCATTGTCTTTTACTAGTCACGCTGTTTACAAATGTTGGAACATCAAACCTTTGAACAATCACTGACAAACTGTTCACCCTCAGTAATTCTCAAAATAGCCTAAACATAACTTGACAGAACAAGAAGCACATGTTACTGCTAGCTAACTTTAGTTGTGATTAAGCAATAATTTGTGCTGGCTTTTAGCCAAACTGGATTAGACATTCAAAACACTTTAATTACAACCACCTTGAAGTAATAGGGTTCCAATACTTACAAGAAATACTTCATCATGGTGTTGTGTTCGGTCCAGCAATAAAATTAAGACATGTTTCAAAATCTATGACCTTGTATTTATAACAGCTGGAATGCCAGTGACAATGAAGCACACCTATGTGCTGTAAAATTCAATCTAAATCCAGGTCACCACCAGAGAGGTGTTTATGTGCTGTTCACTCCCTTGTAAACATTCAACTGCTGGATATTTATGGATATATAATAACACTGGGGAGTGTTGACAAAAGTCACATGGTCTCTTTCAATGGGACTCAAGCAATAAACTGAAGTTGGGCTATCCACGTGTTTTTCTAATACTTGGTCTGGGGCCTTATTAACTACTGGGCACCAGTTTCAGTGTAGCCCAGTGTCCTGGATAGAAAAAAATGAGCTACGCCCCCACACCATACAGGCCTAAAAGTTTCGCATCCTGGTCCAAAAAAATGGCAAAGTTATAATACAAAGTCAATGGTTAACTGACAAGAACAATGAATGATGATACGCTATTGGGAGTCAAGAGTACAACTCTAACAAAATTCATAAGATATCCAAGATATCAGAAGACCACAATTTCAAGGCGTAGGGCTTTGTGTTTTGCATAGTTCCCTCAACTTTTAATCAAAGAGAGTAGCACGTTGATTGGAATCGCTCCCATGACCAGACACTATTTATCATTACAGACTCATATATCATGCGCAGTGTCTTTTCTCTGCCCTCCATGTTTCATAGTGTGTAGTTTGTAGACGTGAATTTTATAGCTCTCAATAAATCAGTTATGGATTGCAAATCAACATACATTTCTGTAACCATTTTAAAATAATTATGAATAATAAAAAAAATCAAAAAATGACAAGTGTATTTGAAACAGTTGTATTATACAAGATTTTCAGATTCATTTTTGTATTAGCAGCTATACTCCTTGGCATTATAAAAAACAGACGTAACAGCAATTCTCCTAACTTCAACAGTCAATAAATGGCTTGCACAAGGGTACTGCGACCAAGTTAGATATAAGTCGAAGTTGATCCAAGCATACCATTAGCGCCTCCTTATGTCAACCGGGTTCGCATTAAACATGGCGTAAACCGGCTTAAGGCACACGTTGCCTTATAATTATTGTGCAATTATTACGATACGTAATACATCGAAAGAAGTTGGTGTTCAAGGCATTCAGAAAATGTTTGGACTTGCAACAAAAACACTACTTTAATAAAGTTGAGGGATCTGTGCAAAATATTAATCATTCTCATCTGAGGCGCTAAATTACGCATCACGCTCTCTATGCAAACGTTTGGAATTTGACCACAGTCAACTAATTCGAAACTGTGTGTTAGTTAGAGTGCGCAGGTTCTGCATTTCGTGACAATAAGACTCTTTGCAAAGTGTTACGCGTTCCCCAAGTCATTCGTTAAAACATCTGAAGCATTAAAAAACAAAGCCTGGCCAAATATTCTCCGTCTGGAAAACAAAAACTATTTTCAGCACAACGTTAAAAAAATAAAAATGATAACCAGAAAACGTGGAAATGCCCTCATTCCTGCACCGGAAACAGTATGCTACTAGGGGTGTTTAATGTTAGTATCATGAAAATAGCCACCAGGTAGCAGAGAATATGTCGAACCCGTCCAAAACTAGGAAGGCATGGTCTCCATAATGGAAACTTATTTGTCACATAACATGAACTCTGAAGACGGAGAATGAAGCATATAAAATAAACTTGCTACTAACGGGCAAAGTAGTATTCAAACTTGTTTGAAAGTTGTTGCTATCTGCTGCCATGGTCATAGGAATACATTAGCCAAATCTCAAAAAATCCTCCATGGGGTTTAAGAGATACAGGGTGATGCAACAAAAGAAATAAAAATTGCCTCAAGGGTTGCCACAGTAGGTGGACATACCTGAAAATCAACACCAGCCCTGGTTTTCTCAACAAGAACACATTTACAATTTCAATACCATTATCTTTCGAGCAGTTTAGTGGATACAATGGCAGACACCAAAAATAGACTTGTAAATAGTAAAAATGGCCACTGGAATGGCGTATAAAATACTAAAATTGTCACGAGGAGCCGTCATCATCACCATAGCAACATATCTGCCAAGTTTCAGGAAAATCTTCCACGGGGTTTGGAGATACAGCCAAGGACACTGGAGACCTGGACAGAGATGATTGCAATATAGGATGCACCACATATATGTAAGTGGCCGTGTAAAAATACAACTGACATTTTCATTTCTTGTGGCTAATTAATAGTAGTGCCAATCATCAATAATAAAAATGTAGTTGTCGATCCTTCCAGGAAAGTTAATTGTAAATCGAATTGAACCTGCACAGAGAACAGGGAGGCATTCAGGAGGCTATATCCCTCACTGAACAAACAAGGTAGTGTTCGGTTCAAAGTGTCGTCTGCTTGGGATGGGAGTTGGTGAGTAAGGCTAGATCTCGTGAAAAAGCAAGAGACTACGGTTCCCGCCAATCCACAGTAACATTTTCCAATCAAGGGTGTGATGCCTCTGAAATTCTAGGAGTTTAATTTTTTATCTTCCAGCAGACCAGATTCAACTCGGATTTAAAACACTTATCACCAATGCCTTGTAGCGCTTAAACTAAAACGTATCACAAATCAGCTTCACACGTCATGTTGGACACCCACATTGTATCTTAGAACCATTTTAACTTCAATTTGCTACTCAAAACACTTCATTTTTGCCCAAAACAGTCAACTTCAATGCACCAAAAACTACTTGAATTGTTGTGAAGTTCAACTGCAGCTCGGGACAATGTATTTTTTGTAGGAATCTTATCGCATGTCGGCCAGAAACTTCAGATTAAAGAATGCCGCCAAGGAAATTAACTGAATACTACATGACCTCAAGAATCTAGATTACAATCAGAATTTGAAATAATTGGAAACAGTTGTTTCCATTTGTCAGTGGCGTACAAGGTCTACCACCATTCTTAATTACCACAAAAACAGTCCTTTAACTGTGTTAATTATAATATTTTTAGTATCCAACACAAGAATTAACATAAATGAAAATGACTATCGCAGTTATGATAGATTAAAAAAGCAATCACTTTCAATACATTACAAGAAAAGTACCATATGCACAAAAGAAAATTCTCCAATTCAGGAGTCTCTAAAATTTCAGACATCAATTTGAAGTCAAAATTGAGTTGAAGATTGCGACACAGGCCACTATGGTTCTCATCCTATTTCTCAAATATCAGATAAAAAGTATAATTGGTGACCTTGAACTTGGGGTGGCCAATACTGCCTCTTTCTAAAACAAAATTGCCACTAAAGTGATGGTGGGGGAGGGGCATAGTAGTCAAGTACAACCCCACATCAACATCAGCCATAGTCTTCTCGACACATCTGTCTACTTTCATCATGGTCCTTTGAGCAGCTTTGCGGATACAGAGGTGAATGCTAAATGGACTTGAAAATAAAAAAGGTAACTAGGTGTAGCAGCAAACGTCAAATCCATCTTAACCATATCCCAAACCTTACTCACAAAAATTGGCCATTTTTACAATATTTCAAATATGTCTACCAAAATACCTTATCTTCATTCTTGGGGAACTTCAAATATGAAATATATACCATATAGCAAGAAAAATTGGCAAAACCCGCATCTCGGAACTGCACAACCGCGTGGAGATTTGTTTACTACTTATGCAAAGTCAAAGATTTCGGGACTGTCGTTCAAATCGAATCTCCCACCACGCACAGAACAGCTCTGTATGTACCTTCACTCCTTTCAGTCACCAAGTTGACATAATGTTGCGTCAACGACATGTACATATGATAGTAAGATGCTGGGGAAAATGGAGACAAAGCGTAGCTTTGATCCTGAGTTGTGTCTGCATGCATACGACTGTTGCGAATGAAAGCTACAAATCACCTCACACCTTAGTAGTGACTTAGTGTTCATGAACACGGCAAGTTGTAAAGAGATAAATGCTCATCCAAATTCTTTTTAAGTCAGGTAATTTGACATTTCGCTGTTTCGATCTCATGCTCACGAGGTGCTTTTAACCACTGACCGATTTATGTATCAATTTTGTACTTGGTTTTCATATCAGTCCCTCAGCACGTGATGTGTGTAACAATGAACTGTTGACCTACTTTAAAGTGGACCACAATGCAACAGCTTGGCCCACTCAATATGTTGATTTCGCCTGCGTGCCCCAGTTGGATTCGACGCATAATGATAAAACGTTTTGTGATAATTAAGTTAATTATGCACTGCAAATTCAGATAACACTGCGCGTGAATGTTGAAATAATGAATGTGGCTAATGGGTGTATAGGTTATATTGACCAAAAGCAAGTTTTCACCGAAAAATTAAATGAAGTCCTTCAGATTTTGATGCCTCCCCACATAAATCAGCTTTTTCTCGGCTTCAGCAAATCAACTTGATTTGAACTTAGAAACACGAGTTCTCAAAACGGCTTGGTGGATTTCGCCGAAACTTTCCATACTTTCCATTTATTCATTTTCAATACAAACGTCTAGTTTTAGCGTAATGTAAGAAAGACGAATACAACTTCTATTTTTTGCAAACTTATTTGTCATAGAAATCAAACAAAAAGGCTAATAAAAATTCCTAACAGCATTTTAGAGGTAACTGGTGAAATTTTTATAAAAAGTTTCATTAAAATCGACTGAGGAGTTATTTTTCTATCAATGTACCTTTCTTAAACATGGAATTTTGACTTAAAAAGGTGTTTACATAAAAACAATGATACATAAATATAAAACTGATTTGTCATATTCCCTGATCTTTTTTCTTTCAGAAAATATATACTTTTACAGGTTGGCAGCTTAGTTTTTTGATAAACGAGTTAGAATGGAGGCCACTAAATAAGGTTTGAGATAACCCTAAAATGAGAAGGCGCCTTTGTCACCTTAATAGAAACCTATTAGCTAATTTCATGAAAATCCATCAAGAAACTCTGATATAAAGGCAGATAAAAACTAAAATTGCCACTAGGAAGCACAGCAGTAGTTGGATCACTCCGAAACTTTTGGACATCTGTCACCAGCTTCATAGGAACATCTGCTGAATCTCATCAAGATCCCCATTTAAGTATGGGATGGGGCTTTTCCTAGAAGGATACAATGTGACAAATCCATGTGTCACAGTATCTTTTTAAAATCTCAGAATGATACAGCAGGAGTTGAATGAGAGCATGCTTAAACCCTTAGAATGATATTAGTTTAGGAATGCACCTCTTGTGGTATGTTTTAAACTCTAAGAATGTGCATGCCCATTATTTAGTTGGCACTGGCACTGTAGTTGTAGTAACAGAAATCTAATGCATAGTGGTGTCTTGGTTGCCCGTTATTCCGTTGATGGAATGCAGGAGTGACGATCTGAAGACTAGGGTTTCCCCTACATGTAAACTTCTGGGCGGCCCGCCACGCTCCTTTTTGGCCCTGCCACTCATAAATCATACTCAAATTCACCACCACACACCTAATCGTGACGGTGAAACTTCAGTGCCACGCAAAAATCGCTAGTAAAAATGGGTGCTAGGAAAAATGATGGCTAGTAAAAATGATGGCTAGTACAATGATCTTTAGTAAAATGATCGCTAATAAAAATGATCTCTCGTAATAATGAATAAGCACAAGTCACAAGGCACCTTTCGCTGTTAGTGGATCGAACGGGAAAAATAACAATTTTACAATGGGCTCTTGAATTGTGCCCCCGTTAAACACAATGATTCAATCCCCTTTCGTACCTCATCTCTGCCTGGTTATCCGACAATGCACTTACACGTAATACAGCTGGGGACCAGGCCATGACCTCAATCCGAATTTTCTAAAATCATGGTGAAGCGCCAAGGCTTGTTAATGAAGTAAGGAACAGTAAGCTTTCTCCTTCATTCATTTTATCGTGTCCAAGTTTACAAAAGATATTGTTAATTATACTGCAGGGCGTGACATTCAACTGTTTAATCAACCGTAGACCTGCGCCAAAATGACAATATTGAATGGAAACCAGTCTAAGATTCGTCTGCATGGACTGGATTATACATCATCTGCTACGCTGGCCAATGTCAATCCACTATAGCTGATTTATGTTTAGCAAGACGACATCAACGGAAGTTTCGTTATACGAATTAGTTTATTACGTCTAAAAAGTTCAAATAATTTTTGTTCTACGTTCGTCACATCGTGGATAACTGAATGTTAACACTGTGTTTTGTACTAAAGTGCGTCTACAAGTGTGTCTCAACAGACATCACGCTATGATCTATGCCGGACACTTCATTGCCAATTTGTCTTGCGAAGTATCCTTTACCCAGATACTTCCACTACAAGATGCTCGGGTTAAGGTCTTATCTATGTTGAGTAAACTTGTATAATGCACCAAACTGCACCCAATTACATTTAGTTTTCCAAATTTTGCCTGGGGAAGGTCTCCCAACAACCCCCCTCCCCAATGGGAGGATCTCACTTCGTCCCATGTTCGCATGTGGCGCCGGGTTCCGCATCCGTGCTCTGAGCAAATATTTGCAGACAAAATGTCGGGCCCCCCTTGTGATATCCTAGATCCGCCACTGCGAGCATTCATCACCACGCTCCTTTCGAAACCCAGGCAATAGGGGGATCCCACTTCTCATATTCACGTGTGGCAACGGGCTTTGCACCCGGTTTTGGCCATTCGCTACCACGCTCCTTTCAAAACCCAGGGGAAACCCTGCATCGTTTGTATCTGATGCACTCAGTGTCACTTTCCTTACTAAATAACATCAGATTACAATTGTGGAAAGTCAACAGGTTTTCTCAATACTATTCCTATTGAGAAAGGCTCATAAAATTGGATCCCGGGCCAACCTCATCGTGCCATCCTTACAGAACTCTCTACCTCTACAGAAATCAGCAAGAACGTTGTCCAGTTGCTTTTAATACAAGTATCATTGGTTTATCATCTTTGTACTACCTTATCACTGTTTTTAAGTCAAAGTTAGCACTGGCAACAAAACCTCAACAGACTGTTTTACAGCAAAACTCCTCCCCAGAAATTGTCTGACTGTGTTCCTAATTTAGGTACAGTTGTAACATTTGCAAACACAGAAGCCAATAAGAATACAAACTAGCCAATTTGTTCCAATAGCCACAGGTGGCATATGGAGATCTACACAAAACAGGTAGAAGAAGCACTATTTGACAACACCTTTGTCCCTGTGACTCAACTTATTTTCAATATGTAACCTAGTTAAAACTCCATGATACCTTATCAATAGTCACAGCAATGTGATAAATGATTATCACTAGGAAAACACAATCTCAAACTAAATTTTTTGAACAAAAGGGAACAAGGGGCATTTTTTTCAAAGGTCACAACACGGTGGTAACTTTGATTATAATTTTTATACAGGTCATTAACGTGACTCATCAAGTCGGTCATTACGCATGGATACAAAAAAATCATCAACTTTAAGCGTCAGTTGCAACATTTTCTTTTAAAAAATGCAGCGCCGCATTTGCAATAATCTACCCAAGACCGTCTTACATATGACCGGGGTTACAACATTTGATAAAACAGTCAACATTTTAGAAACGAGAGTATTCGGTAATTCACCCACACCGGCGTTACGCCTACGGGCATTTATATTATAGGACTAATGGGCCATGTTAGTATTTTGTCCTTTTTCGCTTCCAATTTTTAAAATGGGCCGCTTGGCCCGAGTTGAGCAACCACAGCACGTCAATGAAATTATTTTAGCGCCAATGACATAAAATGGGCCTCAAATGCATACTTTCAAAATATTTGCAGAAAGGTCTGCATGTGTAAATGTAAAATCAAGTAAAATAAACAAATATTTGTGATAGACATACTAATACTAAGTTCCATTCCAGTAACCACCCAGGGCACTTAAAGGGATAGTACGATTTTGACAACCAAAATGCATTTTTAAGATTATTATTGGGCAGGAAAGACTATAACCAGCGCAATAACATTTATAGCACCTTTGCGTTTTTTAACAAACTGCCGTTGTCTGCATTTAATAAAATCAAGGTTGGTGACTTGTCAGAGAACAATTAACACAAACACTGCTGATAGGGCGCAAGTGTGTGTGTAAACATGATTGACTAAAGTGGAGTAAGTCATGCCATGACAACTCGCACTGTGACAACTGTCCCCCCCAGGTGTAAAAACAGCGATTAATACGCTTAAACTACTAGGTTCCCAGTTTAAATTTGAGCTTAGGACTGTTCTCATACAAATCATTTTTCTTGCCAATAATGTCCATTTGAATACAAGGGAGGTAAAAAGCAAGGACTAGGTGTTAACCCGAACATGGGTACTTAAAAACAAATGTTTTGAGAAGTCTGGGGATGAGTACATACCAAATGGTCAATCGACTTTATGCCCACAGGGGGCTACACTGATGTTGGACTTCCCATATAACAGTCAAATAAAAATTGATAGCTCACTGCCCGCAAAGTTGAAAGCCAAATGCAATTTTGGTTCAGTCCTCAGTCTCCCACCTACCTGGGCTGTTTACAACTGTCAATCAAACACAAAGCCATCAACCTCCAGGCAAATGCCAGTACACATTTGAACTTTGTCTTTGCTGCTTTTTTGCCAAGGTGCTAGGCCGAACTTTGCACTTCAGAAGTCAATTACACAGTTGGCACTTCTTCAAACCATTAAGTGACTGGTTAATCAGTTTATGTCCAATCACAAGAAGTGACACTGGAAATCTATCCCTTTAAGGTAAACATTCCTTAATTTAAGATGGTTTCTCAAGTTAGGACACAGGAAGCTTGTCAGAAAAAGATAAATTGTTACCATTTGTGATTCAACAGAACACTCCCCCCCAAATGGAGGGGATTAAAGGTCGCAATATATTCAAAATCTACACCAACATAATAGTTGAGGAACCAGAAGTAACAGTACCTGAGACATTAATGCCAACTGACAAAAATCCTACCTAGTGGCCACAAAGTCAGAATAAATACTCAAGACAAAATATCGAGGATGACAGTACATAGCTACCAAGTAGTCGGCAATTCCCTAATGTCTTCCGCTGGTAACAAACCCCTGCCAGGAAATTTCCATACAAACCTTTCCAATACTATGTATCCAGTTTTTAACGACCAATGATTCTCATTTGTCGGTTACAAATCAAGGACACGATCGCAAATTTTAGAAATACCACGGGTCTGTTTCAAGAAACCATTTCTGTCTTATTTGACTTAAAACCCTTACCAACCCCTGGTAGATAGCGCCTCTGCGACTGAGCGCCATCGAATCCTGTTGTTCGCCATCTGCCTTATCTGCCACATGCTGAACACGGTTTCACGAAGTTCTGTTTCTATTGTGCTCCTCCAGGTTTGGACCTGTCTGTCTGGTCGACGACTTCACTGCAAGTTCTACAACAGAGCTTGTTTTGTGATGCTGTCGTCAAGTATTCTGAGAGTGTGTCCAACCCACCTCCATTTTCGCCGCTTTATCTGAGTCTCCACACTTTCATGCTGAGTTCTCCACCAGACCTCTTCGTTTATCATCGGATTCTATCCGACCATTTTATCAGTAGGATTTGTCGAAGACATCTATCTACGAAGACCTGGACTGTGTAACAATGTTTTAGTAAGTCTCCATGTCTCTGAACCGTAAAGAACAGACATCATATAAGAGGTGAAGATTCTTAACTTTAACTTGAGTGACTAGGTCTTTCAGCTCCATACAGGCTTTAGCACAGCGTGTGACTGACGAGATTTCCTGATGCTTGCTTTAATGTCCTCTACAGTTCCCCCACTTGTGCTAACGACACTCCTCAGATAAGTAAATTCTGAGACATTTTCAATCTCTTCACCATCCAATTTAGACCAAAATCAGGCTGTCTTAGCCCAGTTTCATGCAAAATGTCTTAGGGTCCGTTTCATGAAATTTATTAAAACAAATTTAATACTGGTCCAAGTAACAAAAATTTACGGCTAATATTGTCAGGAATTGTACAAGACTTGGCTTACCTCAAAATCCAACTCTGCCTGGTGGTTTGGTAATTGGCCCAATCATGTTTTACACCCAGCAGAATAAATGAGGAACATAATATGGCAAGATTATACAAAAACTTTAGGTTGTAAACATCACATTTCTTGTCCGATTTTTGAAACTCAAAAACTTAACCACGGATACTTTTCACAGACTATTCATTATACATGCTATTTAAAAACTTTCAAAACGAAAATTTAAAAATACTATTGTTGCCCCCAGTGTTTTTATGATGAGTCTGATTATCTAGGGAAGATAACATCAGCAGCATGGTATAGACCGCAAATTTTAAGGTATGCAAACCAGTCGAGTCTCAACTGGTGACGGTGTCAACGTAGGATTCTTTTTATGACATCACAGGAAACTGTTGAAGAACAAATTTAGTTAATATTTTTCATATATAACATCTCAGCTGTTGGAACTATGATTAGAAAGTGTCGTTAGTTAGGAGCTCATAATAAAGTTGAAATGAAAAAAGATAGAATTTATGAATAAACAAAGCCATAAATATAAGGAACTTAGCCGAGTCCCTATTTGGGATTGTTTCAAGCAACAGGGAACTCGGGCTCACTTTGGTTGCCCTCACTGGACTTGTAAATATTACAAAAACATCGAATACTTACTTGAAAAGAGCAAATGTCAAATTTCTTTCAAGTCCATCAATATCTATCTATTGGTTCTATAATACCACCCATTTATTTATTTTATTTATATATTGTGATATTTAAAATGGGGGTGGCCTCTTCAGTGATAGCGCTGCTTTCCAAGAGGGCCCTTTTGAAAAGAAATGCCTTGTTAACAACTAAAAAGGACACCAGGGGGCACTAGACTAGTCCAACTCTGTCCAGACATCTCAGCCACATACTCCCCCCAGGTTTCTATGAAATCTGTCAATCAGTACTCCACAAATCATCCAGAAATGTTCTTTCCCAAAAATACCAAAGAATAGTCCCGCCCCCTACCTCTGGGGGTGGGTCAGATTGAAAAGCAGCATGCACCTTTCTACACACCTGTGCTAACTTTCACACCACAGAACAACATGTTTCATACAGTATTAACTTTGAGAATAGGAAAAAACGTTCAAAGAATCGCACCAAAAAAGAAATTGGCCAATAGGTGACATTCTACTTCATGACATGAAACAGAGCATCACTCATAATCTTCCAGATCTTAAACTCTGGTAAATGGCTGTCGTCCAGCCTTGAGGTTTCTAACAAATAACTGGAAAGTCCAACCTCACATCACCATTGCCAGTTACCACCATCGACATATACATCATAGAAGCTCAATGGATTTCCAGAAAACCAGCAGGGTGAGACCGGAATAGAAATTAACCGCCAAGTCAATTTCTAGTTTTGCTATGCATCTTCAAAACATGGTTGCATTTAGTAGAAAGCATACAAAATACAACCCAACTGCTTTTCTAAACCATTTTCCAAAATTAAACATCGAGATTCCAGGCCAAAGCTCAAATATTATAGATGAGGTCAGTGTTTAAACAACTTTTTTAGAAAGACCATTTTCTTACGGCACCATGAAGTAGAAAAACTAAAAAATAATGTTAGTATTCCCATAGAATCAGCTTTATCTAGTTATGTCAGCATGTGATAACAAGAGCAACGCAGAGCGTTGGAATGCGCTCATGACAGCACCACAAACGGTGTGCTTCTTTGGTGTTTTAAGTATCACAAAAACGGCCATTAGATGGCACAGAATGCATCAAACCCGTCAAAATTGAAAATGAGGTACCGTCTCTGTGAAACAGAACTATTTGTCAAAGTTCATGAAAAGAATTCAAGGAATTCTTACGATTTAGGAGTAGATGTAAAATAATTAACACAAGGAGGCACAGCTATAGTCTGTTTGAAAATTATCGTCATCTGTTGCCATGTCCATAACAGCCCATTCGCCAAATTTCGCAAAGATCCTTCAAAGGGTTAAGAAGTAACAGCAGCAGATGCAAAAAAAAGTCCCTATGGGACGCCAGACTAGTCGAAAACATCCGAAAATCACCGAAAGCCGGGGTTGTTTGCATAAGGAACACAGCTGTCAATTTTCATTATGATCCTTTGAGTGCTTTGGCAGATAGAGAGGCACACCTCAAAAGCATCTATTATCTATTATATAATCTATTATATAAAATGCATCATTTGCACAAACTCCGTCTCCCCCGCTCTACTACAGACCTTCGTTGCGTCTGTCCCAGGTATTGCACCGGCCCCCTATTTGGATTCGAGGTGTTCTATTTTTTCTTGCAGGCCGTTTTTTGGCAGACGCAGAGGGAGGGTGGCCAGTTTTGTACTGGCCTTGGTGACTTCAGTTCGTCGGCTTAACGGCCTGGATGACGTCACTACGTCGGCTTAATTTCACTCCCTCCGGCTTCTGTCACGTATACAATTCATCTGGCCTGTCGCTGCCAAAATTAATGCCTCATTAAAAAATCCTTACTCTTCCTTTAGTAAACTAAATTATTAACCCTTGTGTTGGAAAATTGGCGTTCTTCATTTATTCTCCTGCTAAAATTGCAATGCGCTCTTTGGGCGCCATTGCATCACCTGTTGGCCAATTTCCATGTTATTCAATCACCAGCAGATGTAATCTCAAGAGTGCGTGAATTGCTTACAGATGCCGAGATTGTACAACAGCAGGAGAGATGTGGGCAACAAAGCGCCTCAAAGAGCAAGGATGGCAATACGAAGATGCAGCAAAAACTCGTATCAGGGGAGAAGATCGAAGAGTGTGTAACCAGCACGAACTTGGTTGCATCTCCAAATTTACATTGTGTGCGATACTGGAAGGAGGAGGGCCAGAGACTATCCCGGTGCCTACCCTCTGACATCACCACAGAAACAGAAACAGAAACAGAAACAGAAACAGAAACAATCAAATGTGAGGTTGCATACATGTCATAACAATCACAAGTGGTTTCATTTCATTACAAGTTTTTACTATTTTGTGATCAGAAAACCCAATTTCAGAAAAAAAAACTCTCAAGAGATATCGTAAAATTTTCGGATATGGCACATACGTGCGGGTGCGACAAGTACGCACTGTTTTCAAAACGACCACAGATTTCCTTTGTTACAAAAGGCGGAGAATTATGAAAAATAATGTTTATTAGATTGTCTTTTTACTTCTATAAACGGCTGTAACGGGCAAGGTGAATGTCGGTTCATTCCCAGATTCTGCAAGCACCCCCGTTGTTAGCTCTAAGTTTCACGACGAGGTGACAAGCTGAACACCGGGGTTCGGTGATGATTTCGGTGTCTAACTGGAGCTCTACACACACTAGCTACCTAGCTGTATGTTGACGATAGTCTTCATACAGCTAGCTGGCTTTCTACCTCAGTATGTACATTTATGATGCAACTTTTGTAATATACAGTATTTTCAATGCATTCTTAGTTTTCACTTTAAAGAATATCTGATTACTGTACTTTGTGTTACGGCAGGGTCAGATGTTCTGGAAAGAAATTTGTACTGCCTGGGGAAAGAATCCCGCAGCCGCACTAGTGGGCACAGCAGTACTCGTCGTCATCGGTCGTCAGCTGCATAAGAAGACAGCTGCCAAATTTCAATAAGATCCTGCAAGGGGCTTAGGAGATACAGCTGCAGACACTGAATGTCCAGACAAAGATGACGACAGTATGCACTCACATGTAAATGTGTAGGCAAATAAAAAGTCATTCAACTAGAAATAACAATTCCTGCCAGTAGATAATTAATTAGGGGCAGTTATCCTACCAAGGATAAATCATTTTTGCCTAATTGCCAAGCAACTTACAGCACAATACAGGTACTTTATGCATCACAGTTGTACAAAAATTATGTACAGAGTTAAATAGTATGTACAACACAATAGGACCGCCCCAGACTACATGGTGGTAGAAAGCACATGACATGTTTGCAACTCGTAACAATCTTCAAACCTGACTTTTGTCATTGTCGAGGCTAAAAAAAACGTTGAGTAATTCTCAAAGAAGTCATGTTGTGTACCAACTCAACTGTAATGAATGTGAACAGTTTTACATTGCAATGACGAACAGGATTCTCAGCATCAGAGTCAAAGAACACTGTAAAGACACGCACAGTGCTGTTCTCAATCCTTCCTTGACAACTGGTCATACTATAGATTGCTCTGGTGTTCAGATCCTAGACAAGGATAATGCCACCCTCAGGCTCCTCATAAAGGAGGCTATGCATGTAGGGTTGA
This sequence comes from Phoronis australis, assembly GCA_002633005.1. Taxonomy (NCBI): domain Eukaryota; kingdom Metazoa; phylum Phoronida; family Phoronidae; genus Phoronis; species Phoronis australis. The sequence goes on from NMRA01000055.1 coordinate 205,603, forward strand.
ATCATGCTGAGTGTTACCTCAATAGAAACAATGGTTCATTTGAGCTCCAACTGTTTGGATTTCTGGTCTGTCCCTCTCACAATGCATTTTGACATGTACCTGTACAGTCTCTTCTCTACCCGTACAGTCTCTTCTCTACCCGTACAGTCTCTTCTCTACCCGTACAGTCTCTTCTCTACCCGTACAGTCTCTTCTCTACCCGTACAGTCTCTTCTCTACCCATACAGTCTCTTCTCTACCTGTGTCGCCTGTTTTGAGTCTGTGAAGTGTTTCCTTGACAACGGTTTAGAGTAATAAACCAAAACGTTGGATAGATATGTCGTTATTTACTTACGCGCTAATTTTAAATTTCGTGCTTCTGTTCTGGCCAAAATCAAATGTGATCACATGACCTAGTTTTGGAAATTGACATTGGAAGGCCAAATAGAATAATGCAAACCGAAAAAACTTGTAAAGAATCAGACAACAAATAACATGTGAATCTCCAGTGGTATGAAAACAAGGCAGCAAATGAGCCTGACGGATGTTTACGGCATTGTGGGTAAATACAGTGAGATTCGAGTGTCCCTGTGTAATCCTTGACAGCCCTACTACAGGGTTTATACGGTACAACAAAAATCAATAGTCAGAAGAGATTTACCTTTCCACTTCCGACTACCATTAGGAGTGAAACCTCTCATCAGCCAAACCACATTAATCTCATTTTACACAGACAGAAGTCCATTTAACAGAGAGAAGGTTTTGAAGTGACACAAAATCTGTGTCAATCAGCATAGTATTGGATAAGTGAAACAGGATACAAGAAAACAATGACATATATGTAACAATTTGTGGTTAAGGACTTTTGACCAGAAGTTTACCTTCTTGCCTTGCCCAAACCACATCAAACCAATGTGTGATATCAATGTTGACACAGGCAAGTATCTAAAGACTCCTCAATAACAACAAAAGTGGAGGTCACCTTGTTTTTGTGACAGTTAGTTATGAAACAATCCACAAATATTGTGACAGTTGAGGCCACAATTTAGCCATAGAATCCTAGAAGAGGTATATAAGACAACTGATGCTGTCAGTACCGTGACTTGTTAATAAGCAGTTTCCACACTGAGGCATGACGTCTTTAGTGACCAAATTCCCAATAAAACAGTACACGTACACCTTCAGAGTTTGAAACACTACCTAAGGTTCTTTTTCCTACTACACAAATCTAAAGGTTTTTAACCTGTATTTTAAAACTTTGTTTCAAAAGATATATTCAGTTTCAACAACATGACATCTCGGCTTGTGCCGTTTCTAGCTCAAAAACAATAAAAATTCACAACATTTCAAGAATCTCTACAAAAAAGGTTAGGTTTATGGAATTAACCATTGCAAAAGGGTGGTGTTTCTGAAAAGGGCGACTTTTTCATAGATGCTCCCTACACTCTTTAAATTGGTGAGTATCCTAATTTTCTAGCAGAACCCTCCCCCCTCAAAAATATAGTCAAGCACCCTTCAGGTATAAAATACTCAGGCTTAAATTAGCCTGTGGTTGCCTGGTTTGAAACTCAAACATGGGCACTAACATGATATTTACATGACAGTTTTTACCAACAAATTGACACTGGGAACAACTAGCCACAGCCCAGTGAGGGTGCCTACATACACTAAAGACTATTTTCATGTCCACAAGGACTTTCCACCTGAGCTCAGTTTCTATTAATACAGGCTTTATAAACAATTGGAGAGATCAGTTTCTGATATCATTTTGCACTTAAGTATCAAAGTCAAGCCCAGTGTCAAGGTACAGCTGGTACGAACCTGGGATGTGAAACTTGATTTCAGGGAATATTGAGTGAAACTACACCAGACAAAACAATCACTGTAACTCAACACAATCACTGAGACTTGAGAGAGTGGGCCTACACAGCTAATGTCAGGATATTCAGCAATTCGGTTTTGTTGATCCTTATCATTGTCACCATTGTCATTACAGTCATCATTATCATTATCATTAGCAGTGTTTATATTTAAAGATCTTGCCCACTTAAAATGATCAAAGTACTGTGCAATTTAAAAACAAAGATGGCAGAACACAATGAAATTGTATGCGTGATCATGAATACACAACATTAACAAACGAGATTGAAAGCGAAAAAACTAAAACATTACCAGATTATGAGTAAGAGTAACAATTATAAAACGTTAGAACTAGCAACAGTAGGTATTAACGGTGAGAACAAGATGTGCTTTAATAAGAGATATTCTAAAATCAGCACAACTAGTTCACTGATGCAGATCTAGTGAAGAAAAGCATTCCACAGAGATGCTACAGCTACTGAAAACATTAGGCATATTTTACGCTAACAGGATTCACACGCAAGTGGACGAGAAAGCACCTCAGAGTACCTTGTGAAGTCCTGGTAAATCAAAGGCTTGATGGCATGGTCACAGATTGAAGTGAACTAAACACTATTCATGGACTTGGTAGAATGTGTATTGATGGAAATATGTTATCCCCACTAAGGGACAGGGTAGTAGCGGTAGTCAAAACTCCCCATAAATCAATGTCAGCCAGGTTTCTGTTAATGGTAACATGTGACAAATTTCATATTTCGAACCGTTCAACAAAAAGACAAATTCCAAAAAAGAACATTAAAACACTAAAAAATTTCACTACTCTAGGGTGAGCATAATTTGCTGGAGTTTGCTCATGTGTCACCTTCTTCTTTATGGAAACACAAGTATGGATTCAACTTCATCAAAGTCCATCCACATATATGTGGGCGCATAAAAATCAACAGAATTGACCTATATTAATTAAACAAAAGACCAGTTAACAAGTTTAAGAAAAGGTAGTTGCAGCACTTAAGTTATTTTACAAATGTCAGCTAAAAAACACACTTTTCGAGACTATGGTACGTAAAACGTGCCGTGTTTCCCGCAGACACAGAAGTCCGAACCAGGCAAAGCTTCAAACAAGAGCACAAGTTCAAGCTCAAGTTCACTTAGTGGTAAGTTGAACAGTGGGGTGCTTACATCGAAATTTGACCAAAAGAGTAAAATTTTCCAGGTGCTGTGTCATTCCACAAATCAATAGGCTTGTGCGATAGAAATATAACGTGTGTTGTAAACTGTAACTAAAATAAACATTTTGGATGATTAAAGTAAAAAAAATGATAAAAAAAGATGAAAAAAGAGGAAAATAGAAATCAAATAAGAGAAAATCTATACAAAAAATAGACAATCCTCTAATAATCACCTCAATCAAAAACAGCCCAGCCTTGAGCCTTCTTAGGAGTGATAGAATCCATCACTTGAAAGATCTCATGAGGGGCTTGCAGTAAACTCTCACATTAATATAAAGTTTGAGTGTTATGTGTTACGTTGGAAAAGAAAAAAGATGAAGCTGCCTCAGTTCAAGAACCTAGAGACTGTCAATTTAAACCTGAACAAAGACAATTCAAAGCCCCACGAATACACGAAATAAGACTTGAATTCTCATAATATTGTGTAGGAGACCTCCCCCCAGACCCCCTATCAGATACAGTACCCCTCCCGTGCCCTCTTCATTGGCCAAGCGACAAAATGCTTCCAACTTCATTGGGAAATGAACAACTCTTTTTGTTGTAAGTTATAACAATTAGTTCCTTGATCTGGTTCCAGAGGGCACCAGTGTCTGACTAGACAAACCACCTGAGTAGGGCAAATTTCTGCTACACTGAAGTTGAAAATCCATTTGACACTTTAAGTACATGGAAACTAAAAAACAATGCAATAAAAGTTATATTAGGCCAAATATAGCACAAACGGTTCTGCGTTTTTGATAATTGAATGGTGTTTTGGTATTTTTCAGTTGTATATCTTAAAAAAAACCCATTACAAGCTGAAGTGGTGCGTTCTTTGTGGGAGGCTGTTTCAAAATTGTTCGACTTGTTTTTAGAAACTAATTCTTAATTAATCAATGTGATAAAACAACTGATTGTCGCTACATTGCCACGCTATTTTGATATAATAACTACCCTAATACATACACTGTACCTTTTGAACCAACAGAACTTTGTTGAAAGTGATATGGGTGAGGACATTTTTATGAGCAGGTGCAAACCAGAACCAATTATTCTATTTTTTCTGGGGTAATAATATCATATTGGTCCTAGGTTAAATAACACAGGGATCCCGTGTCTCCCTAGTTATGATTGGCCATATCTCTTGCGTTTTCATAAGTTTCTTACACCTACAGAACTAAGTTCAGGTGAACAACAGGAAACCACAACTTAAGCCCTGAACAAATAACCAACCTTTAAAACCACATACTATAGATACTCCCCAACACTCATAAAGTAGGTTCAAGCTGTCACCTAAAAACTGACAGACAATGTTACCAACAATGTTAGGTTTTGTACTGACCTTCTTAGCTGAAGAATGCCAAGCTTTTTGAAACAAGAATGTTTCCCTCAGAGTTACCTCATCGTATAATTATGACTTCTGATAAGTGAAGTAAGGTGTACACATTGGTGCATGTAGACATTGGAGAAAACAGGCCAAGAGCAAAAAGAACTGAGGAACAGGAAAGTCGTCAGAAAAATGTAGAACCAAAACTACTACTTCAATTTTGGAACAAATTCTTATTGTTTACATCATGTCTCACACAATTATTAAACTTACAATTCATTTAACATGAATAATTTGACTGTGACTGAGCAAAGAAGGCAACTTTGCCGTTCTCTGATTGTAAAAGGCCAACTTTCGTCTCAACTAGTCGTAGAATGACTATAACCTCAGTCCACGAATCAAACTACATGCATCACCACCCTGCACTGCACTACACAATCAAATGACCTTCCCATTAAAACAATTTAAAGCTGCAACACACCAGCATTCTGAAAAAATCTCATGTTAGATTTCTAAGACAACTTAATACTGCTTACAAAACTGGTCTCTGGTCTCTACTTGTGTCTTAAACAGCGGTTTCTGGGCTTTGCAACAACTGACAGCTCATTACTGCTCGAGATCATGAGGTGCACATAAAATGATCTGCTGTACCTAACAATAGATTACTTTTGAAACAGACGCGTCATATTGAAATTCACTGACCTGCCAGACGGCGAACAGGTCTTCGGTGGACAGGTGATCAGCGCCACCTACAGATCCTATGTAATGTCGATGAGAGGTTTCAATTTACTGGCAAAAAGTGTTTTAACACCTTTCTTATTATTATAATGCCGGCAAACTTCCCATGCTGTGTGGTGAGATGTACTAATGTCTTACAAAGAAAGCAAACCTTTTAAAAAATCAATGGATGAAAAAGGACATTATGTTCCATGCATGTCATGCTGCGAAGAAGAATACATCAACAAAGACAGTGAGAATTTCGATCCCTGCCGGTGTCAAAAAAAGTAAATCCTGGAACCAGTTGTCGCTAGGTTAGGAGGCTGTGTGAATGCTATTTAAACTAGTGCAAGATACCCCACTTGTAAGAACCAGTACTCCACCAAGGCAGAAGTAATTTACTCCATGTAGTAACATACGGACAGGTTTTCTTTTGTGTGTTCATTGTCAAGCACAGAGCAACAACTTCTGCCTTACCCTAGTTTAACAATATATTAATAAAACATAAAAATGGTTCCAGGTGACCAGTGCAATGGGCCCATAAGCACAGCCTGCACATGTCTGGTACAACATGAATCAGACCTCCAGGAATTATTTTTATATAGTTATCAGATATGTGTGTGTGGGGGGCTACACTTAAAAGTGGCATAAGTTGCACTAGAGCAAGTTGTTCTGGGGTAGGCTGTGTGGACGGGACTTTAAACTAATCAAACAATGGGAGGGGCTGACAGTGGAACTTATTCATCTTTTTTAATTAATGAACCCCAATGTATTAATAGAATTCCTGTCCAACAAATCTAAGTCGGGATCAATCGGAAGTCACGTTGGTGCTCACATTACTCTAAAGAGAGCCAACATGAAAAGTTCCCTATTCAGACATGTTTTTGAGACTGGACTTCAACAATAATGAACTGTCACTTCTTTCCAACTCCTGAATATCAACTTGAGTAAGGAACTAGCTGAGACCAATGAACCTCATACAAGGCCGGCTTACCATAGGGGGCTGGGGGGAGGCTACAGCCCCCCACTTATTTCAGTGCTGTGCCGCCCATGTCATAATGTTAAATCAAAATACAATTTTTGGACGGATGGCAGGCCTACGGCAGCTTTAAGAAAGTGAACATTCCAGACTTTTTGAAGAGTTAAAGCTAACAAATACACACTGCAGTGCAAGCACTCAAAAATGGAATCACATGCACCCATACACAGCCAGTCACAGTATTGCAACAATTTCCTGTAAAATCTTAGTGCAGTACTTACATTTTCTGGGTACTTCTGCAGACACAGCAATTTGACAATATATAATCTGTAAAGAGAGAAATCAATAGTGTATTGGAAAACTCTATCAGTGTATGTTCACTAATGAGCTTACAACTCCTAAGTGCTATTTGCTACTTAGTTAATATAAAACATAAACCCAAATATACAAACATATAAAAATTGACCAAATCTTTCGCTACTCCTAAATCGACAGAATTTCTGAAGCAAAATTGTGGCTTTCATAATAACTAATTTTTGTCTTATTTTCTTCATGATTTTGCCACAACTGGCAACTTATGTCAAACTTTTTTTGAAATTATTGGAACCGACACAGCAATGATTGCTGTATTGTACATTGACTGTATTGTACATTGACTGTATTGTACACTGAATATGAGGGAAAATAATAATGTCGTGAGCATTTCTTGGACCTCTCCTTAACATAAAATATTTCAAAAAGTAAAATTCTAACCATGATTATTCTCTCGCCGAAAAAGAAGAAAAATCCACAGTATCAGTATATTTTTATGTTGATGTACATCTATCATGAATCACAAATGGAAAAATTTATATTATTTGTTGCAACCCCATTCGAAAATTCAAAAACATGACAATATTTGGCAACTATTTTGAATGGAATTACTGGCAATGTTGGGGAGAAGGGGGAATGTATTTGGTACAGGTCACTGAACACTGTTAGTTGACTGGGATATGACAATATTGAACAACACACATTCAGGTCAACCATCGTCACATACAAAACATATTCAGGGCACAGTTCAAGTTTAAATAAGCATTATAGTAAAACAAAAATAATCTGAAAACAAGTTCAAGGCACAACAGTTTACAACTTGTTTGTGCACCCATACACCTAATACTGAAAACGTATCTTTGAAAGCATGTTCAGGGCACATAACAGAAGCTGGATTGCTTGTAAAATCTATATCAAATTAAATCAAAGCAAATTAATAGATTACATTGATTTTTAGTCTTCAAGTACTTTACATCAGAAAAAATCGTCATCTTATTTTGTAAATTGTTTCATTTTAGCCCATGTCCTTGATTGTAGAACTCTAAATTAAATCAACACAAAGACGAATTTAACAGTGGTCTAAATTTCAAAAACCAGACCATCAATGTCAATGTAGCATGTCCTTAAACCGCTCAACATCTTAAAACTAAATTGAACAATAACTTGAAGCTGCATTGTGCCCATCTCAGCTGGCTAAAAACGAAAATTGACTTGGGCTTCTTACACTCATATAATCAGTCCCTTAATATTTCATGACCACGATAAGACTATATTTCTGTTACCAACTTACGTCACAGGCAATGAGTTCAAATTTGTAGTTTTAGGGTTGACCAACCCCATTTAAGGGTTGGCCTACCCCAATGAACTCTGAAGTTACTGATTGTGTTGGATGTTCTTGTTGGTATCGGAAATACAATCTTATCATGCTAAGGAACATTATGACATAGATTTCATGTGAGTAAAACGTCTGAGTTTTTTAGCCAACTAAACACGGCAAAATTCAGCTTCAACTGATTAAAAGGTAAGAAACCCGTAGGTGAAATGTTTGGGATTCTTTTCTATACACTTATATTCCCTCCATTTCCAATACAAATAAATACCTTTAAGACCACCTCTCAACACTTCAGACTACGTAGTAATCACTGAGTACAGACACAAGACATAACACATACCTCATCACAGCAACAGGTTGGGTTATGAATCATCACAGGTGACAATAACACATTCAGGTGTGCTAATCAACACTTTAAACAGCCAACACACTGATTACACCAAGGATGTGTTAAAATAAGATGACATGTAAACCAAATTTTTAGCATTTATACCTTATACCTCGTTTTGACATTTGATTTTCGATATTTCTAAGACAATCAGCAAGTTATACTAACTGATCAATACTGAAATCTGGCATGTGGCTGAAATAAAGAAAAAAAAGAATTTTATCATCCAGGAACAAGGAGTTGTTGTTTCCCCTGAACAATACCTCAAGTGAACAGTAATTGTCTGGACACTTTCAATCTGAACAGCACAAGGTAGTGTTCATTTTTCTTTATTGGAGTCTTTGTTGAAATTAAACAGGTTGGAACTTAGCACAAAAAGGGCACACTTGAACAATAATAGCTTTGGTAATATTGTAGTAAAATGAACGGATCATGTGATCATATTGAAACAAATGAAATGGACAACATAAAAACCAGGTCATGAAACATTCTGATACCTCAGATAGCAATGGCGGACAAGAGAAATGTTATTTTTTATTTTTCTCATGAAAGATAATGATGTAGCAATTAAGTAATGCTTTTACATATTGAAGGTTAGCACTATAGCTACCAACAGAAAACATGTTGAAAAATTGCAGACATTCACAACGATGTCAGAAGTCTTTAAAAATGAAAAAATAGCTATCATCAGGTGATTATTTTTCTTTGAAATTGGTGAGATTTTACTGCAGGTCCTAGCCTCTTGTCTTAATAAAACTTAACTTATTAGTTTATATATTTATTATTTATTATAGTGACATGGATGCATCGCAGAATGTTAGGTCATAATAAAACCCATGTTGGCTGACATCCCCTTCAACTTATTAGGTTGCTACATGACCTTGGAATGTTGATCATTTGTTTTTTCTTAAGGCAAACGTCTTATCTTTTAGTGCATTATGAAAAGGACCTGTGCATAACATGAAAAAAAAATTCGGTCCATATAACTGTACTTTTATCAACTGCGGGGGCTAGGTAAAGAAAAAAAATATTTTACTAAAATCCTTATAACTCTAGCACAAGCCTAGTAATGCAAACGCTGTGTCCCATAAACAAGTAGGTCTTTTAGTATGAGAGTAGTAGTTAAATTGTGGTGGTGTAGTGGTAACGTGCGCGCGCTCAGTCGTACAGGTCATGAGTACGAGTCTTTGGTACTTGCAGTTTTTCCTGTTTGACACGTTCTCCGTGTTTATTTTTTGCCTTTTTTTCTTGGATAATACTTCAGGAATCAAGGAAAATGCTTGATTTTTAGAGGTAAAAACAGAAAAAATTCCTGGGCGAGAGGGGGCAAACCCCCTCCCGACCTCCCCCCGTTCGGTGCTATGCGCATCTACAATCGTGGTTCGGTTTGCGCAAATGCTTCAGGCCGGACAAAATGTTGGGCCCCCCCTTGTGATATCCTAGATCCGCCACTGTAATGGGTCATATCTGTAGCTACTTGTATCACTGAAACATTGTATCAAACTGGAATAGGGTGTAAGGCAATTTGCTTCCTCACAAAACGCCTTAACAAGAACAGTGCTGTTTTCTAGCATTAAAGCAAAATTACGATTCAAGAAATAAATATTTGGCATAGAGAACTTCAGGAAGTACATTAAATGGATTGAACAAGAAAACATCAGGTTGTCAAATGTCTCAATTGAAGTCAAAAATTTTTTGAGCCACCCAATACATACATAACATTTTCTGAATGGCATGCGTTAAGCATGATTTAGGTGCAATAAGAACTTGTATTTGTACATATGGCTCCAGATTTCAGTGACATGAATTTTAGTTTTAGTCATCAGTTTCGAGTAAGTTTTTACTTGTCCAAAGATATTCATCAGCTTGATAACACATTGTAATTCAGTTTTTTATTTATTTATTTATTTAAATGTCTTTTAAAAAGACTGACTGACAACTTCAGCGACTGATTTTCAAGCTATGTACAATACGAGGAATAAACAAGATAAAATAGAGTAAAATAATGATGAGTTGAGGCCTACAGTCCCCAACCGTGCACAGTCCCAGTGTTTCTGTTTGAAAAGGTGGATATTGGGTGCGGTCGTGACTGTAGTCCACAGTCCGTTATAAGCAATATTACCTCTGTAAGCAAAAGAACAGAGCCACAGTTGTTTTTAGGTTTATCTGGCACCAGGCAACCAGAAACAACTTGCTCTAGTACTGTAATTGTGAGTGTGACGGGAGCGCCGTCTATTGATGGAGTCGTGAGTGAAGACAAGTCGTCAGTTTAGTTTCAGAAGCTAGAGTGTGTTATATTTTAAAGGGGTGTAAGATGGTCAATTCCTTATATGGAACTTCCGATGATGAAATTTTTAGTTCTATTTTGATTGGTTTTTACATTTAACTTGAGACCCCTATTTTAGCGTAATTTGGAACATTCGCAGTGTGAATAAGCCTATAAAAATGGGCCCCTCACGCTAAAACTTCGTATTCTGCCGGGTCTCAACTCTATCCGCAAGGAATCTCAACCAAGCAAACTAACTGTTTGGTCCTTTTAAATTTGGACTTTGACATTTGTCAGCGAATTCTTCTTGTTTATAAATTCTTTGGATTATAAGTCAAAGCTGCAATGTTGACGGAAGTTAGCGATGAGTTGTAAGTTTGTAGATTTGTGTTTCATATTTATTGCATAATACAACTCAGTATATTTATCATCATCTCTCTTGTTTCACTCTCTATAAGTTGTCACCATGGTTCTCTCGTATGCGATTCGAACGAGTGAAAAAGTACACAACGCTGCAAATATTTTTATCGGCTACAAACGGTGGACAGAAACTAAGTAGATCGGTGCTGGTCACTCCACCGATTCTCGTTACAGTGAGAATCTCCGACTACTTTGAATTTTTTAATACGTTTATTGTATTTGCAACCATAACATCTAAAAGAAACAATATAAATATTACCCCTACAGCTGGGGTGTAAATACACAAGCGTTATTTCAATAAAGAACATGCACACACCCCATTCACAGTACCTGAATCGACTAGTCACACATGTCATTATTAGATTGTTAGACAAAAAGTCCTTCTACAGGGATCCATCTTGTTATTAAATGTTCATAATTCAGGCTTTAGTAGTAAATTGCCTTTTTATGTTATAATATTCAAACATTTCATTTTTCAGCCACTGACTTCCATGAATTTAGTATTAGTACTGACTAGTCGGATGTAGCGGTCCCACTTTAAACCACCATAACTTCTTCAGAGTGTAATATAAAATCATAATTTTAGCACCATGTGTTCAAGAGATGTGTAGAAATTGTTCTGTGTATTTCTTTTTGCCATATCCTTATTCAATGTTAATTAATCGATTTTGAAGTTAACGTTTTTTGCCGAGTTGCCTTGTGTAGCAGTGGTCACTGTGTCTAGCCCAGACAGGGACAGGACAGACTCAGAGCTCGCGACGCCCACTTCCACCAAAACAAGCTAAGATACACATATAAACAACTCTAAAGTGGACAATAAAAATAACGTGCCTTAAACTCACACATTCGGTGCCCACCTAAATAGATTGACAAAACTTGGTTAAAGTTTACTTACGACTTTCGCAGGCGCGTGTCAAACTTGGCAGGAAAAGGAACACTGAATGTTTATACTCTAACGAAAATACGTTTTCGACGAAACCAAGATTCAAGAAGTTTTATAACGGCGGAGAACAGATTAACATTAGCCAGTTGGGCTATTTCTACGACATTAAATTTAACAGAAAACATGAAGAAAATGGAACTTAAGCTAGAGGTGGAGAATAACACAGAGATATAATTGTAAATAAAATTAAAGTTGTAGTAATCACTAAACTATATACTAGCTAGGGTCAAATGAGCATCATAAACAATAATGGGTACACGTGTAAATGCTATAATCTAGATAAATCATAAAAGAAACGAGTGTATACACTAATTACAGCATAACCTGGAGTGTTTACAAAGAGAACAGCTGCATTTAGGGCCAGTCCAGGTCCGAATCAGTACACGGAAAATGGTGAAAGACTCTCAGTTGTGCGCAACAGATTCGGTAGACTGTTCCACGCAGACCCGAGCCGCCTCGACGCGAACTGAAAAGATTGTTTTCCATATAAACAAATTTAACTTGAGGAAAAGCTAGAAGGTTGCTGTAGCGAAAGGAGTAATTGTTTTCTTGCTTCTTTACAAGTGAAGAAAGTGTCTTGGGTGATTCACCACGAAGGATTCACCAGGAAACCGCAGGACTATCCAGTGAGGAAGTGCGAAAAAATGCACGACTGAAAGAAGTTCGAGAGAACAGTCTTCCTCGCTCACGTAGGCGTCCTCAAAACTGAGTACTCAGTGTTCTCACACTTTTTCTAGACAGCACTGTGCTTCGTCGGACGATCACAGTGTTTCTCACGAGCCGCACGCGGGGGAAACTGAACCCAAAGGCTCCTCCGTCAGCTCAGTTCTGGTCGTCCCCAATACACTATAACCGCCAAAACAGTGCACTTTTTCTTTGTGTGCCTCTATTGCAATAGACTAGAGTCATTGAAGCAACTTGTTCATTTTTTAATGAAACGGTTTTCAAAATAGATGGGAATCATGATAGAACTGCATGATAGTGGCGGTACCGTTGCATACTGACTGAGGAGTGTAGTACAGGCGCAAATTCTATAGGTAGGGCTACACTCCTTGGGGCAAGTTGAGGCTGGATGCCGGTAAGCAGCAGACCAAAAATTGTGTCATCTAGAATCAGGAAACAATTCATGAGATATTTTCATCTGCATCATCCTATTTGGCAATCTTAGTCCCAAAACGACGGGAAAACCGTGTGGGAGAAAAAATCTAATTCCGGAGCTGAGTGGTGTGTACGACCAATTGCAAGGACTACGATGGAATTAGTCTCCACCCGAGATACATTCATAAGCAAAACCGAAAACTGCATCCAAATGGCACGTGCACATCCAGATGCATCCAACAAAGTTAGCCTACAGGCAAGAATTGAACATGAACGTTGAGTCGTTGTGCGCAATTACCGCGAGACATCTCCGTCGTTAGATTCAGTTCAATGATATAACCTCGTTAGTCAAGGCAACATTGTTAGTGCCGAAAAACAAGATTTTCAATTGAAAACGGAGCCGTGCCAGCCAAAAAAGACTCCTGTGTTCCCGATGATCGGACAAAAACGGCTTGACTGTCTCCAACAAGTGTTTTTTTCCACACGTCCTCTCGGGTGGTATACCGTACTATGNTGTGGGAGAAAAAATCTAATTCCGGAGTTGAGTGGTGTATACGACCAATTGCAAGGACTACGATGGAATTAGTCTCCACCCGAGATACATTCATAAGCAAAACCGAAAACTGCATCCTAATGGCACGTGCACATCCAGATGCATCCAACAAAGTTAGCCTACAGGCAAGAATTGAACATGAACGTTGAGTCGTTGTGCGCAATTACCGCGAGACATCTCCGTCGTTAGATTCAGTTCAATGATATAACCTCGTTAGTCAAGGCAACATTGTTAGTGCCGAAAAACAAGATTTTCAATTGAAAACGGAGCCGTGCCAGCCAAAAAAGACTCCTGTGTTCCCGATGATCGGACAAAAACGGCTTGACTGTCTCCAACAAGTGTTTTTTTCCACACGTCCTCTCGGGTGGTATACCGTACTATGGTCTGCATTCCGTGTCTGCTACGCCGCTTTTCCTTTTTGGTGTACTATGAGACTGGTATAGACTACAATGAAAAGGATTTTTAAAAAACGGAAATCTCGAGTTCCAGTATAAGTTTGGGAGGTTGAATCCAGCCTGGACTCCGAGGTATTCCAGGCGTGCGCGGCATGACAACACGAAAAGATGCATTCTGTTCAAGTACAAGTTGTGTCGGTTGTAAAACTACGACGTTGAAAAACTTAACATTTGAATGTGCAGTAGAGTTGTGCAGTTAGGCCTGTGGATTTGTAAGGATCGAATAGGGGAGTAAGAGAGGCATGGAACGCGAAAGCTAACCTGATCGTCAAAAATATCTTTCAAATAATTGACGAAAGCACCATCTCGCAGTGTTCCCTACGGAGTTATTCACTTTCCCCTGTGAGGGAATTCCAAAAACTCACAAAATTTACGAGTTTTGAAATCCACGCTAAGGAAAAACTCTGTAGTCACCACAGAGTTTCTAATCCCCCTACTTATGCTAAATGTGCGCATGACAAGAAAGACATTAATTAACGTAGATTATCACAAGAGATCGCACTTCAAATCCAAGGTAGATACCACAGCATGTAAATTTTAGAATATATTTGAATACTACGATATCTTTGTAATTGATTTTAAACCTCAATTGCCTCTTAATCCTGCTACTCTTTGAAGTAGTCATTATTATGTTTACATCAAATGTCAAAGGTCACATGCTCCATATAAGAGCAATGTGATACGTCTATGTCTTGCCATACTAAATAAGGAGACGTGCTTTGTTTTATGGGTGAAAATCGACGAAGTGACGAGTAGGTGATAGGTTGTTTTTTGAAATTTGAAACTAAAAAATGCTTTGACATCAACAGAAATTCAAAATCTTTACGAAAAAACCGTAAAAATATCTTGTGACCCAGTTGAATTCTGTTTCAGAGACAGAGAACAACTACGAACAATGCAATTTAGTCTGTTTTTCGCGTTCCAGGCCTATTTAATTTTCCTTTGAAAGCATTGAAATAGGCCTACATTGTGTGGGAATCTAATCCCTCATTTGAATTCAAATAAACTTTTGGGAAATATCACAAACTGTTTGCAAACTAAATAAACTTGTCGTAAGTTACCCCGCGCAAAGTGCCTACTTGATACCGATTTCCGCCTTACTGTACATCATCGTAATCAATATTAAACCGTTAGTACAACTTTGTCGGTAACTTCATCCAGAAAGATTTAATACCAAATTCAACGAAAAACTTTGCAAATTTCCTTAATGAAAACAACTGAGATGATTTTTAAATACATCACTGGTTTTATCTGTATGATAGGCCCCCATATTCAAGCTTCTGTTCTGTCACCACACGTTGGCACAATTTTGTCATAGGTCATTTGTTACAGAAACAAAATGAGCTTGTAAATGTTAGCAAGCGATATCCACATGATTTGGGAAGACAACATCTGATGAAAAATTCGTTGCTGGGTGATTACACGTAGTAGCCTACCATTGACGCCGATGCACACTCAAACCTATTGAAATCTCTCGAAATGTGTTTACATTAAAAGGTTGAAAAACGTTCAGTAACTATGGCGGTTATGATAAACCTAGATTATTCAAAGATTCAAGGAAACTGTGACTGTTTAACGACAAGTGACTTCATTACGTTCCAGGCAACAAATACACGAAAAACTTATTTAACCTCTCTTCAGCAAAGTACATCTCTGAGAAATGAATATACTGTATCCATTATTGCTAATCGAACGGATAATTTTGCATAAGTTATTGCTAAACTATGATAAGCAAACAACTGTAGGACAAAAAGAACTTCATTCAGTAAATATCAAAGTGTAACATGCTGCGCCGCCCATGTGTAAACCTAAGAAAACAAAATCAACCGAGCCATTTCATGATTGAAGCGAGCCCCAGGGTTATGCTCAATAGGACATATTTCTCAAGAATTTGGCGATACAGGGGGTGGAAACGATTTTACGGCTGCGCCTCGAAATTTCAACTGCCATTTCCAAAACCTACTCCCAGAACAGCAAACTCGCTGAACAAATTCCATGCTCACTCTCCAAAATTCCACATGCGCACCTAAAAATCCCCACTTGGTGCCCACAAACTCCAGTCATTCCCTTACCTTAGAAAAGTAATCATAGTCAGATAAAAGCAACGTGTAGTAAAACATTGAAAAATGACTTGCTCAATGGATTGAAGGCATTTTCGTTTAGCAGAAAATTTTTAGATTAAGTCTGTTCAGCATACATCCACCTAAAACTTGTCAAGTACTCCATGCTCAAACTAGAAGACGTCTTTTGAGTCGGTTACTATAGTAACAGCCTTACGCACACGCGCGCACGCCTCTGTTTGTCATACAGAAATAATCAGCAGCATGATGATCGAACTACGGGCAAATCCGACAGATAAGCACAAGGCTGCGTAAAATCACGAACCAAGGTAGTGAGACAATGTTTGGACTGTTTGTGAAATGTTTGTGCGTTTTCTATCAACATTAGGATAACGCGCAAACAATGAACAGTTATTTTTAGTGTTTGTTTTGGTTGTTTGAGTTCGTTAACATTTTGATCAAAGGATAAGAAAGATCAGTGCCCGCACTTTGGACATATCTGTAACAGAACTACGGTCAACGCGTGACGGTGACGGTGACCGGGCGTATAGGTCATGGACAGCGATTTTTTAAGAAATCTAGAGCCTACATAAAAATCGCGAATTGCGGACTGAACAAAAAAAAGGAGGTGGGTATTGGGCATTATATTAAAGGCTGGGAACGACACACTAACATGAATATCTTGGAACACGGTCTGAACTCGACTGAAAATTCAACTGCGTGGCCGTCCAATAAGACTGAGAGGCTGTCGGGGACCCTGTCTGCCACGGAAATTGTAGCTATTGTAATAGTCGGTGCCATGGTACCATTTATTTGCGTAGGTAATGTTTTGGTGATTATTGTTGTTATACGATTCAAGCGTTTACAGATTCCGACGAATTTCTTCATCGTTTCGCTTGCGTTTACAGACATTCTTATAGGCATGACAATCCCGTTTGTGACGGCAACGGAACTTCTCAGAAATGCGATCCAAGACTGGTTCTTGTGTGTTCTACCCAAGTGTGCCATTGTGGCCATGTGTGCAGTTTCTGTGCTGAATCTAACTGCCATTGCATGGGACAGACATTTAGCAGTTGCAAATCCACTTGAGTATGCAACTATGCTAAATTTACCAAAAATAGCCACGATTATAACACTGAGTTGGATATATTCTGTGGCACTTGCATTGTCACCCTTCATGGGCTGGTACGGCGATCCGTATCCATTGAACGAATGTGACTTTAAGGCCATACCCAAGAGCGCAATCATTGTTATACTGTGTGCACTCTTTGTACCAGCCTGTTTGGTAATATTCTTCTGCTACTTTCGCATATATATGGTTGCTAGGCACCACGCGCGAGCTATAGCAGCCATTGAGATTTCAATTCGACAAAATTTGGAGATGCATTTCTTTATCAAAGACACAAAATACGCCAAGACTTTGGCTCTTGTCATCGGCGTGTTCCTTTTACTGTGGCTGCCTGTTGGAATATGCGTCATCCTTCACATTGCAGGCAGTGTAAATGTAGATACTTGGATCATCAATTTAATGTCGAGTCTAGCTTTCTTAAACAGTGGAATTAACCCGTGGATTTATGCTTACAAGAACAAGGACTTTCGGGCTGCTTACAAAAGATTGTTCAGAGAGTTTGAGAGTTGTTGTTGTCCTGCAAGAATCAATAGTATTCGCACAAGTCCTAACGTCAGCGGAGTCCATGACAGCACAAGCGGACTTAGTAGGACTAACAGTGTTATTTCCGGGATGGACTTGAGAAGGTTGAGGATGTACGGGGCACGAAACAGTTTAGCTGACGACGGCACATCAATTCACACGACACAAACCAAGTCTAGCGTGTGTGACATGACCAACAATTTATGTATCCAGCAAAGAAAAGATTCTAAAAAAGTGATGTGGACTGAGGACACGTCGGCGAAAACTTGTGAAAAAGATGACGAAGATGAGTCGCGAGGAACAAACGACTGGTGAAGATTTAGTCGAAACGGAACACTCTTTCACTTGCTTATAAAATCTCCAGTAAAAGGTGAAAGTCAATCATTTTGTTTAATTTTATCAAACATACTAAACACTGGTTAGAGAAGTATTTTAGCGATAGCTACTGTTCTTCTGGAATATATTTCATAAAAATTATTTCATAAAGACTTGAACTGAAGTTTATTCTTGTGATCCACACTTTCAATTATTCTGAAAAATAATTAAATCTCGCTTTAACAAAAGTGCAAAGTCTCTGAGAATATACACATAACTGCAACTCACTAGGGTAATTTTTATAAATTATTTCTAGAATGTGACGGCTCCTAATTACTTGGCTAAGTGTGTGATGGCTCATAATTACTTGGCTAAGTGTGTGATGGCTCATAATTACTTGGCTAAGTGTGTGATGGCTCATAATAACTTGGCTAAGTGTGTGATGGCCCATAATTACTTGGCTAAGTGTGTGATGGCTCATAATTACTTGGCTAAGTGTGTGATGGCTTATAATTACTTGGCTAAGTGTGTAATGGCTCATAATTACTTCTGGCTAAGTGTTTTTTTTTCAAAGATGTGAAGTGGGAGAGCCAAATTTCTCTCTTAAGTTTTAAAGTACATAAAGTCACCAATTTTATATCAAAAACACCATGAGTGCGCTAGGTGAAATAAAACACGGAAGCAAAACAGTTACGCCTATTGCTTGACTTCACAAATGTTACCAGGACAGTATTCACTGAGTTGAGCTGACGGTGCCACACGGCTGTGGAGCGGCGGGGGTGAAATGAGTGGCAACTGGGTAGATCATAGGCAATGGAAGAGAGAAACGCAAAAGCATGCTGGATATGGGGGTCGACTGGGAGCCTGAAGGTTTTGCAACAAACAGAGGGTGTCCTTTACGTGCACAGTTCATATGGACCGCGCCGTAGCTGACATACAAACTTGTCTATGATAATCAGAATTTTTGGTTTTCCTGTTTGACATGTTACTCAAGAAAAGTTCACTGTTAATTTCTACCTGGGCAGGATATAAATTGCTTAATGAATAAAATCAAAGATATTTACGAATGTCGGCAGCCGTTGTAAACGGAAAAAATACCGGGCACGCGAACGCTTACTGGGCCACGTTCCACTAAATTATGTTAACTGACATTCACAAGGATTTATAAGTATAACACGTGACATTTTGAAATGTCACCGCATTGCTAGACTCATCCCTGTAAAATGCCAGATTTTTATTTTAACTTTTTATCTAAGAATAAGTCGTAGTGTAACCGTTATCGAACATTAATTGATCTAACGTGTTTCAGACATAATTTTGACACGGCGTGGATGAGCATATGTGCCTAGGATCTCAGAAATTTTCAACGAAATCAAGCCTAAAGTATGACGTCAGTTTTCTGAAAGTCAGTCACAGACAGTAGGAATATCCCCTGTCGGATATTTTGTAGGACTTGCGCACATAACAACATTTCTCATCGAAATCCGGCGAATCTAAAAACGCCGATGATATGCGTTATGTCACTTCATTAGAAGTTTTTTTGAAAGGTTGGTCAACGTCCGATGAGAAATATAGAAGTTGCACATTAAAGACGCCAGGTGTTCCTATGCACATGCGTGAAAGTAAAGAACGGACCATTCAAGACTGCACCATATGCACTAGGACACTTCATGATGATCAATGACACTCCTGAACTTTGGTCGAAAACAAATGTAGGAATTGCACCTGACGATACGGTTGTCTGATTTCATACGTGTCCCAACATGAGTGAAAATCAAGAGCGGACCATAATTCAACTAAGGCAACGAAAACGCCGACGAAGTGCGTTCACTTCGTCAGAATGTTTTTTGATTGTTTGGTCGACATCCACTGAGAAATGCAAGAGTTCCGTTGCATACAAACGCGTGCATGAAAATCAAGAGCGGAACGGGCCATAATTCAAAGAAATACGGTCGAATAGCAAAACGCCAACGACATGCACTATGGCACTTCGTAATAAAGTTTTTGAAAGTTTGATCGACATCACATGGGAAATATTGGAGTTGTTACATAACATGTCTCTGCACGCCGAAGGGACAGACGCACGCACACTGAATGACGCCTTTGCCAGCTCAGTATCCAACGCCTTCCACGGGAGACAAAAACACACCTCGCCAAAACCGCGCTAGCTTATAAACTGAAGTAACATATTTTTACTGAGGTACATGTAAGTCATATACTATTCATTTGGTACACGATCCTCCAGGAAGCAATCCTCATAGCTCTTAATTTCATTGCAATAAAGTTAACACACAGAGGTACTAGGAAGCGGGTTGCAGCCCCAACCCCCCACTAAAACAACCAAGCCAAGGCCAATAAAGCCAGACCGGGAGCGGGACCTTATATTAATGAGGGACATTTTAGCCACCCCTAAAGAAAACCAATGTAACAAGTAAGGTTATCGCAGACAGGATTTGGAGTGTTGTTGGGTTTTACTTTGTGCTGTTGGATTTTGTGCTCGCAGCTTTGAACATGTAAACCAGTGTCTGTTTAATGGCTCTCTCCAGACAAAAATATTTTCTGAAACAAAAAAATATTTTCTGAAAAGCCAAAAAATATTCTACATTTGTTTTGAAATGTGGTATCATACTACCTTGAAACTACCTTTAATCGAGATTTTAATATTCGTGGTTTTCGACCCTCAGATCAACACATGGCTACACACCATCTGACCCACTAGTCTGATGGACAATAAAACGAGAGCGCTCGGAGGCGCGACACTTGGCGAAATTAACCGAAAACAAGACGATGGGGAGGACGACGACGATGATGACGATGAAGGTGGCAATTATGAACAACATGATAACATTCATTTGACTAGCGAACAAATCAGTAAGAAATATCCTTCAGTCCTGTTCACGCACCCGGTAAAGTGACAACAGTGCAAGGGCGCTCGGACGAGCGACACTCGGCGACATTAAGCGAAAACAGGACGATGGGGAGGACGACGATCATGACGATGAAGACGGCGATTATGAACAACACCGTGACGATAACATTCATGTGAGCTAGCGAAGAAATTACTAGGAAATAGACTGAAGTCTTGTCCAATAGAAGCTAAACCAACATCAATGCAGCAAGAGCGCTCAACAAAGGAACAGCACCATCAGAAAATCTGGAATACCTCGAAAAGTAGATGTTCTAACGAAAAATGGAAAACATCTTCTGAAAGCCCGTTCAAGGCTCTATCTAAATTGATAGTATCACAGTCCTGTAAATTTTTCGAAAAAATGAAATTTTGTGTTTTTTTAAGAAATTTTAGAGTCAAATAACTCGAAAACGGTTACACGTCATTTGAAAGATTATACTTCAAAGAATCCACATGCAAAAATTCACGTCATTCTCTCTTTCCCTTTAAAATGGCACTCCAGCACGACTGAAAACGGGTCAACATGCGCCAGATCCGCCATCTTGAAAGTGACTTCCGGGTTAACAAACTTTTATAATAACCAATCAAACGAAAGACACAGGTGACAAGATTGAAAATGATTGGTTCACCAATGCGCCCTCTACATTAGAAAACGTTTTCGGCCAGATATCGAGGTGTGCATGCGCCATGGCTAATATTTCCGCCATCTTTGACCAGAAGTTAATGATTTACCGCGCAGTTGTAGTACTTGTGTTCTGTAATAATCGTACCAAGTTTCAGCTCTGTACGTTGAAAAATGCGGCCTCTATGAGCATTTGAATCTGAAACCCTAAACAAAATGGCCACCACGTCCGCCATTTTGAATCCGATCATGACAAAAAACAATAGGCTTCCAAGACTTCCAGATCTACACGTCGTGTGCAAATTTCGTGCGAGTCGGACGAAAGTGTAGAATGCGAACAAAAAAAAAACAAACTTGATGGCAGAGCAACATACTTGTCGGGATTTGAAGAATTCCGCCAAGTAAAAACACCAAGCATTCCATGCTGTCATTATTGTTGTAAAGTATTTTGGTGAACAGTTTATACGAGGGTCGTTCAATAAGTTCTTGGCCTCACCAAGAAAACAGGGACGCAGGATAATTTTTTTCACACCATAGTAAAATTTCAGCTTTTACAACAGTAGGCCTACTGCGTTCATGCTGCATTAGTGCGGTCAACTACAGCTAGGTGGCGCTGCTTCGAAATAGCAGACGACAACACATTTAGCAGCATGGAGATAACAGAGACAAGAGCCGTCAAAAAGTATTTGGGTAAAAAAGGAATGAAACCAAAAGATATTCATGAAGAGATGCGAAAAACACTCGGAACAGACTCAGTCCTCGAGCTATTCCACAGTAAAAAAATAATCAGCTTGTTTCAAGATGGGTAAACAAAGCGTTGAAGATGACCCTCGTCCAGGACATCCCAAATTATATATGATTGACCTCCAGTGAAAATGTGCAGACAATTCATGCAGTGGTTATGAAAGACTGGCGAATGACTCTTCAACATTTGGCAAACACCGTTGGCATCAACAATGGGTCCGTCTCTAAAATTTTGAATGAATTAAGATTTGGGCATGAGTAAGCTGAGTGCATGATGGGTGCCAAGAATGTTAACTTAGGATCAGAAAATGAGCAGAATGCAAATTTCAACAGAACTTCTAGGAAGATTCCAAGCAGATGCAGTAAAATTTTCCAGAAGACTTGTAACCTAGGACTGAGACACGGGTCCACCACTTTGACCCGGAATCAAAACAACAAAGTAAACAATGGAAGCACGTGGGTTCCCCAAGCCCGAGAAAGTTCAAGTTGGGTGCCTCTGTGAGCAAAGTTACGGCCTCTGTGTTCTGAGACAGCGAAGGTATTCTGATGATCAACTACTTGCAACGAGGAGACACTGTTACTGGGAATTACTATGCGTCACTTTTGAAAAAACTGAAAAAAGCAATCTAGGAAAAGAGACGCGGGAAGTTTCGGGATGGAGTGCTGTTGCTTCAAGACAACGCACCTGCCCATACTGCTCAAGTTGCAGTGGCTGAAGCAACTAGATGTGACTTTGAAATCCTTCTGCATCCCGCCTATTCTCCTGACCTGGCCCTCGTCTGATTTTTATTTATTTCCACATTTGAAGGCCTACCTTCATGTACGCCAATATGTAAGCGATAAAGACGTCACAAGTGCAGTGGAGTATTTTGAGGGGTTGAACAAAAGTTTCTTTTACGAAGGCATTGCAAAACTGGAGCACAAATGGAAGAAATGCATCGATGTAACGGGAGATTATATTGAAAAATAAAGGTCAAAATTAGTTGCTATCGCGTTGTTTTCTGGGTGAGGCTGAGAACTTATTGAACAACCCTCGTAAGTACTTTCTCTTAAGGGATTCAAAAATTGTTGTTAATCTTCTCACTACCTACCTCATCCATTGTTTGCTGCTTGCAATGATCACACTGGCATGTATTGACTGCTTCCTCACACCAAATTTGTCAGTCAAAATACTCCAATGATTTGTAGCTTCCTCATGACAGAAATCTAACAGACAGGTGTAATTTTTTGTTTTCACGTTTTGAAACTTCTTCCTGACAAAATTGTCAGAGATAGTCCAATTAAGTTTTGCAACTTCCTCACGACAGAATTCTATGAGACAGTACAGTAATGTTTTGTTATTAAATGTACCTAGTTTCTTCCTGACAGAATTCTAAGAGAAAGTGGTGTAATACTTTGCTTTAGACGTTTTGCAGCTTCCGCCTTAGTTCTCAAAATCAGGGACTCCTGTAAGTGCTCAAACACAATGGCCGAACAAATCGCCAAATTTTGAACAAAACAAACAAACAGGTACGAAAAGTAAACACTAGATGTCACTTGAATCATTTGACATTCAAAGTGAGTCTCTGAGAAAGTCTGACCATCATGTTTGATCACCGGCTTACTGGTTATAGCACTGGCGACCGTGTTTTGGGTCCCGCCAACTATTTTTTGGATGAAGCCATCACGTTTTGAAGTCTGGACAACACGTTTGATCATTGGACATTTGGTTTGCAGTCCATCCACCTGGTTTTGAAGTTGGACTAATTGTTGATTCCCCCTTGTAGTCTCACTTGCACAAACTCACAAACCTTTAAATAATCATAGATTTATTTCATGTAGCAGGCCTCAGGCCCAAATTACAAGCATACCATTCATAGAGAGCACAGAACAACTAAACCTTCAAAAAATCATTTTGAAGTTGCTCTCAACAATAATAAAACATTCAGCAATGTTTCTCAAGGTATTTCAATCAAGGACCTTCAGAAAATTACTACTACTCGCCAATGAAAATTTGTGAAATTCTACATCATGCCTTATTCTTATAGAGCGACTGCAAACTCTCCTTCCATTGAAGAAATTAAACTTTTGACTTAGACCATGCATTTCCATAAAATCAGTTTCAACTTGTTGCTTACTCAGATGATGATTTTTGGCCTAGCAAAGAACTGTCAGTTGGTTACTGCTCAAGAAGATGATCCACTAATCACTGAAATGACATATGGAACACCCCTAGCGTAACCTTTTGACAGGTCTTTTCTGACGCGTTACGAGTCATCAAAGCCTCGTCAGATATGTAATTCCCAAATGTGTCAAGTCACTGCTTCATTACCGTTCGTCCAATAAGACGTTGTCGTTTGGTCAGCGATGAAGTATGCTTAGATGTGAGTCAGTTTACGCCCCAACTGACCCGACATCTGACTAGCCTAAGAGGTCATCAGCCATCCCACTTTGCATTTGATGAATAAGAGACAATGAGTTTACATGCATAATCGTATTAATTAAATGAATCATAATCCACTTCTATGTAGTGTAGCACCCTTCTGCGTTAGAATAGCATGTCGAAGTCAAAAATGTTATAAATGAAAAACTGTTTAATCCAACTAAATGAGGGCAATGCTGTGAGTGACGAGGACTGGATGGCTGTTAGATGTGACCTTGGAATGATTTTCACAATGCTGTGCCAACAGTTGTTGAGTCCTTGATCAGTGAAGATGTACCAGTAGGTAATATAGTCTTGCTCAATGGAGACAGGCTATTGTGTAGGTTGTGTTTTTATGCAAGGCAGTGGTGGCCATCTTTAATATTTTGTCTTTGTGTCAATCAAATGTTCAGTGAAGACAGAGTATGCTACAAGTTGTTTTTTTGTGAGAAAGTGGTGGTTATTTTATTTGTTTTAAAGAACTAAAAAGTAAAACGCATCAGGGACGCGTGAGTGTGTTAGAAATGACTTGTCACGTGTCAGAAAAGACCCGTCACAAGGTGACGTTAGTAGCGTTCCATACTGACATGCCATGACTAGTCAGCTTGTACAGTCTGGTTTCAATCAATCACAAAGTGTCTATTGTGACTAAAGTACAATTTGAATACCATTTCATTTCATATTGGTAATGGTTCTAAATCAAAAGTTGGAGTTTCAGTAAATAGCTGCTTTTTGTCTGTCATCTTTCTCCAATATCTTTGTCTAAACCTCCAATTTCTGTACACTGACTTCCACCAACTTCTTTGATTTTTATTGAAAGAAATGTTTAGATGGTCAACTGTCACATTTACATCTAACTCCTTGATTTTCATGAATACCTCACGAATCACATGGCATGTAAACCAGTTTCTTAAGAATAATCACAGCTTGTGACATAACAGATGTAGATTTGATTGGATTTTTTATAAGCACCTTTAGGGCTCTCCAACCAAATAATATGTCGTATCTGTGCTTGTTATTCATTAACAACTGACCAGCAGCAAACATATCACGAAATGTTTCTTCTAACAGCCAGTAACTAGACCCAATACTGACTATGAAATAGTGGCTCCCGATTAATCCAGCAGTGGTTCTTGATAACAACTTGTACTAAAACAATCTTGCTCAAGGCGACTTCTTTTGGAAGGGACCAACAACAAACAAACGTGCAAAGCCCATTGATATCAAACCTGTAATGAAAATGTAACGCGTTGTTTTAGAAATTGAATTGACTACATTTTCTTACTATTCAAATTTCTTAACAAATGTCCTACAAATTCTTAAAGAAACAGAAATGTACTGTGTGCATAAAAACAGTGCCAAACTCATACAGTCAGTTTTTTTTAAATAAGCAAACTTTAATTCAAAAACAAATTCTGAAAAAATGCCAACTGAAACACAATAGATTGACAAGTTTTCAACTAGTAAAAGAAATCCTTCAATTTCAAAAGACAAGAAAGTCGAAATTATGATTTCACTTTTTAACCTTTCTACATTGATTGCTCTCAATAGCTGAATTTCAAATAACAGTTTTGTGCTAACCTAAACTGCACTGAAGAGCATATCATTGTACCATAAACATTCGGGAAAACACTCACATGAACAATCACACCCTACCTGTGAACGATTTTTGATAAAGCCCCACTCCCTGATCTTAAACCTGATCACAAAACCCACCCAATAAAATAGGGTTACATGCAAAAAATCAAATTGCTGAGGATTTAATGAGTGAAGGCTAATCAAGAATGACACAACTTCGATTACTCCTAACTGTACTTAAATTACATGAAGTTGAAAGAGCATCGCGAACACTTTTTAAACAAGTAAAAACCTGATTTGAGTTTAAATTCAATTTATACAGATTAACAAAAATGAAACCTAAAGAACATCTTTCATTTGCCTGTGACCAGTATGGCAATTAAATTCATTTTGTGGCCTGAGTTCCAAAACAACAAGATTACAATCTCAATGACATGAGGTGCCAGGCAGACAGACACAACACAAGACAAAGGAGAATGGACTACACATTTGACATTTGTAATGTTTACAGCAACAATTCCAATCTTTTATCACTTTTTGGCCAATTATATCCCCATGTGCCCAACTTAACCAATTTTAGATGTTTGATAAAACTAGTGCAGCACATACAATAGGTATGACCCAGGCTATATAATGGAACTACACATATTAGCCTTAACGTTTATCAAACCATACTGTTCCTTTGGAGTTCCTTTTGCCAACTTTAAAAAAATATCACCAAAACAAATTTTGTAATGAACAACACACCTGGATAAATGAAGGAAACGTGTCAATACTTGTTCAATAGAACAACAAGACCAACATGAAGTGTTGATATGCCCTCACCATATGCATCGCATACAGTGCAGATACAATGCATCGCACACAGTGTAGATACAATGCATCACATACAGCGCAGATACAATGCATCACATACAGTGCAGATACAAGAGATAACTATTATTCTAAACATTCCCATGATGTTAATCAACTTAAAATAGACTTTAGGGACACAAAGCAAGTCAGCAATACTCTCTTCAATAAGAAAACACCTGCCACCTTTCATCACAATCCTTCACTAAGTTTGGAAGACAGGGAGGCAGGCAACAATGAACAAACAAAAAATGACAAGGGAACTAGAGGTCGCAATGTAAGACAAATCTCTCTGAAAAATGGAAGTTAGTTGCCAAATTTCATGAAAATCCATCAAGCCCCATCAAGGTAAATACTAAGAAAAACAAAATTACTGCTTGGGATCTTCAAAGTAGACAAATGTGTCCCAAAATTAATGTAAGATGTACTGCATTCAATAGAGGTGCATACAAATCTCAAGAAGATCCATCAAGGAATTAGGTAGATATTGAGGCATAGGCTAAAACAAAGTTGCCACTAGAGGGCAACACAGCAGTCGGAAAAAACTCATCATCAGCCATGCATTTCCAGTAGGAACAGACGTGCCAATATTTATCATGATAACTGGTTTGACCCAGACAGGTGGACGCCAAAATAAAAAACAGGTTACAAAACGATTAAAATGACCACTAGGTGGAGTACTATACGTCAAATCTATCTGAAAATGAAAAGATGTTATTTCCTTTTTAATATAAACATATTTGTCAAATTTTATGAGAATCCTTCAAGAAACTCTGAAGATCGTCGGCTGTCTTCTTTGCAGTAAGAAGACATAATGATCCTTGAAATGGTTTGCCCGATACGGAGGAAAACATAAAAAATGAAATTCCCACAAGGGGCACCGTCAGAAAATCCTCGTCATCCGTTGCCAAACTCATGGAATCACACTTGCCAATCTTAACAAACATCCCGTAAAGATGTTTAGGAGATACAGCCTTGGATACAAAAAAAAACGTCAATAGGGGACATCACATGAGGAGCTATCCGAAAATCGCAAGCCTTGTTCTTCCCAATCGGACGTGGATGCCAAAAATGGTAAAAATGGCCACTAGGTAGCGCAAAATACATCCAAAAACAAGAAGGCGTCGCCCTAATATTTGCCTTGCAATGCCTACTACAAAAGATCACCATCCTTTCTGTCTTCTTCATTTGAAACAATTTGAAAACCTAAATCCATCACTTGTTTAATATCGGGTTCAGAAATTTGCAATCAAAAGTTGTCTTACATGTTACAACTAGGTGGTTGTGTAATGTTTTTAATTTTTTTACCACTATTTTGTTATATTTTGCTATTTTCTCTTATTTAATGTAACTGACATTGTTTAAATGCTTGCTGACTATAAGCCACATGATCATTTTCTCACAATATTTTCATTGAATCGACAGATGTCATTAGAAGAACTCTTATCTAAATGCTACCAGTTTGCTGTATATGGATGTGAAATTGCATAATGCGGAACTACGACATGCCCAGGAATTTCGACCAGTAGATGTGCTGGATACTTGGGACAACCTATCACAATGAAATTTCATAATGGATTAAGCACTCACGTTTGAGTAAGTGCCCACCCAATTTTTGGAAATTTCAGAGTTAAAAATCCATGTGTGGTTAAAGTCCTACACCGGAATTTTCAGGGTCACCAATTTAGGCACCCACGGTGTTAACCCATATACTTATCACAGTTTTTATATCTGAGCTATCAAAGTATTCCTGCTTGTTATGATGACATAAATGTTGGATAAACATCATAATTTATCACTTTGAAAGGTCAAAATGTGATGGGCAGTCTTTTCAACAATCATCAACTAAAAGTATCTTGCCAAAAACTAAAATCATCAAGTGGTAGTTCAATCCGTCTGATAATCAACTGGTGCCAGAACATCTCAGCCATAATACACTTCATCAAAATCTGTAAAACAGCTTTAACAATAATCAACACCCAGGCAGGCATTGCTACATGTCCAATAAATGTTACAACAAACAAGTATAATTAATTGTTTCAAGTACTACATATTTACTAAATACTGAAAACAGGCTAGCAAAGTTTGTGATCAATAGCAAGTCGATCATTGTATTTCTAAATAAAGTGAATGAGGGCCTTTTGCCATGCCATTTATTGTTGCATGCAGTCACAAAGGGACAGGTTTTTACCCAGACTCATCTTGAGACCTGCAATCACTGACTAAAAAACACTGACCACATTAATTTCAACCAAGATCTCGGGCTTTTTTTCGAAAGCTGTACTTAGGCACATCAGCAAGGGTAAGCAAAGTTTGAAATGCTGTGAAACTGTTAAGAGATTACTAAAAAATCACACATCCTGTTTTTATGTTTCTGGCGGATTTTCTTTTTTAAAAAAGTAAGCACAACCGATTCGATTTCAAAAAAAATTAACTATAACCAACAATGCTTTTTTGGTTAAATTAGGATGATCAGCTGCCAAACATCCAATAAGGCCATCCCCAGATTACAGTGACACCCACAATGCCATAAACATCCGTCAGGCACATATGCTGCCTTGTTTTCATGCCATTGGAGTTTCACACATCATTTGTTGTTGTCTGATTCTTTACAAGTTTTTCTCGGTTGAATTACTCTATTTGAGAAAGTTTGATAAATTGGACAAATACCCGTGGATGCGTGATGTGAAATTCTTCGCCTTCCCGACATCAATGAGACACAAAAATGAGCCTGATTACCAAAACGAGGTCACGTACTTTCTTATCTCTGAGACACTAGGAGAGTTTTGTCGTCCTGTAATATGGAACGGCCCTAATAAATGACATTTTTCACAAGATGACTCATAACTGGTTATAAATCCTAGTTTCTCAACTTACCAACTCCAAACAATGTGTAAGGTGCCATTAAAGCAGCTTTTCGTAAGCTTGGGACAACACCAACATTATACCACCCTGTCTTCATAACATAGCTTCCGGCCATTATAGGCACAGCACCCCCAATGAGACGACAGCTGAAACAGTCTTCATCATCACTTTGACCTGGTTTTGCCATAATGACCTGTCAAAATAAGAGGAACAAAATGTGTTAATTAATGCTGATGCATAACAACATCCCAAATGATAGTCCGCAAGGAGTGCTTATTAGTATCAAAATGGACACTAGGTGGTGCAGAATCTGTCGAACCTGTCCAAAATAGGAAGGCCTCGTCTCCTTAATATAAACCTATTTCCCAAACTTCATGAAAATCCATACAGGAACAAGAGCAACACAGAGCGTTTAAATGTACCACCACTGCACTGCAAACGGTGTGCTTCTAGGGATGTTTATTTGTCGTTCCCACACCTTATGTTGGGTATGGGATAAGGCATGGAAACAACGAGTGTGCAGTGTCCTATGTTGCTGAAACAAAGCAAGGTCTTAAAGTGGTATGGACCACGAAAACTTGTAAAAAATATGTTTTAAACAATTCATGGTTTTTAAAAGTGCGAAGAAAAAACACTGTGGCAACCACAGCAGATCCCTAATCTGCCTCCCACTCATGATAAATGCCCGCATACGCTAACAGTCATTTGACAAACAGCCGACTCCGTGACAAGATATAGGATAGTACTGGTACAGTGCTGTGGAATGAATACCTTGCCACCCAATGTGCTTTATACCTCGTGCCGTGATGGAGCTAATGATCGTGTTTTGTTAATACTACATACTCTACTCTGTAACATCTGACTTGGATCTTGAGCGGCTATGTCTTGAGCGTATTGTGCTCAAGGCACTTCTTCATGTTTCTTGCAATTATTATTCCTAAACATAACTGTGCTATATATGTGCTTTGTGCCTGCAACTGTGACCTGTCATGATTGGACCACTACTGGAAATGCCTGATCTGAACTAATTACCCATAGACACCATATGTCTCAGGAAGGTGCTGCCACAGGGATTTACAAGAAACGACTAGACAAGATGGCTGACAGTGAGAAACTTTGCAAGATAAGAGGACCTTTACCTAAACTACAACTCAGACAGAAAGAAGAGAAGGAAAGACGTGCAACTGAAAGTACGGTAAATAAAATCTGACGCATTGATTTGGGCACAGAGTACGATTGCTGGGAATCTCTCTGAAGTGAACTATCGGTCACTAATTCCGAGCAGGCCAAACATCTGCCTGATGCGTAACACTACTAGTAAGTAATTTGTTCTTTCCTGCTTACATACCTCGGTAGTTTTTGGGACATGGCAGCCCCGGTATTAAAATCACCTCGAACCGATAAAGTAAAGTCTGAGAACTCACTGGGAATATTATTTACGAGTAAGAAAGTTAAATTCAGACAAAAATTCATCGGGTTTTTCATTGTCTGTTCACATTACTAGCTATATGGAACCTCATTTGGCTATTGACCTAATTCATGAGTTTCATTGTCTGTATTCACATTAGGTATAGATCTTCCTCATTTGGCTGGTGACCTAACCTTCGCCCTAGAACAAAAACGTTGATTTGTTTTGGAAAATGCGACAACATAACTACAGGAAGATGAATAAACTTTGCTATGGAATGATTTTAAATAATATGAAAGCTTGTTTCTAATTATTTTGTTTGCAAAAATTATCAAAATTACATCTACTTACCGTAATCGTTCGGGTTAACGCCCTGGGCGGTTAAATTGGCGAATCCAAAAAATCGGGGGAGGGCGGTTAACCGAGCAGTGGGCGGTTAAATCGGAAATCCACCTAAAGTAGGGGATGGGCGGTTAACCGAACCTGGGCGCTTATTACGACAGACAACCGCCCTGGGCGGTTACTCTTACCTGGCGATCTAAATCCCGACACGACAATCATACTCGGAACGCGTAGCCCTTTTCAAAGAGCTTTATCGTCACGTCGCCAAATGACTGTGAAAACAGCAGATGATCCCAACAAAGGTTCTCTTGCCCTCAGATTAGTCATTCACTATTAAATTTACAAAATTGCTGAGTAATAGCCCTGTGCCGTCCAATGGTGCGTAGACGACCAGTCACCACGCAGCCTCCACTAGAATTAAAACTGTTTCAAGCTGTGACCCTGCTTAAGTGCGCGCGTGCAAGCTTCACGTGTTGCAGAGGTCAGAAATCAAATTTATGGTTACAGTCTCGTACTATATGTAGCTGTCAAGTTCTGAGTCAGAGAGCAGTTTTAAAATTGGTTGTAATAAAAGTTTGAAAAACTTAAGTTTGCTGTTTTTTTGTGTTTGGGATGTTATAGTCGACACTCCGTGACTTAATGACATTTTCAGCGTATGGTTCTACGGCTAGCTGTCTCATATCGACAGCCCGGCATTGCTCTCTTGCCGTTGCGCCAAACATGCTATGCAAAGAAGTAAGGATTGGGGGTGGTCGAACCAGTCGTCGATCAAGAATAAAATTTCAAGCAACTGCATAAATATGTTACAAAATGTCAGAACACAGCAATGTTTCAATTCATTATTCTAAACGATCACCTTACCAAACTTCGTGGTGGAAAAACATTTATTTTTCATGCAAGATGTCCAGATTATCCTATTTATATCACTTGTAATATCGCACTGTGGCACTGTTCGGTCCCGCTGTTATCGCGCAATGTCAATGACAATCGTGACTTGGAAATGCCGTCAAGTAATATAACGACCTCTTTCAATATGCATCTCGTTTTTTATGGCCTAAGATAGTGGCGGTATTCAGCACGCACGTAGGGCCTATGTGTGAGTCACCTGTCAATCACATGTTGGTGTCAAGGTAACATGCACTCCAAAGTGTGGGAACTTGCGCACGTGCACCACTACAAATCAGTCACACATAGCGACAGTCCGAAGTAACAAAAACGGGCGTGACTATGTGCTTTTAAGCTGTTGTTACGAAAGACCCAGTTCTGTACGATATTCCTCCGTTGCCAATGTTCCCCAAAACTGCGATGTCAAGTCTATTCCCATATTTCCCGGCTCGATGCTCCCTAAGCCCATCCCTGTAACTAGCTGTGTGAATCTCCTACCCACTATCGTCAAGCAGTCTACGTCGTAGATATTTCAGACTCGAATGGTAAGAATTTTTGTTCAGGCTGAAAATGGCCAATGTATAAACAAAATTATTCTGGATGGCTAAAAAGGGGATGTGGAAACGATAATTCACACAGTCGCGCTTACGTGGGGCTGACGCAAGAAATAGTAAAGAACAGCTAGCGACATTAATTAAATCTGCTAACCAGTTTGACTGAGATGCAATAAGTGACTAGCAAGGCGTGCGTTCAGTAGACGCTAGGACCTACGCTAGGACCTACGCTAGGACCTAGCCAAAAGCTAGTCAAGGTCACGTGCTCTTATTTAAAATACACGGCAATATCTCGCGTAATCTCGCAAATTCTTGCTTTTAAGCTAAGGTCCTAGCGTTACTGAACGGGAGGCAGAGTGAGACAGGAAGTCCAGAAATTGATTTATTTTGATGAGACATGAGTAAACTGAACAGGGCCTGTAATTACGAACTTACAGACTGATGGGGCTACATGATATAGAAACCTTGACAAGTTGTTGTGAGCAGCGCTGTATTCTTGAATGACTTCCAAAATCGTCCAAAACCGCCAGGCAGAAGAACAGAGACCGTGGTGAGCAAAACAAGGAAGCGTGAGTGAGCAAGGGTAATAACTATATTACGAGTTCGCGTTGAGGATGGTCTAAAAATAAAATAAAATATTTAATCTTGAGATTTCTAGTTTGGAATGTGAATATTGTACTTAGCGACAAGCATGTATCGTCACTTTTCATAATTTTAAAATGAAAGGCACGACCATAGACATTTTAAAAATAGATGTCAGTGAGCACGACAAACAACACGAAAATATTATTATTATTGGAACACACGTGGTAATGGCTCAAAATGCATCGCGGGAAAACAGTCTCTTGTCGTTTTTGCCAAGTAACTTGAGATCTAAACTGCTACCATTCCAGAAGGAGGGTGTGTTATATGGTATAAAAAAGGGTGGAAGGTATGCAAAATTAATTTTCAATGTTGACCTAGATACCTTTTCGAAACCAGTCCAAATAGCTAGCCTAAGGGCGATATAGTCTGCCAGCAATCACAGGCGTCCTCAGCTCCTGATCGCGCCCCCAATAGTCAATACACTACATACCATAGGCCTACTACAAGGCACAGGCGTCCTCAGCTTCTGATCGTCCCCAATACACTACCTATAATACTACAAGGTATGACACTCCCGACTAGAAATTCCACGGGTGCTTCACTTCAGCCGTCCATAGCAAACATAAAACTCAATAAGTTTACACAAAACTGAGGACGCCTGTGCCAGCAATAAGGGCGTTCTAGCCTGCCAGCAATAGGCAGTACATTGCCCTTAATGCCACAGGCATACAGGGGCAATAGTGAACAGTGGCTGGCTCTGCAGTAGAGACTGTGAAGCTCCTATAGGTGCTTCATACACCGGAAGATTTTCGGCGAATTATGCCTCGCACTGCATACTAAAACATCAAAGCTATGTTTTTATAAATACCTTTTGCACATAGAGGGACACCTTAGGAGGCTGTTGATATATTTAATTCCTTCCAAATCGAACAAATACTCCCGATATCAAACGTTTCCTTCGAGCAGTCCCTCGTTCAGTTCCCAAAATCTAACTCACTATTTTTAACACTTCGTGCACCAGGTTATATGACGTCATACCACCTGGCACACGCAGTGTTAAAAATGGTGAGTTACCGATTTTGGGAACTGAACGAGGGACTGCTCAAAGAAGAAGCTTGATAATGGGAGTATTTGTTTGAGTTTGAAGGAATTACATACATCAACGGGCTCCTAAGGTGTCCCTTTGTGAGCAAAAGGTATTTATAACAATGTGACTTTGACATTTTAGTCAGTGCAAGACATAATTAACCGAAAAGCTTCCGGCGTATGAAGTGCATATAGGAGCTCTACTGTCCTACATGTTAGTAGGACGGTGGTCACTGTCTAGGGCGATAGAACATCCCCATAAAAAGTTACTAATTTCAAAATTCAGCAAATAAAATCGAATGAAAAATGCATTTAGGCACATGGAGTTGTAATTAACACATACCATGGCTCTGGATACAATTTAGTCAGCATAACTTGAACATATCTATGAAAATCTGTAGCGATTTGCTCGCGTTTCTCTTACCGGGTGCAATTTTGAGGAAGTTACTTGAAATCACGCATGTTGACGAATAAAAAGTCCAAGGGACACAAATCCTACAAATTTCACCTGATATCTTCCCATGCTATTTTGCGCCAGGGTCACGCGCTTTGCTCAGTCTCGCGCTAGCCTTTGCCTAACTCATGTGACTCAGTTGAAATACTTTGTGCTTATTGCGCGTGCGGTAAAAAGTTAACGGTGACCAAAAAGTGGAGTTGGAATTCTTCGCCAAAGTCACCTTAATTCTCGTAGGTATGCTTCACCGATGATATGTGTAGAAGTAGAAAGGACCACTGAAAAAAGTAAGTGCTTTTTAAGCGGTAGTTTTAAGTATAGAACGTATTTTTGACGAGGTGAAAACTTTTAATTGGTGAGCAGATTTCGCCTACCGCCCGTTTAAAATACAGGGGACAAAATTAATACAGAAACCGATGGGAAGTATTGTAGCCCCTAACTGGCCAACTGAGGGGCTATCAGTTTGATGCCCGTTGTTCAGTGGAGAAAAGTGGTTCTCAAAATTGTGGCACATTATATCTGACCATTACCACTGAAAAGCTGTTAATGTGCTAGCAGTGAAAGGCATTCTGTTTGGTTAGGTACGTTGAATGCGCAACGTAGTGCGAGAACGTGGTCCAAGGATAATACTAGTCTGATGGAGGATAATGTAGTTTTATTACATACTCTTCTACTGATACTACTGAGTCTGTTACAATCCATGCGATCATACACTTATATAGTGACACACATGAATCATAACAGGATATACTGTACAAACATGTTCACTACAATTCCTCATGTTGGGGGTGTATTACATAATATTCAATTCTCTGAACTACTCCTGCACATGCACTCACCCTAAATCGCTTGGTTATGAGAGCATATTCTAACAAAAGCACTCAGTGGGCAGCAGACTAAGCAGTGGTGTTACGCTTGAACTTTTGATCTCAAGATAAACTTGAATATTCATTTAAGCAATCAATTGAAACCTACTATACAGGACAAAATATTTTTGTAATAAATGGCCACGCAATCATCCGTAGTCTTCTTTATGGAATTGGAAGTGATGAATGGTTACTCAATTATTGTTTTGTGAATAAAATTGTCAATACTGTTAAAGGTATTCGTAATTCATCATTGTCTTCCGTGATCATGGTAAAAACAAGAGAAATTACTTATTAGAGAACTATAAGTTAGTTAAGCATGTTTTAAGCCTGCAGCTCAGGCCTTTGATCACATGACTGATCTTCACAGTGTTGTGAAACTGGAAGTAACGCCTTGTCGTAAATAGGAGGAAGTTGTAGTCCCCGGTCAGGGTTAAGTGAGGTGTTGCACTGTTTAATGCAAATGGCCTCTTTGATGTTACAGGATTGCTAATGTTCCTCCCTAGATTGAACTCTAGTATTGTATATAGTGATGGTATGGCCAGATGAATCTAAGTAATCACCGATACCACTGGGTTTGTCCAGTTGTTGTGTTCACCAATGCTAGTGCTGAGAGCATGTCTGGTCTCACCGATGTATATGGATCCTGGTCACACTCGTTTGAAGAAGGACCATCAGACTTTGTTTTGGAGGCCCAGAAAATGAGATGATACACGAGGTGGAACACTAATCAGGGCTCGACATAACGAGCTGCAGGTCGCATTTGCGACCTGAAATTTGGAAATGCGAGCTGAGATTTTTGTCAGCTCGTATCAAGTCGCAAAATGCGACCTGGAATTTCCAACGAATGCGAGCTGAGTTTTTACACTTCCCAACAGATGCCTGGCAAATACAAAGCAGCACTTGTTAATCCGATCGTTATTTGGTTGTTGCCAAGTCCAAGTTCAAAAGAACACTAACCGAGAACAGCCCTCCCGATGACTTGTAAGCAAGTCGCGTGAACATGGGATATGCAGAATCGATCTTTGACGCGTTTCATTGGCTAACACTTTCGGCCACTTTTGTAAATTTCCGGATTCGCCGAAGAAAGTTTCGGGCCACTGCTTAACANGACGATGGGAGGGGCTCAACACCCATGTGGCATACCCCATTGGTTTTTACTTGTTTAGCACTCCTCCCATGTAACCTCCCTGGGAGGGGGTCAACACCCATTTGGCGCCCACCTGGTTTTTGCCTGGTACCTCCTTAGCTGGCACCTGGGGGGAATTCCCCTCTGAACCCCCAGGAGCAATCATTCAAATTATGTAGTCCATGGAGGTAAGAACTGTTATAAAGAACGATAATTACCTTGTTAAGAACTCGAACATGAAACAAAACCATGATGAATTTTGAAGGCCGGGAGCTTCAAGACAATAAAAACAAATTCACTTTAATATTGATTAAAATACACATTTTCGTTCTCATTCGATTATAAGTGGACGTTAATTTATGTATTCTAACCATTTTCAATCACACATTAATTTTATTGCACGTTGAATGTCGTTAAAGTATGAATTTATCAGTGTTTACATTGTTCGGGCTGGGCTCCTAACTAAGTGTTGATTATTCATCGCTTGGGGCGCTAGTGTTTCGACCGGTAACCATTGCGGCGAATGGTAAAATGGCGGAGTGAACTCTCCTATACTCGTACACTCCTTGCTATAACCAACAATGCTTTTTTGGTTAAATTAGGATGATCAGCTGCCAAACATCCAATAAGGCCGTCCCCAGATTACAGTGACACCCACAATGCCATAAACATCCGTCAGGCACATATGCTGCCTCGTTTTCATGCCATTGGAGTTTCACACATCATTTGTTGCTGTCTGATTCTTTACAAGTTTTTCTCGGTTGAATTACTCTATTTGAGAAAGTCTGATAAATTGGACAAATACCCGTGGATGTGTGATGTGAAATTCTTCGCCTTCCCGACATCAATGAGACACGAAAATGAGCCTGATTACCAAAACGAGGTCACGTGCTTTCTTATCTCTGAGACATTAGGAGAGTTTTATCGTCCTGTAATACGGAACGGCCCTAATAAATGACATTTTTCACAAGATGACTCATAACTGGTTATAAATCCTAGTTTCTCAACTTACCAACTCCAAACAATGTGTAAGGTGCCATTAAAACAGCTTTTCGTAAGCTTGGGACAACACCAACATTAGACCACCCTGTCTTCATAACATAGCTTCCGGCCATTATAGGCACAGCACCCCCAATGAGACGACAGCTGAAACAGTCTTCATAATCACTTTGACCTGGTTTTGCCATAATGACCTGTCAAAATAAGAGGAACAAAATGTGTTAATTAATGCTGATTCACAACAACATCCCAAATGATAGTCCGCAAGGAGTGCTTATTAGTATCAAAATGGACACTAGGTGGTGAAGAATCAGTCGAACCTGTCCAAAATAGGAAGGCCTCGTCTCCTTAATATAAACCTATTTCCCAAACTTCATGAAAATCCATACAGGAACTCCTGAGATATATAGGCAATGAAAAAAATACAAGAGCAACACAGAGCGTTTAAATGTACCACCACTGCACTGCAAACGGTGTGTTTCTAGGGATGTTTATTTGTCGTTTCCACACCTTATGTTGGGTATGGGATAAGGTATGGGAACAACGAGTGTGCAGTGTCCTATGTTGCCGAAACAAAGCAAGTTCTTAAAGTGGTATGGACCACGAAAACTTGTAAAAAATATGTTTTAAACAATTCATGGTTTTTAAAAGTGCGAAAAAAAAAACACTGTGGCAACCACAGCAGATCCCTAACCTGCCTCCCACTTATGATAAATGCCTGCATACACTAACAGTCATTTGACAAACAGCCGACTCCGTGACAAGATATAGGATAGTACTGGTACAGTGCTGTGGAATGAATACCTTGCCACCCAATGTGCTTTATACCTCGTGCCGTGATGGAGCTAATGATCGTGTTTTTTTTAATACTACATACTCTACTCGGTAACATCTGACTTGGATCTTGAGCGGCTATGCCATGAACGTATTGTGCTCAAGGCACTTCTTCATGTTTCTTGCAATTATTATTCCTTAACATAACTGTGCTATATATGTGTTTTGTGCCTGCAACTGTGACCTGTCATGATTGGACCACTACTGGAAATGCCTGATCTGAACTAATTATCCACAGACACTATATGTCTGAGGAAGGTGCTGCCACAGGGATTTACAAGAAACGACTAGACAAGATGGCTGACAGCGAGAAACTTTGCAAGATAAGAGGACCTTTACCTAAACTACAACTCAGACAGAAAGAAAAGAAGGAAAGATGTGCAACTGAAAGTACGGTAAATAAAATCTGACGCATTGATTTGGGCACAGAGTACGATTGCTGGGAATCTCTCTGAAGTGAACTATCGGTCACTAATTCCGAGCAGGCC
The DNA here is from genome assembly GCA_002633005.1 of Phoronis australis. Classification (NCBI taxonomy): domain Eukaryota; kingdom Metazoa; phylum Phoronida; family Phoronidae; genus Phoronis; species Phoronis australis. The sequence continues at coordinate 245,067 of NMRA01000055.1, forward strand.
AAACATGTGCTTGATGCGTACCACTACTAGTAAATCGGTAAATAAAACAACAAGAAATTTGAAATTTTCGGATGTAACAACTTCCTTTATCAACAAAAATTTCAGTTGATCCATTCTTGTTGTTTTATTTACCGATTTATATTCTTCATTTCTTGAAACAATAGTATCCTTGGGAGGATCTGGATCGCCTTATTTAGTTTCAGATAATTATATATTTTCTACGTTATACTACTAGTAAGTAATTTGTTCTGTCCTGCTTACATACCTCGGTAGTTTTTGGGACATGGCAGCCCCGGTATTAAAATCACCTTGAACCGATAGTCTGAGAACTCACTGGGAATATTATTTGTGAGTGAGAAAGTTAAATTCAGACAAAAATTCATCGAGTTTCATTGTCTGTTCACATTACTAGCTATGTGGATCCTCATTGTGTGTATTCACATTAGTTATAGATCCTCTTCATTTGGCTAGTGACCTAACCTTCGCCCTAGAACACAAACGTTGATTTGTTTTGGAAAATGCGACAACGTAACTTCAGGAAGATGAATAATCTTTGCTATGGAATGATTTTAAATAATATGAAAGCTTGTTTCTAATTATTTTGTTTGCAAAAATTATCAAAATTACACCTACTTATTACCATATACTGACGGCTTGTGTTCGGTTGATTTCTTGAAATGCTAACAGAAATTTCAAAGCCGCGTTACTTCAAGATAGTACCACCATCCCAACTGACCACATTAGAGACAGTAGTTGTTCCATAAGCCCTCCATATGCCGGAAGCTTTAGATCATCACTGATAAGGCATCACATCAAGGTTGACCTCTGTGATGGAGTAAACCAATCACAAACCCACTACACTGGTGATCCACCAGAGTTCGCTATCACTTGAAACTTGGCCGCAAGGGTTGCACCTCTCATACAAATGGTATTGTTGACAAACAAAGAACTTTTTGGAAAGAAATCTTAATTACCAAAATATTTGTTCGAGTTGGAAGTAATTAAAGACATCAAAAGCTTACTAAGGTGTCCATCTATTTGATGGTTTAGTCTGTGCGAGGCACGATTTGCTTCCTGCTGCCCCTGTACGACAGAGATAAGAAATTACTGTGCAAGTTCCACTTTAAAAGTAGGGTTTATCAACCCCATTGCCCTAGCTATGGAGATAACTATAGCATTGTTTAGTCATCTGCACGCAACAGACCACTGGCATGTTTTTCTATGGAAAATGTGGCAATCCTTAATACTGAGAGAGATTTCCATGGTGTGAGAGAGGCGATTCACGAGAGCATTGAGTCTCCAGGCCTCACGAAGGCACCGGTTGGATATAGCGGTCCCTGATTTAGAGAACCAGATTCATCCACTAAGTAACGGGCCCATGCATTATTCACTGAGTGGACTGCCTGGTTCCCTAAATCAGGTACTGCTATATCCGACCAGTGCCCGTCACGGAGGACTAAGATATAACCTTACGTAACTATCCACAGAAATTGTTTCACAAAAAATGTGACAACAATCTCCGCCAAGGTCGACACTCCAACACTTCGGCTTCAGTCTCTAAGATCCGTCATCAATTGATATAAAATAAAAACAGTTGAGACAGGAAGTCCAGAAATTGATTTATCTTGATGAGACATGAGTAAACTGAACTGGGCCTGTAATTACAAACTTACAGACTGATGGGGCTACATGTTATAGAAGCCTTGACAAGTTGTTGCGAGCAGCGCTGTATTCTTGAATAATTTCCAAAATCGTCCAAAACCGCCAGGCAGAAGAACAGAGACCGTGGTGAGCAAAACATAAGTTAGAGCAAAACAAGGAAGCGTGAGTGGGCAAGGGTAATTGCTATATTACGAGTTCGCGTTGAGGATGGTCTAAAAATAAAATAAAAATTTAATCTTGAGATTTCTAGTTTGGAAGGAGGATACTGTGCTTAGCGAAAAGCATGTTTCATCACTTTTCATAATTTTAAAATGAAAGGCACGACGATAGACATTTTAAAAATAGATGTCAATGAGCACGACAAACAACACGAAAATATTATTATTACTGGAACACACGTGGTAATGGCTCAAAATGCATCGCGGGAAAACAGTCTCCTGTCGTTTTTGCCAAGTAACTTGAGATCTAAACTTCTACCATTCCAGAAGGAGGGTGTGTTATACGGCATAAAAAAGGGTGGAAGGTATGCAAAAGCAATTTTCAATGTTGACCTAGATACCTTGTCGAAACCAGTCCAAATATCTAAGACTAAGGGCGATATAGTCTGTCAGCAATCACAGGCGTCCTACATATCATAGCCAAGGCCTACTACAAGGTATGACACTCGGGACTAGAAATTCCAGGATGGACGGCGTTATAATCACGATATCAATAATGCCGTCCATCCGTAACTCATTGGTATTTTCTGTACCGTCCTTGACCTCAAACCGTCAAAGTGCGAGGTGTGTTTGGGCTTTGGGAACATTATTGTGCTTTGACTGCGAATTTCTATCGAACTCGCTAGATCAGGACACCGCGTGAATGGTATAAGAAGAAAGAACAATTGCTCATGGTTTGTTTAACACCTGTTTTGTGTAAATTTATTGAGTTATATGTATGATATGGACGGCTGAATCGAAGCACCCGTGGAATTTCTAGTCCCGAGTGTCATACCTTGTAGTATTGTATGTAGTGTATTGGGGACGCGATCAGAAACTGAGGACGCCTGTGCCAGCAATAAGGGCGTTCCAGCCTGCCAGCAATAGGCAGTACTTCGCCCTTAATGCCGGAGGCATACAGGGGCAATAGTGAACAGTGGCTGGCTCTGCACTAGAGACTGTGAGGCTCCTATAGGCGCTTCATATACCGGAAGATTTTTGGCGAATTATGCCTCGCACTGCATACTAAAACATCAGAGCTATGTTGTTATAAATACCTTTTGCATATAGAGGGACACCTTAGGAGGCTGTTGATGTATTTAATTCCTTCCAAATCGAACAAATACTCCCGATATCAAACGTTTCCTTCGAGCAGTCCCTCGTTCAGTTCCCAAAATCTGTAACTCACTATTTTTAACACTTCGTGTGCACCAGGTTATATGACGTCATACCACGTGGCGCGCGTAGTGTTAAAAATGGTGAGTTACTGATTTTGGGAACTGAACGAGGGACTGCCCTGAGAAAAAGTTTGATAATGGGAGTATTTGTTTGAGTTTGAAGGAATTACATACATCAACGGGCTCCTAAGGTTTCCCTTTGTGAGCAAAAGGTATTTATAACAATGTAACACTGAAAGGTTTGTTCAGTGGTGGCATTCAAATATTTTATATCCAATAAATTGTGCTGTGCCATAATGGACTTCTGGCCGTCTTAGAAATCTTTCGTGTCTTCTAGCAGCCATGATAAAAAGTAAATGAGAATCTACTAATTAGTTGTTCCTTTTGCTTCAGTTTTTATTTTCATCTTTATATTTTCAGGGTTCTTATTGCTGATGAGGTAAGAAAAGATTTTTGTTTCAAACAGGGCCCTCGTTCATCTGAGGGGAAAGGTGCCTGTGCCTTCTGAGAGGGATTTTTTTGGGTGAGGGGAAATTCTACCTCCTGATCACCATCAATTGCACCCCCACCCTTTTGTAAGCCCTCAAGCAGCCAAAACTAACATTTTGTGCTCTTTCAAATTGTCACCTGTATGGGTTACAAGTGATTTGAACCTCCAGGGGAATTTTTTAATTACTTGAGGGGAATTTTTGGGCCCAGTGAGAGGAATTTCACATGATTTTTCAATATTTTTCACAGGGGAATGGGGCCGAATATCGGCCCCAAAATCGAAGAACTGAGGACCCAGTAAAATATGTCTTATTTAATTTGTTTACAGCAATTACTCCTGACCACTCCCTAAAGAATACAGTTTATACCAAATTTATTAATGATGTTCTATATACAAAATGTCGTGCCTTGAAGCTGCATTTCATCCCATTTATCTGGACTTTTATTCTTCAAAATCGGTCTGATAATGTCCCTTATTATAATAGGATTCTATTTCTGTTACTAAGAACAACATCAAAATCGCCAGTGACTTACTTAAAGTGAATCAGTTTATTGGGGTTGGACAACTTTAAAGTTGCAAATTCAAAAATGGTGCCTGGATCATGGATGCATTGGCTCTGACTTAGTAATAGAAATAGAATTCTATCACAGTAAAGAATACTGAGTGTAAAAGGTCAAATTTGATCTTCATTTTTAGTCAGCGTAACATGGCATAATGTAACTTTAAATATTTTGTGATACCAGGAATTTCTCACATTAACTCATAACGTAATTTGGAAATGGACACGTTTTGCCTTCCTAGTAGTACTGCAAAGGTAAGCTTTATGAATATGGCCGTTTGTATTTGAGCAGAAAATGGTTTGCAAAATGACCTAAGGAGAAAATAGTTTACAATATGATATGAGCAGAAAGTGGTTTAGAAACTGATATAAGCAGAAAGGTGTTTACAAAATGATATATGGAGAAAATGGTTCAAGAAATGATTTTGGGAGAAATGGTTTACAAAACGGTTTACGTGAGCAGAAATGGTTTACAAAGTGACATAAGTAGAGATGGTTTACAAAAATGCAAAAATGATATCAGAAGAAAATGGTTTACAAAATGACGTAAGCAGAAAATATAGTTTATAAAATGATATAAGCATGTCTGAAATGATTTACAAATAAGCAGAAAATGTTCTACTAGTGGCAGTGTCGTTCAACATGTAAAACGAAACAAATTGGGTGTAGTTTTTGAAAGACAGCCTGTATATGTGTAAAATCCAACATTTTCTTTGTTTTTGTACAGTATAGGCTGTAAAACCAGTACCAGTCTGAGTGTACAGGGTTACATGATAAGAATCTAGTGACTGTATTTTTCACAAAATAGTCTGTTCATCTGTGAAAACAAATATTCTGTTTGTCATAGTGCTTTCTATATTCATTTTACATTGTATACCTATGGTAACCGCGAAAGGTACACACTATAAAAATGGTAACCCTGACTGAACGTAATGTTTTGTCTTTTTCGCCAAAAGTGCCCTTTGGCCTAAATTGGGACTTGTTTTCATGTAGAGGTCCATGGACTTGCATCTGAATGGGCCTCTTTTAGAAAGTCTAAGTTAAAAACTAACTTGTAGATTGGATTTGACATTTATTCAGGATGATCTGTTTTCAGATGGGCCTAGGCAAGACTCTACAGGCCCTCTCTATTGCCTATTACTACAAACATGAATGGCCTCTGTTGGTGCTAGCCCCGTCGTCCATGCGTTATCCATGGGTGGAAGAGATTGAGAAGTGGTTTCCAGAAATCCTTCCAAGTGACATCAGCTTGATCCAGTCAGGAAGTGATATCGGGTGACGTTTTGTTAGATTAATTTGAGAGAAATATGGAAAATGTGGTCTTATGCAAACACTTTGTATAAGGCATCCTCTTGGTCAAATGACTTTGGTTTTGAACTATCATAGTTGACATAAACAAGGTAAAGTTTTGTACTTTGGAGACAAGAACAATTTTGAAGATCAAGTACAACTGTACTTGTTCATGTTAACGCTCATGCTCAGCTTACCACCTACCCCCTGAAATTTCTAAGTTTTCACTTTTAAGCACCCATCTTATTCCTACTTCCCTCGCTCAAAGCCACTGACTGTTTTTGTTGTTGCAAATCCCAGTGGAAAGTGATATGGCCCAGCAAAGGACTTGCATCTTGGTTTTGTATTTATTTCCACACGAATGACCTGCACAAACTGTTCACTAGGGAGTAGGACATTGCTTTTCCTCAATGGAAGTAAATGCATAACCAAGATGTTGCCCTTTTGTTGGGCCATTTACGTCAGGTTGTTCCGTGGTTAGAAAATACGCTCAAGGGAAATTATAGTGATTAATACACACAAATGGATTTCCGAGGTAGCCATTTATGCGTATTTCGAAAATAACCATTTATGCATATTTTTGCTAAACATAACATCAAAAACAGTTTCTTTCCCTTTAAAAGTGTACTGTCTTTGTGAATGGCTGTCTCACCCAATGTTATGACCTTCTTGTTGCCTCAAGTCCTAAGGAAAACCTCATTTCCGATTTTCAGTGAAATCTCCACTGCCAGGATCACCATAGCAACGTATGGCCTCTTGTCCAGAAGCAAGCAGACACAGCTGTTGGTGGAAGCACTGAGCAATCAGAACTTTAAGGTGATAATTGCTGATGAGTCACACTACATCAAGAACTACAAGTCAACAACATCCAAGGTGGTGGTGCCCCTCCTACAGGGGGCGCTCAGGAAGATGCTGCTGACTGGAACACCGGCGCTGTCTAAACCAGCAGAGGTAATAATGTCACTATCCGTTGCGGCGCGTATTAGATGTATTTTTCGGTTTGTAAGGAATGTTTAATAGTGATCACATGCAAGAAATTTTGGTGTCTACCATTTTTATGTCTTTCTGGCCAATTTGGATGGAATTTTTGAAATGATAAAAATAAGAGGCATTTACTTTTTATGCAATGGTTATAGTCGAAAATAGTTATCAGATTTCAAAAACTGCAGTAATGACAGGGATCATTTCTCGAAGCAGTCACTTTATGAAACATTATATAATCATGAAGAAAGCTTATTCAAGGTAAGTTTATGAGGGTTTTATTTGTGGTTCTCTTATTGTTTCGTTAAACGAGATAAGCAATGGTTTGGAATAGCGTTTTCTGCAGTTTTCATCATAAAAATCTTATTTTGGCCATGTCGCATAGCTTTTATCTGTCATTTTATAATGCTCCCTTTTTCTTCAGATTGTTTTAGCATACATATTCTGGATACCCCTTTATCTATGACTGAATGATGAACACCATTATCATCGTGCACCATGGTGTCAGGTGCTCCATGTTGAAATATGATATGTTTAAAATTTTGTCATTTGTGACTCATTCTGACATCGAAAAGGACATTGACTGTTGTCTCATTACAGCTGTTCCCTCAAATCGATGCCTTGTGTCCTGGTCATTTTGGCACATGGAACGAGTACGCCAAAAGGTATTGTGATGCTCACATGAGGTACTTTGGCAGGAACAACAGGCGATGGAATACAGAGTGAGTACAACATGGCTCCAGCTTCTGTCTCTCAACTTGTTCTTGTACTCACTTGCATCTTTTCCTCAACTCCAGTTTGTTCTATTATTGTGCTTGCGATTAAGATATCGAGCCTGTGCCCTTAGCTAACTTACTTTGCTTTAAACTCGGCTTGAAAGTTAAATGAAATGGCACACTTCTCGTAAACTGGTCAATTTCAATTTGAATATCATGATAGGTTAAATTACTTGTCAGTTTTTGTATAAAGTATAAGTGGTCCTGGCCCCTGATGTCTCACTTGCTCAATAATGCAATAACTGTTACTGCTGTTCTGTACATAATTCTATTCAACTACAGAGGAGCATCAAATCTTCATGAACTGCAGTGTCGACTTAGTGACAAGGTCATGGTCAGAAGGCTGAAGAAAGATGTGCTCACGCAACTGCCCCCAAAGAGAAGACAGAAAATACCATTTGAATTGAAGGATTCCAATTTCAAAAAGGTAAATGTTATCACATTGTTGTTTAAGAATGTCACACTTTTGTGACATGCCTAAACTTGAGGTCTGTACTTATCACATTGTGATGACTGTAACAGAAGTATGATGTGTTAAAGAATTTAATTTTCACAGTAAGTTCCCGGTCGTGGTTGTATATTTTCATTGTTCTGTGGTGACATTGCATGGTTGGATGCAGGTGTTTGTTAAAGGATTGCTAATATCTTGTCATTGTTTATTTACCCTTGTGTTTCGTGGTATAATCACCTTGACTCTTGTGAAGGGTGACTTCAAGTCCTCAACCATGCTTAGATGCTTCCATTCATGTCTCTTTCCTATGTTCTATACCCTATTGTAACCTAAGGTGGTTGAAACTCGGTCTCTGCAATGGGCGAAATTGGAAGCTAGGATTCATCAGATTTACGCTCTGTCGTGTATCTGTAATCTATGACAGACTTTGTGCAAAACGAGGGTGCATTGATATCAAACCTCATTGTTAAATTAGATCATTTTACAGAAAATTGTGCTGAAATTCCAGGGCGAAAATTCGCCAATGGATCACTGCCTCGCGATCGCCGATATGGCAACTTGAATAAAAATAGAATTTTGACTTAAATTAGCTGAAATCCTTACTTATTCCAAATAGCACCCCTAAGATTTTTAAGTTCCTGTGGAGTCGGGATTATTGACAGGTTAAGTCCAAATCTACGCAAGATTGTACTTTGCATCACGAGAAAAATCTAGACGAAGACACGTGTTGTTGTCATGTGACGTTTGTTTTGAAGATGTGTGCGTGCGTGTGTGTGTGGGAGAGTAAATGCGATCTAGGTGTGGATTTAATTTCTTAACATAAGCAGAATGTGTTTTATTTAGCACTTGCTGGTCTCATCTACTATTAAAATGGTTGAGATTGTCTTGGTAAGATTCGGGTGTTCACTATCAGTGGGTCTTTTTATCAGATATTTGACTTACAAAACAGCAATTATGATTAATTAAATATTCCTCTTAAAAATAATGCATATATTTTTTTATGGTATTAGATTGCTTTCGAAAATTTGTGCCAATATTTATTTCTTGCTGATGCTATGCTACCAGTTTTTTCATAAATAGATCGTTCTCGAAGACTAATAGCTGTAGTGTGCGCTTCCTCGCCACATGCTTTGAACACCAAATTTTTTTAATCGTGAGACAGTCATCACCTCACTGGCATGCTTTGATTTGAAGTCTTCACGTGTATTAAGAAACTTGTAATCCTGTTGAGGTTAATAAAACAATTCTTCGTAATAATAACGCAAAAGTTTTGGTACATGAAACATTCAATCCTGTGGACAAGTACGCTGTGTCTGTTCTGAAAGGCCATACCATAGTGGTGGGACACGTTTCTCGCGAGATCATCAAAACTTGCATTCTTTTTGAAGCACGGCAGAAGTTTGTTTGAAGTGTGTAGTCATGACTAAATATCGACCTAGCGACGCACAACAATGTTTTCAGTACAGTCGGATTTTGTTGATAATTGAAGACGTTACTGTAAGATTTTAGAACTTTAGGTAAGGCATTTTTTGCATGTACAAGTTCATGGGCTAGGCGCTTATTTCAGCGAAGTCTGAAGATGTTTGGGGGCGCTTATAGAAGCATTGGCGCTTATTAGGGTGAATGCGGTATGTTTGTTCCTGCATACCATGACTTGTTAATGTTTACAGGACATAGATCGGCTTTTGCAAGAATTAAGTAATTTGATAAGAATGAGCAAGTTGAAGATCAGTGATGTCATGAAAAACAGCAGTCAGCCGAGCCAATCAGGCTCATCCGACCTGTTTAATATTCGAAAACTCATGATGGAGATATGGCACGCCACCGCCCGCGCCAAGGTCAGTTATTCATAATGCACGTAATTCTCAGTCATCATTGAAAATCTAAATAATGATAAAAAATAGTTGCCATGCATGGGCTCAACACAGCAGGAGACATCAGCCTGGTGTAATGAGTCACTGTTACTATTATGACGCATACCGTGCAATGTCATCTTTGGAATGAGTTGTGAAAAATTGTAACAACTACATATATGTGCAGACAACTTTGTGTTGAAAATTATGTTTGTATTGTTCATTAAGACATGTTTTGCTATTAAACACTATTTTTCACCTCTGGTTAAAAGTCTTAATGAAAGTCAGTTAAGTGTAAATGGAATAACAAGTTTAATATGTAGGATGTAGATGAATGTTTTGTGTGAACGTGTGTAAACTCTAGTTATTCAGGTAACTATTAGAAAATCAAAATCATAGAAGTGACGTGGAGGATTTCAAATGTGTTGCCTCTCTATTTAAAAAGTCAATTTCACTTTTCGGCCATAAAAATTCACACAAAATGGCCCTGAATTCCCTGTCATGGTGGCTGAGCAGAAACTAAATTCATTTTTTCAGTGTAGTTTCTCCCCTTATGACTTATCTCCCCTTATGACTTATCTCCCCTTATGACTTAACATGAAGGCAGAATTAACAAGGGGAGTTAGTAAGTCATTCTGTTATTAGAATTTTGCCGCCCTAAAATCATTTTTGCTATCTGCAGAATTAGCTGTCATGACTGGGTAATGGTAGTTTGTCCGATTACTTTGCTATTGCACTGTGTGTTAGTGTCTGCAGGTTTGATGTGATTGCAGATTGGTCCTGTGTGTGACTATGTGAAGATGTTGCTTGAAGATGATGGTGTAAAAGTACTTCTCTTTGCACATCACATGGTAATGATGGACGGACTACAGCAACAACTGTGGCAGAGTAAAGTCAAGTTTATACGCATTGATGGGTCTGTGGCGTCAGAGGATAGGATGGTGGGTCGCGTGTTTGTTTGTCATGTAATAACAAATCATAAAAGTTCATGGTTGAATATGAATACTGTAACACACACTTTCTACTAATCATAGTTATTATAGAATTGTGAATTATCTTGTTTTTTATGCCATACGTGTTGAATAAATCGAGTGCGATACGGCCATGTAATGTTGTTTTCCGTATTGTACTCCCGGACTATTTTAATAGTGACCCTTGACATGGAAAGTTCAAAAAGCAGGTCAATGTCGACTCAACGTCATTAGCTGGTTCAATCATCAAACTATTCCCAAAATAGTTTAAAATAATAAAATTGCAACAGTATAAATAACTCCCAACATGCAATCAGTTACCAAACGTTACATCTGGTACAAAACTGTTAACTATATGACACTTCTGTCTCAGTTTTCAATTGCTAAGTATTATATCGTCTCCAGCTCAGGCACTGTTGCCTCTGTAACTACAATATCAAATTTGTTACTTAAATATTTTCAGGAAATGTTACAAGTTTAATGCACAGTTACCCTTGTTATCACCTTTGTTATCTCTTTTCAAGTAAGAAATCGTTACATTTAAAACTGTTTCTTTTACTAAGAGTAAACTTGTAGCCTAGCACGCAAGTACATACATATAGGATGTGATTCGCCTAGTGAACCGTCTTGGCAAAGTATTAAAAAAAACTGCCGAAAAAATGAAAGAAACTTAAGAATTTGAAGCGTATGGGATAAGTACAAAACATTCTCCGATTGGCACAGAATTATGTCTCGTGGGATATTACTTCATCTTCGCCACTCTCTGTACATTTTGTGTATGTATTTCATACGTCACGCTGACCAAATATTGAGTGTTGTCTCTTTGTAAAGTTATTGGCTGAACATATGTAAAAATGATTCTGCAAACAATGAATAGACAGTTATTGTAGTGCTGGATGAGATCTGGCTCATGTCCTTAGTTTTGTTTATTAATCATTTATTATGTAAGCCTGTTCTTAGTGTTTCAAGCTTCAGGTCTCATCCACCCAATAGCTTATCATCTTTAATAGCATTGCATGTTTCCTTTTAGCATTACGTGAAGCAGTTTCAGTCAAATCCCTCTATCAGAGTGGCCATCCTTAGTATTCAAGCTGCGGGTCAGGTGAGTCTGATTGAATATGGTCCAGTCTTCAGAATTGTGATCAATACATCTTTCAGGCTTGGGCTTTGGCTCAATATATTTTCTGACTGTTGTTCCCACAGGGGCTAAGTTGTGCTGTACATTATGGAGGGCATAGCTTAAATAATGTAGATACAGACATGCATTGTAAAAGTTATTAATGAAATTTGTGATTCTGTGTAAGTCTGTTGTAATTTATGCCTTGTAGTGAAACTCAAACAAATTTTTGGTCACTTATTGAATAATGTTGCTGAACCCGTGGAGCACATACAAAGGAAATATACGACTATCATCAGGTCAAAGGTTTGCATTATGAACCTAGTTACACTCCTACATTTGAAAAATACATTTAATAATGTTCAAATTTGCATTTTTGCAACATTAGCAGTTTTTTTTGCGATAGGCTTCAAGTTCACAGCACAACTGCGCCAAAATTGTTGAAGCCATTTCTTTTGCTGCAGCTCTTGAATCTAGAAAAAAACAAACCTTTCTTATATTTTGGACAGTATTTTTTGTTTTGTTGATCTCCACATGATGTTTGAAAGCTGCACACTCTCCAGACCTGTCGGCACTTTGAGTCTTTGAGTTTCTCATTCAAATTTGAGCTCTGCATTCTAGTGTTGTTTCCAATTTAAACCATAGAATGAGTCTCATCAATCAATAGATATCACTAATTAAGAACATTTTGTAATTTAGGGCCTTGTATTTGTTAGTAGTTTTTTTAACAGTTGTGGTGGGCATTTTGTTGGTGTACTACCAAAAATTATAAAAATGAAAAATGCTATTCCGTTTGTTTTGAAATGAAATGATGCCATATTGAAAGGAAGTCATTTAAGAAATAGTTTTTACCTAACTGGTTTGTGTTGAAATATGCTTCACAAAGTTTTCAACAAAAATTAAGCAGAGATGGTATACTTAATTAAAATCCATAGGAAATGTTATGCAAGTTGAACCCTTGTGTTCAAGGTTGTCTTGATGTGAAGGGAATCATCTCTAAGTATATCTTGAGACTTGCGTGATTTGCTTTACTGTCCTGTAGGGTCTGACCTTGACTGCTGGAAACATTGTGGTGTTTGCTGAGCTGCACTGGACCCCTGGTCAGTTGGAACAGTGTGAGGACAGAGCCCATAGGATTGGTCAGATGAACTCGGTCAATGTCCACTACCTGGTGGCTAGGAGTACCCTGGATGAATGGGTGTGGACTCTCTTGGCCAGGAAGGTGAGTATGATGTGGGACAGTTCAGTGCAGTGTGGTCTCGATGGCCATTAGGCGGCTAGTGTAGAACCAAACAGGTCACGACAGTATTACTATGATTATTAGTAGTTGTAGTAGTATTAATAATAGTATTATCAGTGTAAACAAATGACATGTCTGCTTGGTGTTCTTGTGCATATATTGTGTACTCTTGCAGACATGTGTGGTGACTATATATTATGGTGTACTCTTGCAGACATGTGGTGACTATATATTATGGTGTACTCTTGCAGACATGTGTGGTGACTATATATTATGGTGTACTCTTGCAGACATGTGTGGTGACTATATATTATGGTGTACTCTTGCAGACATGTGTGGTGACTATATATTATGGTGTACTCTTGCAGACTTGTGTGGTGACTACGGCTTTGAATGGTGTCACTCAGACTCTGTCTATGGACCTTGGTGACAGACTTCAGGTGGAGAAGTTATCAAATGCTGATGCCTGGGTACCCAACGAGGTGGCACAAAATGTCGATATAGGAGCATTCTTCCAGTCACAACAATCACAAGTATGAGTGAGACTGTTTAGTAACATTGCTTTCAAACAAGTGACAAATAATCCAGCATGCTGCCATCAGTAACTTTGGACATGAAGTTTCTGGTGACTTCCTTTATTTTGCATAGTATTAACATTTTAATTCTTGTTTATCAACGATTCATTCTTAGTCTTTATAGCTTTGCCAATTGTTGCATACAATGCATCAAAATACACAATCCACACCTTTTTATTTTGCTTTTAAATTGCATGGCTGTATAGTGTGGCGTTCCATTGTGGCATTTTTTCATCCACGGCTATTTCTCCTAAATCCTTGTTGGATCTTTGTGAAATTTGCCTAATGTATTCCTATCAACATGACAACAGATGGCAGGAGCGTTTGGGCAGAAACAAGTACCACTATCTTTTGCGATCTCTTCTGTATGCTTCAGAGTTAACGGATTTTCAAAAAATTAGACAAATATGTTACTAGAGATGATGACAGTTTCCCATTTTCAAACAGGTTTGATGTGCCCTGCACCATGCAGTGGCCAGGTTTATGACACTTATAAACACTCAACACCCCTAGAAGCATACTGTGTGTGGTACAGTCATCGGCACATTTTAACTCTTTGCACTGCTGTTGTTATAAAATGCTGCATTATTTTGTCAGGAAAGCAGCCAGATGTCTGTATTGGACTATTTCTCACCATCAGCTGTAAAAAAATCAAAATCTGGATCTCCAAAAAAGCGAAAACGGGAGACAGCAGAAGATGATCTTGATGCCAAATGTAATGTGCCAAACATAACAATCATAGATTTAGATGACGACCTTGACGATGACTTCAAAGTCAAATGTAAAAAGCCAAAGAAAAATGCTGGCAAGTCGGACACTTCCAGTGTCATTGACTTGGCAAAAGACAAACCTTGTAACACGAGACACAAGTGTGAGCCTGACACACAGGACACTAAGGCAGAGAGTATGAGATCTGTTAACAAACATGTGCCACTGCCGTCCAGTGTGTCAGTTCAATGCATCAGTTCAACCCTTGATTCTATTGAGGATTCAGAGTCTGATGGAATAAGGTCTGATGTTAGATTGGTGGACGCGAGCTCAGTGAACATCAAAAGGACTTCTACCTCTAGCAATGCAACAGCTTGTCTGAAGCTGGATGAAGGTTTGATAAACTTGAGTGCCTCAGATATTGTTAATGCTCAGGCCACACCCTTTAGAGGTACTTCAGCTAATAAGATTGAAACTACCAGGCAGGAGCGTTTGATGGACGGGAGCTCAGCTGAAATTATTAATGTACAGGCCACGCACTTTAGAGGTACTTCAGCTAAGAAGATTGAAACTACCAGGCAGGAGCGTTTGATGGACGGGAGCTCAGCTGAAATTATTAACGTACAGGCCACGCCCTTTAAAGGTGATTTAGCTAATAGGATTGCAACAACCAGACAAGAAGGGGTTGAGGATTTGATGGATTTGAGCTCTGCTAAGGTTATTAACTTACAGGACAATCCCTTTAAAGATAATTCAGCCAATAGGATTACAACAACCAGTCAAGAAAGGGTTGAGGATTTGATGGATGTTAGCTCTGGTGAACTAATTAACAAACGAGACATACCCCCCAAGGACTTGTTAGCCAACAGTAGCATGACAACCACCAAGGAGTCTGATGTGACATACTGGGCATGTAATGCGTGCACTTTTCATAATGAGATGACGGTTTCTGTGTGCGCCATTTGTTATACACCAGTTGGAGAGCAACAGAGTTCTGATGGGGTAAACTCAGCGGGGGTTGCTAGAAGTAGTGGTAATATCAGGAGTGAGCCAAAACAAAATGTATGGACATGCTTGATGTGTACTTATGAGAACTCAAAGAGATGTAAGAAGTGTCAAATGTGCAATACTAAGAAAGGTGAGACTGTGCAATATGGTGTTGTTACAACAGAGATGAATGATAGGGGTGTCAATGAGTCTTGTACCTTGGTAGGGTCTGGTCTGGGGGCAAATGAATGTACAGTTGGAAGGGAAATCAATGATGGATGCTATATGGAGGACTGTGGTGCTATTGGAGTGGGTGTTGGTACGAGAGTCAGCATTAATGATGAAAAGGGTGCTACAAGAGTTAAGGCAGAAAGTGGTGCTATTGAACAGTGTGTTACTGAAGGTGATGAAAAGGAAAGAGGCCAAAGGAATGGGATGAGGATAGAGGGTGCTGGTAACAGGACCTCCTCTGAAGATAATATACTTAGTAAAGGTGCTATGAAACAAGAGGGAGATAGGTATTCTCAAGACTTGTTTGATGAGGACAGTCTTGACAGTGACATACATACACTTGCATCAGATAATTTTTCCAAGAAAGGTCTTACTGACTCCTCTGCTAGTCCCACAATGTCTGTTGTCAGTGATGACAATTCAAGTTCATGTAGAGTGACATCTGGTGTACTTGGTGACAACTACAAAAAACACGAGGGTGCACAATGTTCGTATTTACGGCCTGAATCTCAGGATTTGTTCATTGATGACAGTGAGTGCCAAACATCAGGGATTGACTGTGATTATTCAGAGTGGAGCAATTTCAAAACTGAATCTGATGAATTTTCAAGTGACGTCGAGACTTCTGAAAAAAGAGCAAGTGACAATATTTCCGAGTTTGGGAGTGAAAGTGGAGAAATGGTTTTAAAGGTAAATAAGAATGTCTTTTATTCAGTTGAGTCAGGAAGTGACTCAGACGCAACCAAGCAAGACGATGACGATGATGTCATTATTATTGACTCTGATGACTTCATTGATGATGATATTTCATCCTGTGATTCTCACCTGGAAACCTCTGGTAAATCAGAATTGGACAATGGTGAAGAGCGGTCATGTTCAGTCAGTAGTGATGTCATCGCTCAAGAGATGGCAGCTGCAGAGGACATATTTGCTAATGAAGATAGCATGGATTTCTTCTGTGACCCTCGTCAAAAGTCGGATTTACAAGATGTACCTAACAAAGGTAACAAAGGTATGCTCGTCAGTGTATGTTAGGCCTTGTCTTGAAATGAATGATTTGGTAATGAACACTAAAATAATTTGACAAAATGTCATTTTTCCACATTCCAAACTTTATCAAGCTAACAGTGGACTGTGATTTTTCCTAATTTTTGTTTTTGTGTAAAATGTTTCCCATATTGTTTGCTAAATAGGTGGAGAATGATCGTACTAGGTTAAATTTGACCAAACTTGACTGAGTATTGGTGAGTAATGCAAATTAGATTTGGCAACGAAATTGAATAAGCTTGTTGGTTCTGCCACATTTTCCAACATTGAATTCCAAGGTTGGGCGACCTTGCCTCTTGGTAATTATTGCTCTGCATGTATGAGTAAGATTGCTGGCCAGTAACATAACTGGAGCTGACTGTCTTTAGCAAGTTGCGTCACTTAGAGAAACTCATTTTCTTACCACCGATGTGGTGATCAAAGTAAACATACCCAGAACCTGTTCACATGTGACAACGTGCTTCATTCTGCTTAAGAGTGAATTGCACAATTGAAGTTGACTACATTCATGTAGCGTATCATCACACTAACTACCCATCCCACTTTTATCACAGCCTTTGTATTTATTTTATTTGCAGACCATTGTGATCAGTCAGAATCTTCTGAGAGGGTTGTTAACCTTAATGCTATACCAGTGTACGACACCTTGAAGTTCTGTGCCAGTCGCCACACTTCACGCATTCATATTTTTGATGAGGTAATGAACAGTAATGTTTTAACTGTTTAGAAGTGAGCAATGTAGATGGTGGAAGTTATCTCATGGCAAAATGGACTTTCTCATACTCGTGCCATGTTTAATATTAGGCTGCGTTTTTCCCTATAAAAACGTCAAGTTGAATTTGTCCCCTGCTGTCATAAAATTGTTCTCAAATATTCCTGTCATCACAGGATTTCTTTTCCGTTATCAACAAAACATCGACACCATGGGTAACTCGAGAAAACACATCAGAATTTATTAGGGTTGGACAACCCTGAAATTGCAAGTTTTGAAAATGGCGCGTGTACGTATTGTGACTTGAGTTGGTAACAGAAATGGAATTATATTGTGGAATGTAATATTATGAAACTGATTTTATGAGAGTAAGTGGACTGATTCAGCTAGCAGCTGTAGGTTATGCCTGTCAACTTGTTTCGTGCATGTGTGCTTGTTGATGGTGTTTTATCATGTACACAAATTGCAGTGTTTCCAGTTAAATTAATAGTAGATAACTGTTTCCTGTTTGTAGCTAGGAATACATCTAGGTGCCAGTATCCAGCCTGTGGATGTTGAAACTGACAACTGGAGCGAACTACCCGACTTGTGCTTCCAACCACACAATATGAAGCTAGTGAAGAGATTAGTACACGAGTGGAATGGGTAAGTTGGTGGCTCCACTAACCATTCTTGTGCTTCCAACCACGTAATATGAAGCTAGTGAAGAGATTAGTACGCGAGTGAAATGGGTAAGTTGGTGGCTCCACTAACCATTCTTATGCTTCCAACCACGTAATACGAAGCTAGTGAAGAGATTAGTACGCGAGTGGAATGGGTAAGTTGGTGGCTCCACTAACCATTCCTATGTTTAGCATAACCAAATATTTCAATAATTATACCCCTTGACTAAGTACTCGGTCAGTCTGGTGGTCAGTCAGTGTGTTGGTCAAACCTTGATTGGTAGGTTGTTCCTGGGTCATAAATGAGCACTCTTGATGTCGAGGTCAGCAGATCAAATGCCAAGATTGCAAGGTCATCCTCAAATTTTCTGTGCAAATTTTTTGTCAGTTGTGGCTGTGTTTTATAAACATTTCTTGTTTGAGTTTCATTTCAACGAATTGTAAGTTTGAAAAAAACAACCTCCTAAAAATAAAATCTATAGCATGTGATAACTTCAGTTTTTGAAAGAAAGAGTGGGATGGGATATATGGGGATGAATTCCACAGAACAAGGTTATTGGAAGGAAAGCATGATCACACAGGATCTCACAAAATCACGCAAGTGAAAGGCAAGTGCTTCAGGAGTAAACTCAAGGCATTACTGGTGTAGACAGACTAACAAAATAGCCACTGCTGCGAGACTGAAATATTAAATTATGGAGGAATATTTCCAATTACTGCTCCATGAGCAAAGACTTTTTTCTCTAAGTCTCTAAGTTCCTGCATTGCGCAATGCACTGAGATATAATTATTATTATAATTACTTTGATATTTTTGACAAGAAATGTGCAGACAATGACTTCAATATTTTTCAAGTACTAAGCTGTACATAAACCAGAAATGTCAACTTCATGATGAAATATTTTTACCTATGATTTTTAAAGATGAATGCCTGCTATACTAAATACTGTTGTCTGTCCACCCTGTGTTGTCAAATTGAACCAAGTAACTTGGATGTGTAAAAATAAATGAAGTACACTACATAAAGGAGTCATTAGCGGACTATATTTTGTTTTTAGACTGACTAATACTAAGAGGAGGGTGGTGTGTAAAAGTGGTTTAGTGTTCAGCAGTGCACAGGCAGCGTATGAGGAGGTGCGCTGTGGTAAGAAGACTACCCAGAGATATCTGACTAAGGTGAGCAAACTTGGTTTTACGTTGAGGAGCGCCCACCGTGGAAATACTGGTCTCCAATAGTTAAAGTTCACAGGTTTTTGTTTTATGTGCCAAAAGCAATACAGCTGTTGGTAGCACGGATATAGGCATTTACTAAATAGAGAATCCTACACAAGTGTTTTATGACTTGGGCAAAACCTCTTGGAAATTTCGTCGAACGTTCTAAGAGGTTTTGCCCATGTCATAAACATGAGATGAGTGTAGTTTTTATTTTCTCACGTGAACCGTAGAAACGATATTTTTACCGAAAAATTTGACCTGTCTAAAACTTTCAACCAAATGATGCAACTTGTGTAAAAACACCATTGGACGATGTAAAGTAAACTCAGTTACTTTTTTTTTATAATTTTATTTTAAACTTAACAATTGCAAATTGCATTCAGCTTTCATAACAAATGTTCAAGTTAGAATCTAATAAACAGTCTTCGAAGTTGTAAATGGGTTTCCCCGTGCCTGAACATTGAATTAACCTGGAGCCAGCACAGCTAGACAGTCTCACCGCGTTTCTCGAGTTGAGGTTCGTCTCCGTTTGAATGAACGTGGATAGTTGTTTGCATGTCCTTCCGACTGGGAGTACATACAGTTGCGACACTCGATTTGTCTTTATTTATTATTTATTTATTATTGTGATATTTAAAATGAGGGTGGCCTCTTGTGTGATAGCACTGCTTTCCAAGAGGGCCCTCAACAAGAAAAACAGTAATATACTACATTGAAGTAATAAAACAACAATGAAATATACGTAACCTTGTCACCCTCATGGAATTCCGGCATTGTTTGGTTGTTGGCATTAGGTATCAGTCCACGGATCCACCGACCACTGTACAGCCAACAAGCGGCAAGGTGGGGGGTCAGCCATTCAGATCCATGTTTAGTCTGATAAATCACATTAGGGATGAGAGAAATTGGGTGAAGTATGACCCCACAAAGTTTGGTGGTTTAGGAGATACAAGGGAAGTGTTCTTGGGGGCAAAATGAGGCAATTTCTTGTTGTGGAATGAGTCATTTTTGACCAAATTTTCTACTCCAGTTTCTGCTTCAAACAGAATCGTTTCTGAACAATTTTGATATCACACGATAGGTTCATGACCAATGTCAGTAAAAACGGCACCGACACTGCAATATCTGTTACCATGGTAACACTGGAACTGTTTCCGTGGAGGTACCTTTCCTTCTTGTGAAAAACCAGCAGTAAGTTGTACCCTTATAGCGAAGCTGCCCCCGCGAGAAAACTAAAAATAATAACATGGACATGTAGAAGACTCCATGCCCTTGAAATTAATACAATAAAAACTTTGTCAGCCCTTCAGGCAGGCTTGGTAATAGGTGTCTGAATTTCACTATTTTCAGACCGCGTATGTGTATTTGTCATGTTAAACCAGTCACTAGTTGTGCGCCGTTTCTACGCATTAATATGCCGTGGTATAATACAACAATTAAAAGAATTGGTTTGCTTAAATGTTTTTAATTAATTTTAAAGACACTAGCATTTCCCACTAAAATATGAAATTATACTAAATTTGTTCATCCAACTCGTCTGAATACCAAACTAAAGCTTACAATGCGTTAGTTGAATGATGGCTGACCTAAAGTGCGGGTTTGTGAATTTATCTATTTATCTGGCACTGCCAGTCGCATCGAATGTGGTATTTCTACAAATTGCGGAGAGAAACAACTTTGGAAACTCTTGGGAAATGCACAAGGTATAGAGCGAGACATTTGAGCACCTTATAAGAGTACGTGGAGCTGATGTGGAGGTGGAACGTGTCCTCCTGAGTAGTCTGTCTCAGTGTCTGCCTCGGAGGCACTGTGTGCAGCAGGAGCTACATAATCTACCGTATTAGGTTCACTTGCCCGAATCATCGTTACAACACTCGAGATATATTGGCGTCGCCAAAGACACTTAGAACATCCACTGCACACTAGAGGAGAAATCTGATAGAGGTCTGAAAAATGACCAAAGACGTTAAGTCAAGGTTCAACGTCCTGCTTCGTGTGAGCTCAGGTAGGAATCACTAAACTCCAGGGTCTGACCCTGAGGAATATTTTTAGAAGCACGTCATTCATGCAAAAATACTTTTATTGACACACCGTGATTGCTTATAACTTGGGCCTTATTGCTTAATCATATCTTATTCAAATGTGTTGATGTTTATGCAACTACATGTATACATTGGCATAGAAAATAGGTAGTCATCATAACTTTTCATAACAACCACCAAATGTGTAACATGACTTCTGCCCATGAACTACTTTTAGAGACTAGGGAGTATGTTTTGTCTACCAATGATTTTCTGCGATTATGAAGTTAATTAAACATGCTAAAGCCGTCAAAAATATTGGTGCCTTCACTTTAGCTTGGTATTCATATTTTGTGAGCCGAAATGGCCACATTAAATTTAATATGTTTAATTTTTTATTAATACAATTTTAGGAATCAGGAAAGGCTTATGCTGAAGAAGTGGCTTCTGCTGAAGTTGGAGACTTGCCGATTATTAGTAAAGGTTGGGTATTGAAAAGTTCACAACCAGCAAGAAGGTACCCTTCTGGACAACTAAGTGAGGGGGCTAGAGAGAGGCCGAAAAGTCTACTCCCAGAAGATATGTCAAAGAGAATTTGTAGCTTGAGGAACGAGTTGGGGAAAAAGTATTTGCCAAAGATTACTGGCTTATGCCACAACAGGTCTAAAGTAATTTGTTGAGATAGGCCACTTTCAGCAAATGTGGGGAAACTGGGACAGAGGAAGTGGAGTATGCATAGAAAGAGGCAATCTGCGATTGTCAAGGATGTAGCATTGTAAAACTTCAAAGGGAGGAAACAGTACAGTGGCTGGACCTGTAAATACTCTGGCTGATCTGCTAAATCCAGTGGGGGCATTATTGTATCAGCACAGCTGTGTAGGGAAGTAGGCTTGTGTGTTGTCGCAAGCTTTGTTTGCACCAGAACTGCTTGTGTGAACAGCACAAATCTAAAATTTACCTAGTCTAAGACTGAATTTTTGTCCAGGCACGGATTATGATCCTGGGCCACATGGTAATGGTACATTGTTCATTTTGTTTAGCCACTGGATTTTTTGGTCTGACAGGATTTCTCAGTGTCGCCATCACATTTAGATGATTTCTGACCACTGTACTATTCCTTTTCCTTGAAGATGCGTAATTGATCTGAATTTATGTTTCCGCATTTTATTTACCATTATAGATTTTTGTTTGTAAATGGGTATATATTACTGAAATTTGAGACCCTGTTGCAGTTAGGCTGGTTTTGTTAACTTATCTTTCTGCCTGGGTTGTAAACCCATATTCTGTCCAGGAGGTAATAAGTTTTGATTTAGACCATTTACCTCTATAAACTTTGCTCAGTTTGTTCCTTATCCAGATGGGAAGTGATTTCTGGAATTGTAGCGAATTGACAGTTTGCTATTCCTTGAGACCATGCTGTGTGTATAAAATCACACACTATTAGTCTGGTCTCTAGCAATTGCATATTGCCAGATCTTTCAAAGTTCTGAAATTGCTCAAAAGTGACCTGGAAGTAATACCTATTTCGTGATGGTAAAATGTCTAAATCAAAAGTTGTTTTATGTGATTTTAGGCGAGTTTATGTCCACTTCAAATGATTTTTTGTTGCAGTACTGAAAAGTATTGGCACATTAGCTCTGGTGGCTCCTTGTTTTTTTGGCGAATTGACCATTTTATGGTTCCCATGGGTAATTTTGTTACTGGTCTAGTATGTATGTACAACTGTAATCGTAGGGCAATTGTAATGCAAACCATGTTGCAAAAGTATTTTTTCATGACCATTTCATTGTAAAATGCTGCCTAATTGGAACCGACAAGCCAATTTTTCATTTTGTGGTGGTTAGTTTTGATAAGAACATTGATGTGGTAAATACAGCTACCTCAAGTTTGTGAAGAAGAGATTTCCAGTGTTGTCAGCGATATTGCGAAATCACTTTTTCGCAGTGAGACTACATCACCTTAAATGTAATTCCCTGACTTTATGAGCTTTGTGTGGTTGACTCTGTCCTGTAGCAATTAGAGTGTTGAAAATATCTAGAAGGCAATTTTTTATTAGAGTCATAACATTTGCACTTTTGACTGTACAATTATCTTTGCATTGTATTACGAAAACATATTTTGTAGTACACAAGTCTCTGGTTGGTATTTTATATTTTTTCACAAGGAATATTTTCAACTTAGATGAGTTGTCTGTGAGGTAGGCAATTTTCAAATAAGATAATGAATAAAATTGTCAAACATTGTTTTTTTTTTTAGATGTGTGATCTTCCAATAAGTGATTACTTTTAAAAAACCTGTGCAGAATTTGATTTTTACTCTTCATTTGAAGGAGAATAAATCCATAAACCTGCATTGTCTAGAAATTTTACTCAAACTACATATTACAGGGTTGGGGATTGGAATCTTAATACAACAGAGTCTGAACCCGTACCATGAGCAATACAACACAATACACGGATATAAAAATTTGGTGTTTAGGTTCCACGGAAAGGATTCGTGTGCGCGGTAATAGTTACTAAGGTGCGTGGTCATTGTTTGTGGATACTTTGGGATTCCTCTTCTGTGGTCATCCACGAGAAACCTGGTCGCATAGAGAACAATAGATTAGCATCTTCATTGTTATAATAAAGATATAATGACGAGCACTTATCGGCAACGGTCTGATGTACGCAAGGTTCTATATCCATGCGACCTGTGTTGTTATATCCAACAGTGACACAACAATGGAAAACAATGATAGGACCGATGGGCGAAAAACATGCAACGAGTTGCCACAGACAGTGGTGGAGTTTGTCTTGTCATTCGAATGTTTTTAGAGAACTGCAAACCCGGTATTTCGTCAGGAAAATTTCTGCGGTCTTTTGTTTTAAGTCGTGGGAAAAATTGCGGTCATGCCACCAAACTTATCATTCATTTGATATTACAATGCATTGCATGAACATTTGATCAACAGAAAATCTGACTTGAATATGTGTGAAGAAATACCCATGAGGAAATTGCAAAGTAAAACAACTGTAAATCAAAATAACCTACATTTGTCGAGTTCATGTCTAACCCTGTTCACTGCGGAGGACATAATCGGCTTTTTACAAAATGGAGCCATGTGTGGTATTTAGGGGTACTATAGCCCAAAGTGATAAGTAGTAAAACGTTCAAAACATTCAGGAGGAACTAACTTGTTGCAAAATATCGAAAAATATGAAGGACAATCGGATTTTACGGTGCTCACGCATCGATCTCAGATATATGACAATTTCTCATTTTAGTACATTTGAGGTGCCAAAATGTATAACTAATAAACTGGCTGACAAAGTTTTTATTTTATGCAATGAAAGTAACATGTTTTGTCAACATTTTGGCTAAGTTTCATTCTCATAGCAGTGGGGGCAGATTTGGTACAGCAGTGTACTGAACACAACCTCAAAATGGCATAACGGGGGGCAGTGTAGTAAAACTACTAAATGAGGGCGGTAAATCGGAATCGTGTTTCAAGACATCTGTGTAACAATCTATAGGCACCACTAAACAATGCCAAGTGAATAATAAATCAATAGCTTTCATTCAAGGAAAAATATGAACAGTTGAAACTGGACAGTTTTTATACCGTGAAAACATGGCTGCGAAACCGTAAAATGTGTTTGAACCTATAACTTTAGAAAAACACAATATTTTGAGGAAATATTTTACCGCTGTTTATAGATCCCATAGGACTACATATGTGCCAAATTTGGTGAAAATCGGCTGACCCCCACCTTGCCGCTCATGGTTGGTGCTCTCGTGGACTAGTACTTAGTGTTTGTAGACGATAAAATTTAAGGCGTATGGATTTCAACTTTGCACTACTTTGTGATTCGCCCGTGTAATATCAAAAAATTACTTACTCGGTGTCATTAACCAGTCGTGTGTCGTGTCGTAACACATTCCAGGTCATGTCAGAGAATGCTTTCTTGAAATTTTACATAGCTCTGAGTAACACTAGTGAAACATTTACAGCAAGGTGTATCTTAGTTTTAGCTATTTTGTAACTATTTTATTGTTCAGGATGACATCAACACTGCTGCTAGACAGAAGGCTAAAGAGGTTGGTGGCACACTGCGCTGTCTACAACGCAATATTGCACAATCTCCAAAATCTGGACAAAAACCCACTGAGTCACTGACTTCGCCTCAACATTCGTCTGCTACTCTGCCTGCAGCAAACATTTTGTCTGCTACAGTCACGTGCCAGAAGGAAGGAATCCCACAACAGGACAAAGCATCATGGGAAATATCTTCACCCTACATGCAGGTAAGAGACCCAACGAGCAGTTTTGGACGTTTAATGTCAAGAAATGTGTGTGTGAATGTGCAGCAAAGTTTTTTGGTCATTCAATATGTGTTGGTCTAGTTTGGTGAACAACTAAATAACCATAAACTAGACTGAGTAATGATAGTACAAAGACCTCAACTGCAACAGTTCAGTAAATGTGACATCATGTTTTACATCCCCAATACAGGGATTGCTCTTCTAAGTACTGTTTGAAATATTTTACCATTTAAACAATGCATGATCCTTATTAGCATTTATGTGCTCTGTATACAGGAGATGCACCCTTCTTCAGTACTATTGTTGTTTAGAGTTGTGCAGTT
The DNA here is from genome assembly GCA_002633005.1 of Phoronis australis. NCBI lineage: Eukaryota > Metazoa > Phoronida > Phoronidae > Phoronis > Phoronis australis. The sequence goes on from NMRA01000055.1 coordinate 270,618, forward strand.
TGTTACATGCGGTGTACATTTAATGCAAATACTAAATGTTGACGTCACTACTTTCAGCCTTGTTAACTGCTGGTATTCAGACAACTAGTGGATTGTCAGTGATTTTAGAAACTGATTTTATTTTGAATCTCACAGGGATAGGCTACAAGCAAAGTTGCTATGAAAACATGTAGCCATTAAACAAGCTATTTAAAGCAGTAGCATTGTTATTTAACAATGAACGCAGGACAGGGCAAAAAGAATGTTTATTTGACACTGTTCACTAACAGGGACCCAGATTTTGAGAACCAGTTTGATGCAGGAAACTGGTTCTCAGACTTCAGGACTCCTGTAAGTGACTATTACTGGTTGTGCTCGTATTGTCCCCTTGTCATGCAGGTGGTGGGGCTGGACGGAGTCCCTCTGTGTATAGCATGCCACAAACCAGTCAACACTCACCTGTTGTCCAAGAAGTCTATGTCCCGTGAAGACACTGCGTGGCAGACAAGGTTCTGCTCCAAGAAATGTCGTGAAGACTACTGGGTATGTTATCTTTCATGAAGCTGTGGACGTGGGGCTATGTCTTCTAATATGTTATCTTTCATCAAATTGTGGGTGCAGGGCTCTGTCCTCTGGTATGCTATCTTTCATCGAAACTTGTGCGCAGGACTCGTGTCTTATGTTTCATCAAACCGTGGACGTGGGACTCTGTCCTCGAATATGTTAAAGCCGCTGTCTGTCTCTTACTAGATGACTATGTAAATTCTATAGCACACCACTTACCCACATCCCAACGATTCTTATTTTTTCCTACTTTTCCTTGAAATTCCTATTTTCTACTAATTTTGTGTTCATTTTTGTTGACGACTTAATTTCTTGAATCAACCTAAGAAAGGCAGTGTCACATAATGGTATAAAAGATGGTATCATGGTGTTTTTCCTTAAGTCACTGAAGTAGAAGAAATTAAGTTGGGGATTGGTGTTAAATACAAGTAGATTATCTGTGAAGTCCGGCATATTTATTACAAATACTGCAGTTTTTACCTTATGTGACAAAAGCATCCACTTTCATAGTCATTGTAAAAGAAATTAATGTTGTTTCTCAAATTCTATAAATATGTAGAATTTTTCCCGGTATGACACAATTCTAACTCAAGGTATAACTATGGGTTGCATGTTTTCTTTTTGGTGAGGTATAAGTATCGACCCAGATTTGCTAGCCCACCTACAGCCCCCTCATCCCAAAAAGATGAATGCCCCTTTGGTTGTTTTAATTGTTCCTACTTTTTCTTACATTTTCCTACGTTACTTTTTAACTGGTTTTTTGTGAACTGCCTGCCCTATCTTTTGTGAACTGCTTGCCCTACCTTTTGTGAACTGCTTGCGCTACCTTTTGTGAACTGCTTGCGCTACCTTTTGTGAACTGCCTGCCCTACCTTTTGTGAACTGCTTGCGCTACCTTTTCCTACATTCTTACGGGAAGTTGTCGGTATACCTGTCACTTGTTAACTACCTTATATGCCGCAATCCATTAAAGGAAATCAGAATAGTTTACAAACAAACCCAGTTAGACTATCACGGGACACTGATATAATCATTTGAATAAGAAGGTTTTTATTTGGATGTTGAACTTGTTTGCAAAGGCTGAACAGGATTTTGTAACTGATCCATGTAAGTGCCTGTTAGTCATTCATAATAGTTCAATATGTAGTTAGTTCCAAAGAGCTCATAGCCACAGAAAACCTTGACTCGTTTGCAAGCAGAAGTTTTAATGGCATACTAGATGTTAACAATTTTTCTCATACAGCAAGTTCTGTGTTTGTTTCTTCATTGCATCACAGTGTTTTTGTCATTCCTTTGACATGGTAACCCTACCTTGGTGTATTGTCTGACCAACAGAGGTCACACATGGCTGTGTATGTAGAATTGTGGGAAATTGGTGATTGGTGCAGATCTTATCGAGGGAGGAAGAAAAATGACAAAATTCTCCCAGTGTCTGTTCAGTGCCACACCTGTCTTTCAGGTGCATACCTAAAGAACCATAAACAAAGACTAATTACTATTTATAAAGGGCTAAGCATGCCTGTGGGCTCTGCAGAGCCGTTGCAACTTCTTTATATTAACAAAAAAATCGATAATAACTGTCAAATCAACATTATGTATTCTTTTCTAGCTTTGGTATTTAGAATAGATTTACTTCTTTGACTGATTTGACCATTAAGAATTGACTGCTTGGTTATGGTAAATTCTAGTTCATTATTTCCCTATCAGATATTGACCATATTGTTTAGTGTGTCATTCAAAGCATCTCATGTTCTAGATGAAAGCCAGCTCAAAGTATGGAAGACAGGTTGTGTTTAACGCAGAACACGGAATATGTCAGAAGTGCAACTTCAACGCACAAGAGTTTTTCAAACAATTGAGGTAAAGCAGATGTCTTTCCTACTTTTATTCTTTTTAACATGAATGGTATTTTGAAAATACCTGTACTATAATTAGATATTTTCATATATAAGGAATTATTACACAAGGCATTCCAGAAAGATATTGGACTCATCTTTTGAAAGCAGTGTGTTTCATATTAGTAGCATTTTTCAATTGCATTGAAGGTATAAAATGTAAAATTTGTTAAGAAGTTTGTCCCTTTTGTAAATACTCTGTGTACTTTTTACTCTAACATTATTGAAGGGATAGTCAATGGTTACAGTGATACAATAATTTTGAATTGGCTTCATCTTCTTGAAATGCTCTATATATTGATGGAGTTTATTGCATGAAACAAATACATATAAAGACAAATAACATGAATTGGTTGGATTTACGGGAAGAATTTTTTTGAGCCTCGAGACAATCAGTCCATATATTAATTGTTCCTTAATAATGTGTAGGTATTCACTTGCAAAATACTGGTTTGAAAAGGTTTCTAGTTTGTAAAACATTACTTTTCTAACATCTGCCAACAGTGAGCATTCTGTTACATGGTGTTCTATTCTGTCTGACTATTATATCTGAGCATGATACTTGCATAATAACATCTGCCAACAGTGAGCATTCTGTTACATTGTATTCTATTCTGTCTGACTATTGTATCTGAGCATAATACTTGCATAATAACATCTGCCAACAGTGAGCATTCTGTTACATTATATTTTATTCTGTCTGACTATTGTATCTCAGCATAATACTTGCATAATAACATCTGCCAACTGTGAGCATTCTGTTACATTGTATTCTATTCTGTCTGACTATTGTATCTGAGCATAATACTTGCATAATAATACTTGTGTGATAACGAAACGTTGTTTTCATGCTGCACTCTAGTGTCGTTTTTGTCTTTTATTTCTTGCATTTAATTTGGCCAAAAACTAATATTATTCAATAGTACGTGAGAGTTCAGCTTTCCATTTATGTCATTTCCAGAATAACTTCCAGCCTTGAGGAGAGAGCCACTTTAATAAAGAACAGCATCTACAATAAGCTAAGTTCCAAAGAAAAAGAGCGAATGGTTCGGAAACCCTACGAAGGTCTTGTAAGTACTTGACATGTGTAACTTCCACACCTGTCCATCACATGGCAGTTATACATACATTTGTCTCTTAACGTAGAAAATATATCTGAAACTAAATAAGGCGATCCAGATCCTCCCAAGGATACTATTGTTTCATGAAATGAAGAATATAAATCGGTAAATAAAACAACAAGAATGGATCAACTGAAATTTGAAATTTTCGAATGTAATAACTTCCTTTATCAACAAAAACAGAAATAAAGTAAAATCAAACACAAAATGACAATTGACATATAAGATATGGTGTAATGAAAATGATACATTTTTGCGTAAAAAATTCAATGACATATTTTAAGAAGTTTTTTTAGAACCTCATGGATTGAACATAAAAACGTGTACTAGACAACGTGTACCAGACAACGTGTACCAGACAACTTGTATCAGACCGCAATTATTTTTTATATACATTATTGTCTAACAATAATGTCCATGGTTTCTGTTTATCACAGAATTCATATCAAGTGAATGCATTGCATTCAGCCAGTTATTATATAATGTAAGCATGCTGTGCAATTGATTGCTTTTGTATTTGCAAGCAAAGTATTGTCTACAACTTTTGTTGGTAGTGTAGTGTTACACAGTTGACAACCAGATGACATGTCATTAAAAAGGCCTTTTATTTCATTAGTTCTGGCAAGTGGACCACATTCGGCCTGTATATGCTGGTGGAGGGCAGTGTGATATAGACAACCTGAGAACGCTGTGTACCATGTGTCATCGCAGTGTCACGTCTGAGCAGAACAAGCAACGAAATCAACAGAGGAGGCTCACCGAGGCAGCCAAGCACGGCGACATTACTACGTTCTTCAAAAAATGTGCATGACATTAGAAATGGGATGATGTATCAGCATACTTTTTGTGCTTCCGCACATATGTGGGTCTATGTTGCCGTCATCTTTGTGTGGACATCCATTACTGTTTCTCTGAAACCTGTTGTAGGATCCTAAGGAGTCTTGGCAGATGTTTTTATGAGGCTGGCAACACACCAATCAGACTACTGCTGTTCGACATTGTGATTACTGCTGTTCCCCATTGTGGCAATTGAATATTTTTACATTTGCCTCCATCTTTATAGATGGATGGATTTTTGTGAAATTTGGCAAACAGCTTCTATTAAAGAGGCCATGCCTTTCCATTTTCGGACAGATACGACATATTCTGTGCCACCTAGTGGTCATTTTATTATTGTCTAGTCTGTTTTTTGGCGTTGTCCTCTCTGTCCACCAAACTGTTCGAAGGATCGTTATGAAAGTTGGCAGATGTGTTCTGATCAAGAAGACTTCGGTTGCTGATGATTTTTCAGACAAACCCGTCTAGTTTGGTGGGAATTTTTTGTGTCCATTGTGAAATTTGGCATGTGAATGTGACAGAAGGTGATGACTTTTGGACATATCCAACTACCACTGTGTCCCCAAGTGGCAATTTTAGTTTTTTACCTCTTTATCTTCAGAGTACCTTCACAAATTTTCATGAGATTTTGGCTTATAGGTTTCTGTTAAAGATACGACCAGATATTCCTATTTACTTTTGTTATTTACGAGTCTGTTTTTTGGAATCTGCCTATCTGCCAAGCCACTAATATTACAAAAATTGTGCAGATGTTTGTGCTGAGAAGACCATGGCTGACGTTGATTTTAGGACAGGTTTTACTACTATGGTGCCCCCTCATGGCAATTGTTTTTGTGGCTGCGGAGCCCTGTATCTCCTTAACGAACCCCATGTGTGCTTTTTGTGAAGTTTGGGTACTGTTTTTTCTATGAATAGCAGATTACAAATGACTACTGCTGTGTCCCCCTAGTGGCTATTTTATTATTTTTAAGTTAACCTCTACATCTTTAGAGTACCTGACAGAATTTCACAAAATTTGGCACAGCGATTCAATTAAAATGTTAACACCTTTCTGTTTTCGGACGGATTAGATTTTTTGTGCCACCATGAAGACATTTTTTATTATTTGCTTCAGCCTATCTATCAGCCAATGTGGCAACAGATGACAACTTCTTTTACTAGATGGATCAGACTACCGCTATGCTACGTATTGGCAATTTTATTTTCATGTTTGCCTCTAGCTTCGTAGTTTCTGGACTGATTTTCATGAAATTTGGCAAATAAGTTTCTATTAGAGAAACTACTAGGCTTTTACTTTCTGACAGGTTTGACGTATTCTGTTCCATGTTGTCGCCATTTTATTGTACTGATTAACATCCCTAGAAGCATAATGTTTATTGTACTAATTAACATCCCTAGAAGCATAATGTTTGCAGTGCAGTCGAGGTTATATATTTCAACTTTTTGCATTGCTCTTGTATAAAGTTAGTTTTACTTTCTATACATTTTAAGCTTTTATCTCTTTAAAACTTTCAACTATGTCAGTGAGTATTACACTTGTCAATGATCTGCCCAGGTGTTTTAACTTATAAAGCTATTCCTATGAAAAGGCCATGAGGAAACAACAACCACCTAGTTATGATTGGATCTAGTTTGTTTGGGTACCTTGACTGAATAATCCAGTTTTCATGGGCACTTGCCACTCTCAGCTATCTTCTAAGATGAAAACAATATTTGACAGTTTTAAAATTTATATTTTAAAAACAATGACGCATCTCATGCACGTGTGATATGATGTACGTAATGTTGGTTCAGAAGTTTTTGTTCCTAGTTATTGAAGTGACAACAGTTAGGTACAGTTACAGTTTATTGATCAACACGACATAAATAACAATTATCAATGTCATGAAAAAACAAGGTCAGACTTCCCTGATATTATTTAAATAATAACTTTGATTGTTGTATGTCTTTAAGCAGGAGCACCTATTCAGCTGTGGTGGTTAATGTTGTGAACTCTCAACCAAAAGGTTGTGAGTTCAATCCCCCAATGATGGGGGTGGTTTTTAAGGATCTTTAACATAATAAACCATTTTACTAAGGAACCCTGTCATTTTACTCGTCAGTTGTTAGCAACACAAAAAAGTGTAATATAAAACAATTTTTAGCTAAAAAATACCTTCGCATTAGTCCTGTTCAAGATATGCAAGAGTCTATGTCGTTTTTTCTGGTAATGTCACATGAACATCATAACGAAAAGAACAACAGGAATCTGTGCTTTTAAAAACAAAACAATGGATGTAACTACATTACAAAAATAGTTTACATAATTCTAAAGCATTTTATGTGAACGCTATCTAGTTATTCAATTCATTTCTATTATAATGATTTGCAGGTGTCATCTGCTCTCTAACTTTTCCGTTTGGTAAAACGTTTGTACAATCTCTGCTAATTGTGTTACTAAATCCACCGACTCCTTCCACTTGTTTTTTGATGAACAAGAACCAGAGACAATGTTCTCTGTCAGCTGCAGAACTTGTTTCAGAAACCTGAAACAGAAATTTGAAAACTAAAATGAACAATGGACTTCTCATGTATTTACTCAAAAGTAGCTTTTAACAGTTTACGTTTTTACTTAATTACATCTTCCATGGAATAAAATCTAGAATGAAAAGAATACCGACAAGAAATTGTAATTATTTATTTTGACAGTCTTGCAGTCATATGGGTAATATATTGGGAGTAAGACAATTATCAAACAAAAGACCAGATGATATAATTAATACAATGAGATTCAAATCGGTCATACTCGGTTGGTTACAGGGTGACACTGATAGACTTGTTCCAAACCTCAAAGTAAACAAATCGCTTTGAATGGGAAGCTGGTATGGTTTAATTGTTCATCTCTATTTTTTTGTTTTTAAGAAATTGACTTATCGGAATACAAAGTGTTCAGGATGATAACAATGAGTCCACATGTCAAAATGTGACTGTTGATCGACGGTTCAACTTAAGAATTATTGTGTTTAGTGGAATATAGACACTCATTAAATATTTTTCAGAGACCACGTTACTCCTTTCACAGCCATTAGAGAATGAAGTCCATTGTGATAGGCTCCCATAGCCTCTTGAATGCATTCCACTGGAATTATGTTTATCATTTGTTGTGGATAGTAAGGCTCTGACCTCACCTGAGTTTTGGTAGTGATCCCATAGATGGAGCCAGTGTGAACATTTCCCCAACTACTAACACCAGCAAGAGACGAAGGCCACTGGATAGACATAGCAGGCTGGAGACAAAGACCTGAACTCATTAATCATATACGAACAACTCTCATGTTTATGTGTGAAGTTATGGCCCAGTGATTGTTCAGAATTTCACTAGGTAATAATTTACAATAGACCAATTATGGGTTTCCAATTTTAGAATAAAAATGGATCAAAATCTCCTGTTACATAACCTTACATAAGGTCTATACACCTGCATGTGAAAAAGCAGTATGAATTCTTACAATCCTCAGGTGAATTTCCTCCGTGCAGTATCAGGTTAACACCATGTCGCCAATGGAAGTTGGAAAAAAATCCACCTTGCTTTTACCTCACTCATGGTTTACTAATGGCAAAATCACAAATGTTCATGAGAACAAAGTGGGGTTGTCTTATTTCTGTAATTATCATTGTTTTCTTAATCCAGCATGGCTCAAACTAATCGCCCATGCATTCATTGCACAATGAACAAATTTATTTGTTGAAAATGCGTATTTATCAGGGCAGCTGACAATTAAATACAGTTATAAATGTTCTTTGCTTTGGTCATATAAACAACACATGCCAGCATCATCTGTGCAAGAAGAACAAAACAAGATAGACCTAGTGAGGTCACACTGGATTAGTAAAAACCTCATGAGGTCACGCTGGACTAGTAAAAACCGAGTGAGTAAATAAAGAAAAATACTAAATCTGGGTGGATACATGTTTCAAATAAAGACCATTCTTAACTGATTTTTAAGCCAGTAAAGAAACTGATAACATCTTCCAACGCTAAGTGGTTGCTGTGTAGTTTACCAACAACACTCTGAGACTAGATCTTATCAATACTGCGATTTGCAAGCCACGCTGTGTTTGCTCAGACTGTTCAAGAAAATCCTGCACTAACATTCCGATATAGATACTAACCACCTCGCCATCGTCAGCGATTTTGTGGTAGGTTTCATATGGGGTTCCTTGGCAATGGTTTCTAAATGAAGATCATGATTTATGCTAATTTGACTCAAAAATATTGCTTAACAAGAGGAAATCAATGCTTTAAGAAAATTTGCAAATCACGTAGAATTCTCTGCATAAATGTGAAGTTTCACATGAGCCACTGCCAAAGATGAGTAAAGGCATCAAAGAATCATCACTTAATTTAAGCATGTGGACTCAACAGTTGTGCAAATATTTCAATCAAAAAGGTGAAACAATAAATACACAAAACGTACCGAGAGTGGCGTACATGAAGTAATATCCCAAAGACGTTATTCCACGTATCGGCCGAGACCGAACGAGGTATGTTTTGTATTTATCCCATGCGCTTCGAATCCCTAAGTTTCTTACATTTTTTGGCAGATTTTTCAAATACTTCACCCAGACTGTTCACATGGCGGATCACATCCTACATGTATGTACGTGCGCGTTAGGTTGCAAGTTTTCTCTTAGTGTAAAAGAAACAGTTTTAACAGTAACGATTTATGTCTTGAAAAGAAGTAGCAAAGATGAAAACAACGGCACTGTGCAGTGAACTAGTAACATCTCTTGGAAATAGTTAAAAAACAACATTTGATATTTTAATTTCCTAGAAATCGGCACCTGAGTTGCAGACGATATAGTATTCAGCAATTGAAAACTGAGACATAAGTGTCTTATAATTAACAGTTTTGTTCTAGATTTTACATTTAGGGCCTGGTAGCATTTCAAGTGTTAAGTATCAGTCCACGGATCCACCGACCACAGTACAGCCAACAAGCGGCAAGGTGGGGGGTCAACCATTCAGATCCATGTTTAGTCTGATAAATCACATTAGGGATGAGAGAAAATGAGTGAAGTATGACACTACAAAGTTTGGTGGTTTAGGAGATACAAGGGAAGTGTTCTGGGGGGCAAAATGAGGCAATTTCTTGGTGTGGAATGAGTCATTTTTTACCAAATTTTCTATTCCAGTTTCTGCTTCAAACAGAATCGTTTCTGAACAATNCTGGTGCTCTCGTGGACTAGTACTTAATTACACTGCTGCAACTGTATTACTTTAAACTATATTCGGAAAGTTTGATGATCGAACTGGCTGAAGACGTCGAGTCAACATTGACCTACCTTTTGAACTTTCCATGTCAGAGGTCACTGTTGAAGTAGTGCTGGAGGTGAATACGGAAAACTTTATTACATGGCCGTATTTCCCTCAAGAGATTCAACGCGCATGGGATAAGTCATAACACGTAAAACAAATTGCCTTAATTATAAAGTTACCTCTTACCTTGTTAAATATTTAAGGTAGTTGTTTCTTTGTCTTGATCGCATACTTCTGGCCTCCCATTGGAGAAATCTTTGTTTTCCAAAGGATGTGAGATTCACTACAATTAGTTCACTCTGTGACACAATTTGTCGCAAAATGCCCACGATTTCCAACTCATTTACAGATTTTTCACCAGCACTGTCCTGCTGAAAGACACAATTTGTTTTATTTTAGGTTGTACTTCTAACAAAATTAATCTGGAACTACCCATTTTTAACTTAGCACATTTTTGAAACTCATTTGACACAGAAGCAATTGACAAACTAAAAAAAAACTTCTACTACATAAAGTTTTATAAGGGAGCCTTCACATATTACATCATTCAAAATTTGTCACTTTTTACTCCCCTGCCCCGTCAACATGATACAACCACCCCTGAGTGGCCTCTAATTACCTCATCACAGCCAAACTCCCATTTGGGCAGTGATGGAGTGGGTCTGTTGCTTGTCTGTGTACATGACTTTAAGGTATAAGCCTATAGTGAAATATGATCAAATGTTGGAAGCGTGTAACAGGTCCTGGCTTTGGAATTACTCAATTTCCATAGCAGAAGGTGAACTAGTTTTTCAATGATATGCACTATGATGACGATATTCTAAATAAACCTTATGATGACATCACCATGAGTCTACTCTCCTCCCCGTCACAAATATGATCTTTCCAAACCCCTCCGCCCTCCAGTGATGAAATAATACGGGAATTCTCACTAAGTTGTGCAGAACAAACCATATTAATAATGGATTAAGATTTCCATAACTTGAATTCCAATAATCTCTTTTTCAGACATATTGTGTGCTAGCTAACAGCTTACTAGTGGTTATGTAATTATTCAATGAACAATTCAAGACACCACCTTCAGTTGCATGATTTCAGCCTTGAACTTTCTATGAACATTGGATGAATACATAGCACTGATATCTTACCTGTACTCTTAGCCTTATTTTGCCCCACAAATACCTTACCTGTGCTCTTGGCTTTTGATACCGATACAGAGTATCAATTCGTGTATCAAGTAAGCTCTGAAGGATGGTGAACTCGTACCCCGATTCTATATACCTGGCAACAGAAAAGCAAGTATGGCAAAGTTTGAGCATGTACATTGTTCAGCTTAAGATGTGGTCTTTTCCTAAGTTCCGACTAATTCAGACACAATTTAACAACACTTTCCCTTATTGCAAGCGTGCTGACCACCATCAGTTGAATGACTGTCAGTATTTCTTTTCATAAGGTTTCTTTCAAATTCTTGTGGCTTATGAAATGTAATTCTAACTAGTGTCTCATTTATACCATGACATCTCTTAAATTATTCATTACACCGTAACAAAAGTCCATCATCATTGTATATCAGCTATACGCATAGCAATTTACATTTGACCTTCATTTGACTTGCACAAACTATGTATTTTCTTTAACCCAGATATAATGCCCTGGAGTTCCAGGGTTTGCTACTGTTGTTCACTGAATGTTTGTTTTATGCAATAAATATGATTCTGCTTAAATAAAAAATGAAAACCTTTGATGATCAAGATGCAGCAGAATGGGTATTGTGCAGTATGTTCCTCCTCCCTGTTATAATAGTGCAAGGCACCATTGAGTATGTGAACTCTGACCTGGTACTTGTTCTTGAGACAAGAGAAAACTGAGCTGAGGCCCAAATGTCACAGGCAAGTATTTATTTTAACCACTTCACTGTCTGCTTGCCCTAAGTTTTTTTCAAGTTAAAAGATGAATAGAAAGTATTTTTATCAGAAAATGCAACTTTTTCCTCTTGCCAATATTTGTCCACTTAAATATTAAGCAGTCTGACTGCAATCGTGGCGCTTTTGTATTGCCCATCTTACCAGAGATTACCAATTATACGTTATTTACCTGTATTCATTATATTGTAATTGTACTAGTCATAATAAATGACCTTATATCGCCGACCTCCGTCTCCTTTTCATCTCTGGTAATGAGCTTGTGATGCGTATCATTTGTCTTATTATTCGGGACATATGTCAATCATAAAAATATTGAGTCATTTTTGATGTACCACACTTTAGGTACTACTTTACATATGTGTAGTAGTATTGAACTGCATTGCCCACAAGTTTTTAACTGGTACTAAATATTATTGTTGTTATTATCATTATTATTTTCATTACTATATGAAATTTGTCCCAGCGACACACCTGAGCAGTTCTTTCAGTTGAGGCTCAAGTTGCATATAATGCGAGCAGCAAGTTATCGCAGAGCTCTCAACACAGGATGAAACAGGTGCCTCAGGACTGAAATATAACCACACGAACAACTGAAATATTTAATTACTGTACATAGCAGCCACTTTGTACGTATAAAGTATTTGAAAGTCACTCAGGATTTAGTAATAACTAACACTTGTTAGCACTTGCTATTCAGTTTGTGAAGGACCAACTATGCTATAATATGGTGAATGATATTGCTTTGATTGCCAAGATATAAACCAACATTTCGTTATTCCCACATAATGGTATAAGGAGATATTCAGTGATAACTACTTACACTTGTATATCTGGCTTGGGTATATCATTCATGTCAAGCAAGTCTCGGGATAGTTTGCCAACTTGCCTCTTAAGTATGCACACTGGATGATATCGTGAATCATAATTTATGAATGCTTGATGGGTCTCGTTCCAAATGGAAGGCTGAAAATGAACAAAATGACAAAGTTTACTTTCACACTGTAACTGTACGTCATAAAAATAGTAGACATTCAGCATATCCAGAGGGCCCGCTTGCATGAAACAGTCCCCAAGACTGTAGTGCGTCCCTAAAACTAAGGACACTGGATCCTCCTGCTCCATCACTTTTCCATTCCAGTAATAGAACTGTCTCAAGCATCCACTGTGTTTGTCTCTTAAAGGACCCCCAGCCACAAAAAATGGATCCAAACCCGATGGTGACTCGCTAGTATCTGAGAGTAAAACCATGAATCAGAATTTTGTGACTCTGTTCATTATCTATTAGGGTTGCAGTTTTTTTCAAGTACTTCCTGAAGCATTGAATCAGACAACGCATGAAACCACTCAACAAGACGATTTCAGTATTTCAAAAACAAATTGAAGTTTCCCACTCAGCGATATGACAATTCCTTTAAATGTACGTTGAACCTATTCTGTGAGCACACAGTATTGGAAACAGCTGCCAAGTTACAATGTGTATTAATGATCCTAGTCTTCAAAAACGACTGTACATTCCCGTGATGCTTTGACTTTATTGGAATATTTTGGAAATATTTGTTATAACATTAGAACACGGCTTACCTCAGAATGCTGATTACCATGGATACAGAGAGCTATTACTAATGACAACAAAATGGAAGAAAGCGACTGAGGTATAAGGGTGAAATCACACTGCCCATGACTAATGCGGTCACGTGCTCTCGGTCCCCCTTCATACATGAACAGATCATGAAGAAAGTCCTGAAATAGAGTTGGTGTGTTATAGAAAATAATTGCGATTACTTTAACACAAGTAGTCCTGATATTGGTATTGCTGTTCAACATGTTTAGTTTGAACTTTGATTTTATATTTTTATTGAAAAGTGTCCAAAAAATATCAATTAGTATAGAACATCAACGCAAATAATAATATCACTATCAAAGCACACAAAACTCTTAGGCCACATTGGACGTCAACTCTGTTATCTGATGATGCTTTTAGAAATAAAGCGAATTATTAATAGAATTTTTTAATTATAGAGCAATTGTTCTATGATTTCTCATAAAATAACAACTGAATAATTATATTAATATAACAAATCAGAAACATGAAACAATATTTACCATAAATCCATCTCCAAGGTAACACCTTATTCTGTTCTCTGTGCCATCAGCCAAATATTGCCCGAGGATCTGTTGAAGAAATAATGTGCAGTTATAAATAACTCGCATTACTGCAAACAATAAAATTCTACTTCCAATTAGTAAGTGGTATTTCATGATTTAAAGCTACACGTCACAAAATGTTTTTCTTTATTGGTCATAAATACAGTTAAATAACGCTGGCAGTAACTACCTCGCGCACAAACTTACCTCGTCAAAAGTTGTGTACAGCGTTGAAAACTGAAGAAGAAACAAACAAAAATGAAAATAATCTGTAACAGATAATTTTCTCATTGTTTATATCTAATTTACAGTATATTTATTTACAGTATTTAACACATCACCAATTATCTACGTTACAAGGGAGACAAGTTTCATCAGCATGACCTTAACATGCACAACAGCTATGTGGCTTATCTCAACAGCTATATGGCTTATCTCAACTACTGCATCACATGAAGCTTATGCAACGTCCAAGTTGATAAGTCAGGAGGTTCCTCTCCTGAAAATGGATAGGGTTAACTTTAAAAAAACAGTGAACGCCATGAAAGCCTATTTTAGCCGCTTAACCACTCAAAAGCAAAGGCAACTTGAATGTGTGAACAATGTACAACTGTGAACATTGTGTGTAGCACAAGACTGTACAGTTGGTTACAGCTGAGACCCTCACTGTGATAAAAAAGATTAAACTAAAGAAAGATATGTTCACACATGAGTCAAAAAAATAAATATGCAGTGTTTAGTGAAATTTTGAGGAAACTAATTGGATTACCTCTGCTGTGAGAACTCTCTCTGGACAATTGTTGACTGTTGCAAAGAGTGACCTCAGACATTGTTCCAACAATGTCAACAGTAAAGTCACACTCATCCCATATCTGAAATGAAACACAGCTAATACCAAAAAACTGGCTTGATGCAAACATCCATAAATGAACAAAATGTGCATCAAGATTCATATAACAGCAACAACCTAATTATTCATAAAGCACTTTGTACATTAAGGTCTTCACAATTAGCAATTACAATTACACATACGATCCAAAACACCTATATCATAAGACTAACAGCTCTGATACAGCAGAGGGACTGCACCATCAACTTCATGTCTACGTATCAAGTTCTCAACATCACTGAGCTCCTATTCAACACCAATACCAATGTCTTGACATGGAGAATTCTACTGCTTAGAAATCAAACCAAAAAAATCCTACCCTAACTGCATTATGATCTGACTTACTTTTCCTCAATGTGGTTTGTCAATGCACACTCTAAATAAGGCATCGTAGCCAGAGAGATGAAGCAGGAGTCCTGAGAAAGTTTCAAAAATAAGTGCAAAGAACCACGGTCAACTGCAAACTCTGAAAGAGAAGGAAAGGGAGTTTTACCAAGATGAACCCTATTTGCAATTGCTATATTTCTGCAACCACAAACTGTCATCTAAACCATGTAGCCAATGAAAATACATATTCAATAAGGACCAATAAACAAAAGAATCATGTGTATAAATATATCTAAAGAATCATGATACAAGCTTTGGTGTTTTCCCTGGTTGGATAAAATTTCAAATTCCATCACAAACAAGTCTACAGACTGATTAGCAATAAATCCTTAATGTATTCATTTCCTCACCTGGGATGCACGAATATAACTCATCTACCTCTCTCAACACTACATAAGGTCTATCTGGTATCTGGCTCACGCCTTTTACCTGCAGTTTCTTCCCTATTGAGATCATCACCAACAGCAGGAAGTACCAATACCTGAGAAGCCATACAAGTAGTGTAAGTGCAATTCACATGTCTGCCAGACAAGGATTGATTTGTATAAATAGAAGCCAGAGGAGAGTCAAAGACATGCCAAAAACAACACACTGATTTTGTAGAATTATCTTGAAACTAGCTGATAAAGAAGTTTCATACCATTTATCTAGGTTTGTGAATTGTTAAATTACAGATGCCAAGAAACATACAATTGAGCCAAAATGGGGAATTAAAATACAGTGTAAGTTTTACAAAGGGCTTTTTTGTACAGCTTAATATGTTGACGAGGTAAAAATTGCACTTTCACCATTATGCAAAATGTAACAATGGGAGAATCTGCTACACTACTACAAAACTATGCAAAGTAAACCAAAGGTGCACTTACTGTTCTGGAACTTCCCCAGGCAAACAGAAGCCATGCCACAGAATATTCCTCAGGTTCAGTGATGTTGGTGGTCCAACCAAAATCCGTAATAAACTAATCTGCAAAAGTCATGCCAGGAGCATTAACTGTATGGATCTTATTTAAAGTTCAGAATATATTATTATTTTTACCATTTATTCTTCAAACATAACATTACAAATAGTTAACAATAATTGATTATTAATAAAATATTTCCATTCATTCCAATAAGCAAAACAACCAACTCACTGAAAATTTTAAATCATTATAGCTTTGTCATTTCATCAAAAGCAAGGCATCGCATACGGTGCAGACACAAGAGATGACCCAAATGTCCAAATTTGTCCAAGTTTAGAACGTCACATCTCAGAAATAGTTGATTGAATTCATGAAACTTTCCGACACTCTGCGTCACGCAATGTTCTCCAAAACGGTGTTAGGAATTGTTTTTTTGCATGAGGGATACAAAAAATATAATTTCTTTAATTTTCAGAAAAAAATGAAAATGAAATATTTTAGAAAACTGTTGTCATTCAGCATTTTTTAGTCATTCTCTAGAAAATTTAAATAAGAAATGGTCACGATATTGATACCATTGTTTTAATATCTTTTTTGCTAAATTTATGTAAAAGATGATACAGTTAGTAACAGATTAGTAAGAAGTTAAACATCAAATTCTAGAGTTAGAAAATACATACTTTTAGTGAATTAAAATCTATAGTTTTAAAGATACTTGGCTAACTACACCCACTTGTCAGTAATGTCCTACATATCCTTAAACAGTGAAATTGTTTTTCAAATATATGCAAGGATGCATTTGGGAGGAAAATACTTACACAATTTTGGTCAATTGCATCTTTGAGCTCAGAAGATGAAAGTACATCTTTTAGCATATTGGGACATTTTGTTCCTTTCAGCAGAAACAGCTGAAATATATGTCAAATCACCGTAGTTAGTTATCTTTAAACATTGTCAATAATCTAACAATTAACAAATCTAATAAACTAAAATTCAACAAGGAGTATTAAAAATATATTTACAGGCAGTTGAGGAGTTAGAAACCTGACTCAAGGCGGGGTCTAGCAGTGTGGCCCAGGGAGACTCAAACTCATGACCTCGAGTAAAGAAGGCGGGCACCATCACAATAGGCGTCTTCCAACAAGGAGTACCCCAGACTGGAAAATGAGCAAAAATTTTCAGTGCCAGTGCAGTTTAATTCTTTGAAAATTGTGCAGTAAGTATCTACATGGATACTGTTTCTCAAATGTGTTAATGTTGTTGTACATAATACACATTCTAATTACTTTTCAAATCAAAGCTGTGCGTGAATCATTCACTACTCTTCTTAAGCAAAAAGAAATACCAAAAATAATAAAAACATCTTTGATTTAATCACTGAACAGCAAATTGAAAGAATAATTTTCATAAGGCAATGCTCACCACATTCTCTTGTTCACTATTAGATCAAGATAAGGACTACAAGCTGTTGTGTAGCACTTAAGGGTTTGAGCAGAACTATCACCAACAGAGGTCTCTGCTCCTCAGTCCCCAAAACAAACATAATGCAATTTTGTCATGATCCCAAGTAGCCAGCACACTTGCTTGAAATTCGTGAGCAAACTGCAAGTCTTATGTGTGATTTTACATTCAATGCTTATGGTGTTAAGGAAGCAGTGTGGCCTAGTGTGATAGGTGCCCACCTTCTTTACTCAAGGTCTGGGTATGAGTCCCACTCGGCCACACTGGTATAGACCCCTGAGTCAGGTTTCTAGCTCCTCCGCTCGGTTTTAACTATATATTAATAAAGCACAAAAATGGTCCCAGGTGATCAGTGCAATGGGCCCACATGCACAGCCTGTGCACGTCTGGTACAGCGTGTACCAGACCGCCTTCAATTGTTTTTTATGGTGTTAAGATAAGGGTTGCCAAGATATTTCATTTCATTTGCTTGCTCTTTTGATGAATAAGTGACAGTGCCTAGTTTATAGTTTAAAGGCCATTTTGCATTATGAAAAAGCTCAAAAAAGCACCCAGTCACCTTCGTGGTTTGTTCTACACTAGTAACAGTATATCCAAGCAGATAGAGTGTCAGGATTAAAACAGGTTACGTATGACAGGTCATGTGAAAATGAAATCAAACCCAAGAGCTGAATATGCAAGGTATATGTCATCACTGTCATTGAATCCATGAGTGCACTTCTGCTTGCAGAACTTGTAATTATCTTTAGATACAATAAAGTGTCTTGCATAATTAAGAACAACACATATGCAAAGATATAACACGAACCTTCAACCATTTCATTAAGTTTCATGACTAATTCATCCCAATTTTGTAAAAGAAATGTTTAGCTGATTTTGTCCTGTTTCAATTCCTTTATTATTTGCCTCACAGCTGTGAGTATATCTTAAAACCTCACCATAAGAAATGCTCAATGAGTCACACAACGGTGCACAAGGCGATGATTGCTAGGCATGGCAGAGATACTACATGTTTTGGTCTCTTTAGTCGAAGATTAGTGGAACCAGTTACTCCAACTATCACCTGGTTTCAATGAATGATCAACCTAACTATTCATCACAAAGAAAACTTTTCATGAAGATGAAAGTGGCCTCATTGCCTACATCTGCAAAACTGAATGGTACATCTTTTTTGTCACCAGGTGGTGGTAGCAGACTCATTTGTCTCATGCAATTAGTAGCTGTTGCTCCCAATTGTCCACATACTTACATTTCCTAAACCTCTCTCTAGACAAGCAGTTATGAGCAAACCAGATAACTCTGCATTTCCACACTTCGACTGTTGCAGGAAGCAGAATGAATCGCATAAAACCTAAACAAAATCGTAAACAGTCAGAACACGTAGCCCGAGGAAGGTACTTTCATTTACTTTATAATAATCAATTTAAAATTTGAGACAACTGGTATGTCATTACCTTTATGAAGCCTTTGTTACCTTTGTGAAAATGTTTTCCAACTATGACTCCTGTGGGTCATTATTATTACTACTAGAACTCATCAACACTCAACACTTTCACAACACCACTAAGTCTTCAAACTAAGACCAACTAAACCATGCATCACCATAGCAATGCTGAAACTTTTCAAAAACTTTTACCTTTTCACACTTTGTCCAACTTAAATCTTCTTTACAGGTATTTATGAAGTCAGCAGGTGTCATGGGGTTAAACAGTACGACCGCAGAGTTCGACAAAGGAGCAATTACTGCTTCCACACAACTTTCAAAATAATCGGTTGTGTCATCTGCATCTGAAAACACAAAAACAAGTTACAACACATGGCATAATTTAACTAAAAATATAATGACCATTACATTTATTTTTGTCACTTTTACATGTTGCCTTGTACTAATAACACAGAACATTTGAGAACAACCGAGACCAGATTCGATTTTTCAAGTAGCACATTATCTGTGGGGCACAGGTGAATTAAAACTGCCCAAATAATCAACTTTTCACAAAAAATGCTGTATTTTTTAAACCTGAATGAGTTATGCACCAGTGTTAGAGTGCCAGTTGATAAGCTCGGAGTGATTAACGCTCTCACACGACAGCTTGAGCTTTAGGTGATTGGAAATACTGTTGATTACTGAAACTATCTTTAAGAGAGTACCTGACTGGTTCATGCTCAATACCATGTAGGAGGAACTGATTTGATTTGTGGCAATTATGATGACATAAAAGCATAAGAGTGTAAGTCTGAAAAAAACTTTTTCTAGTAATGTTTAACAACACTTCAGTATAGAAGATTTATCCGACTTGCGATTCATGAAAATGTTAAAGAAACACTGCCATAAAGACACTGGGACACAAAATTAGTCTTATTTAGTCTCACTCTTTTGTGGAAAATTCCATTACAATATGCAGTGCTTTCGTGGAAGGTTTAAAAACCAAGCACAAAAAGAATGCGGCATAAAGTGCTACATGTCAAAACATAGCTAACAAATGAAAATTACTCAGCAGGCTCATAAAAGGCTAATCCAACCATGTCAAACGGCCAATTTGTCCCCAATTTCACATACAATGCAGTAATGCCACCAACTCACCAACACAGTCAACGTTTAACAACCATCACAAGGTAAAGCATTGGGGGTATATTAGGTGAAATATTAAAACTGAAAATGTACATGAAACAGGGGTCTTTCATTATCCATTTGGACTGTAGCAGTTTTACTTCGATTTGTAAGCCATGTATATTTGAAAAATATCCTGGAGGACTCACAAGTTTAAAGCTTGCACAAGCTGCATTTCTGGGCAAATTTGGATGTTTCAAAAATGAATTCTAGGTGTTTTGTACAAATCAGACAGATTTATTGTTTAATAGAGACAAGCAAGTCCCACAGAAACATAAAAATATACAGAAACAATGTTTTATGACAATGAGGCAAGTTTGCATCATAACCCAATCAAACCCAGAGTCAGAGAGGAATTCCATGGTAATGGGAGAACAACAGTCAGATATAACCAGTTTCATGCCTTTTATTCAGTGGATAAAACTGGCAAGCACATTATATCAAACTATCACACACGTGAGATGTGCACAACAAAGTGTTTTGGCTACATATGACATGTATCCTCTTGGTTTTCAAATTTGCTCTTACGTACACCCATCACACCCTACTTTGAATACTCATTGCAAACTATTTTGTCAACAGTATTATCATCAACTACCTTGTAAAGTATTTGAAATGTTATCAAAATGTAGAAAAGTGCGGCTCTCTGCTGTTGTCAACCATGGCAGCGAATGAGGTTCCAAATGTTTCACACTGCTTTTGTCACCACTTTGACTTTCTTTTCCTTTTAAACAGACAAGATTATAAACGTAAGAAGACAAGAAAGTTTGAGTTGAGCCAGTTCTTGACATAGCACATCGCTAATAAAGAACTTCACAGTTTGAGTAACCCAAATCATTCAATTCATTTCAGAAAGCAGCTCCAGTGCTTTTGACAACTACACTTTTGCAGAACCCGGAAGTGCTAGTTAAAAAGTTGTGTAATGATGTCTTGCTTTAGTTTTGTATTTTTAGACACTGCTCATAATAAAAGTTAAACGATGTGAAGGAGTAATAAATGAAGAAAATTTTGTAGAAGTACTTGATGGCACCAAGAAAGGATACCTTGATTTTTCAGCTTGCAACTTGAATTCGAAATTAAATTCTGATGGTTTGTCAACAACAAAGATGGCGGCGTTCAAGCCCATGTGTGCACTTATTCGGAGCGTCGGTAGCAGGACATTTCTCACGTCTAGAACCTTATTTAATTGTACTACACATAAACTAGATCTCTTAAGCCTTCAAAGATCGCATTTTAGCACGTCTAAAGTGTTTTCATACAAAATTTCAACTATTAAGAGTACCGTCGATGCCTCGAAAAGTTCGTCGGTCGGGTCATCACAAGAAACGACAAACGAAAATACGGCAGAAAGCCAAGATTCGTCAAAGAAAAAAGAATCGAGGTGGACTGGAAAGAATGCATGGAAGCTGGGCTTAATATCAATGTGTGCTACAGGGGTGATCGGCATTGGCTCACTCATAGCTGAATGGGGTAATTAAAACCGAATGTTGTGAATTGTGGAAGTGAAGATTTTTCTGAATCATGACTAGGAATCTGTTCGATGCATGAATATTGCTACACAGAAATGTATGTTTTTCATAAATAATAGCATTTGATGTTGTAGCATTGAACTCCTAACTATGGAAACTTGTTTAAGTACCGATTTTTCACACTGTTGAGTTCTGCCATGTACTTTTATTTTAATTATAGTTTACAGTATACACCTACAGTAGTGATTAAGCGTCCATGAAAAGGGCTGAACAAGTACAACAATTTAACACCCATCGAGATCATTACATTTCCAAAATTGTAGTGCTATGTCACAATTCCTACATTTTTCTTACGTGATGTAGGCATATAACTACATTGTGCAGGTTTCTACATTGCTTGGAACAAAATCACTGATTAGTGATGGTGATGGCAGATTCTGGGTGAGGTGAGAGGCAGGGATTATACAGGGGCTGTCTTTTGTCTGGCTAGAATTTTGTTGTATGCAGGTTTGACAGAACGGCCAAAAGTAAAAAAGACAAGCAAAATTTTAGAAAGTTGCCTTGCCAATAAACAAGTGATTTTTGTTTAACGTTTGGCAACAACTGTCAGCTGTGACATTGCAAAACTGGACTTTTGAATTCTTGAAAGCAACCTGTTTTATTCAAAAAACAGAGCAACATAACTTAGGGCTTGATTTTCTGCTAAATGGGTGTTTTGAGGCCTTGATATATCGCTGTGTGATAACCAAGATTCATGATGCTCATGTTCTTGTCTGTTGACAAACTCGAAGGTGCCATGAAACGGGCAGAGTTTACAAAAAATACTTTCACTTTGGGAGTTTGAAAATGCATTTTCCAAGTTCTAAGATTTTCCAGCTCTTGCTATATGTTTTGCAAATTGTTTTCTTTTTTTCTACAGGACATGTGTATACTCAGTAAGCATTTGAGAACCACGGTTCATTATACACCTCACCTGTATATTGTTCCAGGCTTGAGGGGTTGAAAGCAAGTTGTACATTCAAAGGAAAATGGTTCTCTGGCCCAATATTCTTCCAAGATATGGGTCAACTTATCTTCAATTCAAGATCAATTTTGGCTTACAAAGTTTTGAGAAAGGTCAATAACAACTCAAATTACGAATTTGTTTAAATTGCAAGGGTGTAGTATTAGCAACTCATTCGGATTTGAGATTGTTAAAATTGCCAAAATTATATGATGGCATTTGGTAAAAGCATATTTTGTTGTTATAGGTGCGCCTCCTAAGGATGAAAATGGGAAAGAGGTAAATATCTTGCATACGCACATGCATCAACTCTAGAATGAGAAGAGGAAACCATTAAATTTGAAAATGTTTATCTTCACAGGAGTGAAAAAAATCAAAAATGTCTTGCTTAAAGTAGTTATCAGTAATGTTTCATCTTTGTCCAGCACATTACTCGTCTCAATATTCTAAATTGTCGCTTGAATTGTACTAGTATTTGTTTTTCAGATTAAAGACGAATTTAGTGACTGTGAGTACATTTTTTATATGCTTCTGACAATATAAACAGACACGTCTAGTACCAGTCTGTCTCTACATGTGTGCTGTGTCAAAATACAACTCTTCATTATCCGTGCATACTGCACTTGAAATTCTTTCCTTAATACAGTGTTCAAACTTGACAGGAATCACAAAATTCATGTTCGTGTTCGAAAGACCATGTCCATGTTGTGCGGAATTTGTGCGTTAAGTATTGGAATAAATGCACTGACCTGTCACCAAAAATCCAAAATGTCCAAATTTGCTCAAGAAATAACCGATCTACTGATTATGCAAACTCGTTGCATAGGCTTTCAAACTCGACGCAAGTAAGTCAAACTCGTCACGACAGAATTCCAACTGGATGCAGTGACTAGTCAAAACAGGTTGTGGAGTACACTGTAATATCAGTTAATGTTGTCCGTATTTAGACATTGGAGGAATAATGTTTGGTTATTTTATTTGCTTATTGATTCTGTTATCCTAAAATAGAAATTTCGTTTGCGATTTTTCCAACAAAGAGTGTTGAAACTCGTCTGAAAATCTGTGATTATTTTCATTGAAGAGCAGAATAAATCCAGTGGCGTGCAACGTCTTCATCAGTTTAGAGGAATATCATTATTTGGTAGGTGTAATCGTATAGTGCTGATATCCCTATTAACTCTTCATTAATTATGAAGAATTACAGCCCATAATAATCAAATAACTTGACTACAGGTTCAAACACCATTCTCACTATTTTCCTTTGTGAAATAATTTTTGTATATTTTCTGTTTTTATTTTAGTATCTCCATGGCTACAATATCCGAAAAGAGCACTCAGAGAAGCCAACTTCTTTAAAAAGGTAACATCTTGCATTGTGTTAATGTTAACAGTTTCCTTCCAGTCTTGCTGTACTTGGGACATCTAAAAAGTAATTGACTAATCACATAGTGTGAAATTTAAAAGTTTTCTCATGGCATGCCGCATGATTATGGTAAAAATTATCTAGTTTGGGACGATAATTATTGCTAAAATTGCATTCTTTAAACATTTTCCAAGGCTCACAATATTGCTATAGAAATACCAAAAAATTTTGTCAAATGTTTTTGGCGAATACATTACTATATGATCTGTGCTAACAAAGAAGTAAAATGTTCTTGCAGGTTAGTTTTGTGGAGAAATTTGATCAAATGAAATTGTAATAATCATCATTATTGTGTCATAAACTTGATGAATTGTTCCTAAAGTCTTGAATCAAGTCAATTAAAACCTTATTTGTCTCATTCTCTGGTGTACATGAATTTGTTAAGTTGTGAGTGAAAGCTAATGAGAAGAAGAGAAATTCCCACATGGTTGTGTTGTTCCAACGTGGTTTTGCTAAATTTTTTTTCTCGCTACACATTATGTATATCGTATTTGAAGTTCCTGAGAAGAAAGATAAGGTTTTTTGCTGGACATATGTGAGATAAGGTAAAAATGGCCAATTTTTATGAAGAAGGTTTGAGATATCCTTAATATTCCAAATGACGTGGTAAACTGGGCTCCAGTGTTTTCTCCAGCCGTTGATGGTTACAATGTTATATATAAGAGAAATAGAATCATATCTCGGTAGGCAATATTATGTGACTGATTTTATGAGAGTGAAAGGCTTATAATTTGTTTAGAAAACTAAACAGGATGAACTACGGCTTTAAATGGATAATGTCTAAGTATGTTTGTTCCATATGAACGTTGATTGAAAATATTGTTCTCTTGTATGTTTGATTAATCCACGAAGCATTCAGTAATTTTTTTCACTACAAAATAGTAATACCAAATTGCAGTTTTGTGAAAAAGATGTCAAAGAATACTCTCCTGTGTGGTAACTTGCAGATGATTCAAGAGCCCTCTAGTGAGAAACTCCTGCCAGATCCTCTGAGAGAGCCATACTATCAGCCACCATTTACACTTGTGTTAGAAATGACGGGAGTGCTGGTGCACCCAGACTGGACTGTGAGTTTTGGTTCATGCTTGTACCTTGTGCTGAACTGCAATTTGTTTTCTTATCTAGATTTGTTCCTACTTTTGATGCGCCCGCATGTATGTGGGAACTTGTGTGGGTACATGTATGGCAGATGGTCAGAAAGAGATTAGGACTATATGCACCAACATGTCAGTGTATTTCAAATGTCAAGTCTACCGTTATTTGTCAGACGGTACAATTGTACCAAGCGTATTATAGTAAGGAAAATAAACAAAGTCAATGATACTGACATCAGACGTTAGATCTGACAGCTGCTAATTGGGGAGAATGTCTCATTTAAAGACTGTAATGTGCAGATAGAATGTCCTACTTTATTAATCACGTTTTAAGGAAAATTTGACAGTGCATGTAGCCGTCATGTGTCTCGGCATTTGTCATCGAGACGTCCTGTGCTGTATCTCCTAAACCCCGTGCAATTTATTTTTTTGACATCCACCGCCCTCTGTTGAGCTGCTTGAAGAATCATCATGAAAGTTAGTGGGTGGTATTGATTGTTCAGGTTATCTTACAACTTTGGTATGCCCTCTTATGGCAGTTTGTTTTCTTTGCGTCTGCCTCAAAATGTACCATTTTAATTAAAGATCTTATAATTTGGCATATGTGTTCTTATTGAGGAAAGCACCTGAGGTGTTGGACAGATCTGACTAATATAGTGCCCTGCAGTCTGCCTGAAAGTGTGATATTGCCTTTGAGTAGGTCGTTCTGATTCCACTGTTTATATCAGAAAATAGCCTTAACATTTTGTGCTTGTAACTCAGGGCTATGCTTATGGCTTTTGTTTTTTGTCATATATGTGTCGGAGGTCATGCTTCAATGTTAATGCACATGTCTCGGTGACACAGTGAGAAGGTGAAGTTGGAACAAAATGACTGACCAATTGCATGGCATGATTATACTTTTGGCACTCAATCATACACATTTTAGAAATCTGCTCAAACTTGATATTGTAAGAAAAATTTCTAAAATCATAAAATTACACCCCATACCGTTTGTGTTTATCAGATGGAATAAAATTACATGTTTACAGAATCTTGTAATTTTGTCAAAAGCAATAAGTGGTGTTCTGTAAAAGTTTGGAATTTTGTTGATAATCTAAAGCTAAAAAGTTGACAAAGGTGTGTGCAACCAGATAGTCAACTTGAGAATGAAGAGAACCAGGAGTAACTGACAAAAAGTAAGATAAACATTTAAAGCAAGCTTCAGCTTCAAAGTTTTTTAGTTTTTTAAAAACCACTGTGTGTTACGATGTTGCAGTTGGCCACGGGCTGGCGGTTCAAGAAGAGACCTGGTGTGGACTATTTCCTTCAGCAAGTTGGCCCTCCTCTGTTTGAAGTTGTCATTTATACAGCGGAACAGGGATTTGTAAGTTAACACTGCATCGACTCTGTGTATGTTTATTGAATACGTTAATTGACCTACAGTGTTACAGACCAACATGTGCAGTTCCACTATTGTACAGACCAATTAAATCCGAGCTCTGAAACAAAGTGCCTAATTCAAAAACCAAGTAATGTGGCCTGGTGTTAGTTGAACCCTTGTTCTCTTATTAACTGACATATGTTGAAGCGCTAGCTCACGCTGGTTCTTCAGTGAACAGGTTCTGCTTAGGGTTCGTCTGAAATATTTTCAAAGCATTACTTAACGTGTGGTGGGGGAGTGCGTTAACAACTGGACGATGCTTGGGGATGGTGTTAAAAGCTGGCTTGTCCTTTTAACATTTTCGAAAAATGTTTATGGGAATCATTTTGTGAACATGAAAGTCAACATTATGCAAGCATATGTTTGATGTGCTTTTGAAGGTCAATTATTGCATTCAGTTCTTCAGTAAAACTTTCACTGAATCACCTCTAGACTAAACAAGCTAACACTCTTTAGTTCATTTCAGTGTCCAACTCATTTTCAACTTTAATGGGCACCTCTCTACTTTCAGCCTGTTTACTGTTGCTACGCTACATCACACAATGTTCTGACTAGATGCTGTTATGGTCACAACAGACCAGTGAAGGGTCACTTCAAGTTTACCACTGACTTATCATGTATCTTCTTGGGTCAACATGCCAAGTTGCATTCAAATGAATCAGCTATGGACATGACCAAAACTTGGCTCTCGACTAGTGTTTGACATTGTTAGATTTTGGTTTTATAAGCAACAAAAGTTGAAGACAGCGAAAGCAGTGCTGATGAGCATTGCAAATAAACATCTTTGTGATATATTATATCATTGTTAGGATTTCAGATATTGCTGATGAGTTGATGTATAGGGAATATATAACTTATTCTTAATATATATTAGAGCCATTTTATTGTCTTCAACTTTTTTGATCACTTATACAAAGTAAAGACTTCGCTGTTTGAACAGTGTAGCTCACACTGAGCTGTTTTCAACACTAAAGCTCGACGTTGTATTGAGATAACTTTTTATGGCTTTGTTTCAGACTGCATTTCCACTGCTCAATAGTCTTGACCCCAAAGGTTACATTATGTACAGATTGTTTCGAGATGCCACCAGGTGGACTGATGGACATCATGTTAAGGTATGTTAGATCTGAGATCAAGACCAATAATTGTACAAAGGCTGCCCATGCTAAACTCAAAAGTCCTGGGCCTGTTAATATGAACCTTATGCCTAAAAACACAGAATGTATGTTGTGTATGAAAAGCAAGTTGTTACTAACCCTGGCCCTTAACTTGGATTGTGAAGTAATCAGAGTATTTTACACCATATAGCATTCCTGGCAGTAGGGAATGAGGCTGAATAAAAATTCACCTTCAGTTCCTGTCACAGACTCAGTTGTCATTTATTTACCAGTGCTTGAAAAGTAAGTAAGATTTGAAATAAGAAATTATTACAAGCCACTCAAATTGGTAAGAACGACGCTATTGTAAATTGACAATGTTTAGGAAAGCAGTAAAAGTCCCATGTCGAGATTTTATCCAATTAATGTCGAATTTAAATTCTATTAAGGGCCACGTACGCAAACAAGGACAACTGTACTGTGAAATTTTGTCCTTGATTAAGTGAAAATTTGACCTGCACACATCTGACTCATGTGAGTTAACACTCTTGGAGACGACTGAACATTTTGTTTTTAGGCATTTCTTGTCTATGAATAAGGTCTCTGTTGGCCCTCTCCTGTTGTGGTCCTATGTTTGACTTCTGTAAATTGTTTTTGAACCATTATCTCCATGTATTGCTTTCAAAACAGATTGTAAATTTTAAGAATTTTTATTGTTGGATGAATAGTTATTGTTGACAACTTATGTCTCTTATGTGAATCTGTTCTGGTCTTGCCAGAGTTCCATAGCATAGTGATGCAGTACACTGCTATAGCTTCATACCTTGTTTTGAAATTCTCTTTTTATTGGGGTGACTGTTACTTGTAATCAGTATAACTGTTATGTGACGCATTGGTTATTGTTAATATTAGAATATATATTCCTGTATTTCATAAGCCACTAGCCTTTTGAGACTATAAATTCACAGTTTTACCGTGACACTCACAGTCAATAAATACAAACACACGTGGTACTGAAATAAAAAAACAATTAATATGTAACTAATCCTGTTGCAACAAGTGTTTTCTTAGTTTCATCAGTTTGTCTGTTATGTCTTTTGGAGTTGTGCTTCATAACTGCTTGCCTGAAGACTGGAGATTGTATACAGACTACGAGTGAGTATATATTAAGCTGTCTGGCAAAAAGTACAGACGTGCTTACAACCAAGTTAGTTTCATCTCCAAAATAATATATTTTACTGCCTGATTTAAGAATGAAGTTTCATTTGATCTCAATACATTGTGCATCTGTTGAGGGCTACAATCTTCCCTTAAAGATGCTGGTAATGTACATATTAAGTACCAGGAGAACTGTTATCATGAGCTTCCAAGTTATCATTGTGTTTCAGGATCTCAACTGCCTCAACAGAGATCTGTCCAAAGTGATTATGATCGATCATGATAAAAAGGCTTTCCAGCTGAATCCTCGTAATGGTCTGGTCTTGAAGAAATGGTCTGGCAATGATGACGACAGAACACTATTTGATTTGGCAAACTTCTTACGAAGTAGGTTGTTTAAGGCATTGTCATTGATCGTGTTGACTGAATACTTGTTTAAGTGACTCCTAATGAATTGATGAGAACTTGGAAATCAAACTTGGAGTCTGCTCCTCTACCAACCAAACCACTTTAATGGTGATTGTGAAAAATGGCATATATGTTGTTAATGTGAAGAGGACTGTTGACGATAATTTTCCAACGACTTTGGCTACTTTAGTGCCTCCTAGTAGCAGTTTTGTTTTTTGTGCCCATAGATGTCTCTCCTAAACCCACTGCAGGGTCTTTATTAATATTTGCAAGTGTTTTCATGTTAACAACAAATGAAGACAACTCAGACGGATCCGACAAATGCTGTGCCCCCTAGTGGCAATTTCGTTTTTTCTGTTTTCCTCTGTTTCTCTGAAGTTCCTTGAAATTTGGTAAATAGCTTTGAATTAAGAAACGATGATATGTTTTTGTTTCTAATGGATTCAATGGCCACTTTTATAATACAAATAAGCACACCTTGAAGCACACCATTTGCGGTGCATTAGTAGGCACTTTTCAATGCACCACGTTGCTCTTGTTTGTTTTCACACTTACAAGTTGTCCATGAATACAATTGCACTTTGTTTAATGTAGATGATGTTCAAATAGCTTGGTCATTTAGTTCCTGCTATACATCAGCATAGTTAGGAGCATGCAAATACAACTTTAAAATTAGCAGAGCAATTGTTTGGTCATGAAACTGAGGAAATCGCTTATAAAAATGTGCTTTTGAACAACTCCACCTCAAGGAATTTCATGGAATTTATGATAGGTTATTAAGCTATTAATTCTGTATAAGAAAATGATGTAACTTCTACTTGAATTAATGGGAAGAATACATTGATATTGAGTGGATTACATTAAGACTTACTTAAGACAAAAAGTGCCATCTTGTGGTTACCCATTGACTGGCGTGTATGCTATAGAGGTGCATAGCAACTCTGAACTTGCAAGGAATATCAATGTGCTACTGAGTGTGTTGCCGCTGTTACTAATCTTAAATTTCAATGACGCACACAATTCTGACACTTCTCTTGTTAAAGTGTTAAATGTGAATTAAAATTGAGATTTTAATTATGTGTACTTAGACACAATGCTTGATTAACTAAGCTCGAATTTCCAACTTACTCTGACAAATAGGCATGGTTAACTGTCCACTAATTAATATCAAAGAAGGGTTTAGTATGGCAAATTGTATTGATTGAAAGCAGAATGAATAAAATTTCAGGTAGCATACAGCACTTTGCAGTTATTAAAAATAAGGCAATTGTTAACAAGCCATTCAATTTCCAAATATTCTTGGCAGCTTTAAAGTGGAACTTGCACTCTAATTCCTTATTTTCATGTTTTCTTGGTCAAATTAGTTAGAAACACAACATATAGCGACGATATGAATATGAAGTACGTTGAATAATCCCAAATGTCTTTAAGAAAGACTTATGGGTCAAAAATGATATGTCGTAATTCACTCAACCGTGTCCAGTAAGTATTGTGACCTGGTGTTGGGGAATAACACTGCATGATGCGGGCTATGTGAGCCCCTAAGGTACACCGTTAGTGTAAAGGTCACCTATTTGCAGAATTTTTTGTTTTCACATTTACAAGTTGTCAATGAATACAATTGCACTTTGGTTAGTGTAGATGATGCTCAAATTGCATTGTCGTTTAGTTTGTGTTATACAGTAGCATAGTTAGGCGCATTCAGATACATCTTCAATAGTTGACAAGACTGGTATACAGCAACAGGTCTATACATGTGTAGATGTACAGACCTTGTATTGTGGCAAGGTGTGAGGTTTTTCTTGTGTTAGTTCTAAAACTGAAACAGTCAAATGTTATTATCTAAAGAACTAAGTTGTAACTGGCCAATAACAGGACTGTTTACATTGTGATCACCACAGAATTGATGTGTCAGTTACTTTAGCATTTGATGCTGAACCTGTGAAGAAAAACCATGTAGAATGCATGATGGTTTCATTGGAAAATTACCATCAATGTCCCTGGGTTGTAGTGGATCACTAAGAGTCGTAAATAGCCGATTCAGAAGTTTCTGCCCAGTCATGGCAGTGGTTTGGGAATGTGTTGATACTTTGTCAGCAAGCAAGATGTGTCAGAATCTGTTGTGTGATCTGAACATATGTACAATTGCAGCACAGGTCAAGTTTAAATGGCCTTAAGACTTTTGATATATGTTTTCTTTATTGCAGCTATCGCCTCCAGTAATGTAGAAGATGTTCGGACTGTTATTGAGTATTATGGCAGTTTTGAGGATCCTATTGGCGTATTCAAGGAGAACCAGCGTAGACTTCAGGTACGAGGAAGTTTGAAAAGTTTTACATTAGGCTAGTTATCCTCACCCTCGTAATTTTGAAAAAATTTTGTATAGCAAAGTCGGATCTAAGCAAGCAAAGTCGGATCTAAGCAATCCAAGATATTTTGTGAGATAAGACGAAATTTGGCGTATCTGAGTGCATGAATTGGAACCACTGTACTGTCTGTAAAACTTTGTTCAAATTTAGACATGACTTATGGGCACCCAATCTATGCACGTTTTACTTAAGTTTAAATTCGAATGCTCTCGCCTTTGATCACAAAAAACACCAACTTTTGAATTATGCCTCTTGTCTTGTAAAATTGATGTGCACTCATACCATGCTCCAAGTAGAAGTGGGTTCTGGGTTTGACAAATTGTACCAAGATGGAACAGCACAAGTTGTTGTTCATTATTTGTGGTGAATGTAATATAGCTGTGAGACCAATGGAACGAGGCTTTTTGATGAGTGAATGCGAAATGGAGGGGCAAGTTGGTGGGCTGGGGCAACAATAACTATTTTTAAATATAATTTCTGTGGATGGTATTTATTGCCTCTGAAATTTTTATTTAATAATTTGAACTATTCGTGCGTGAATACAGAAAATATCCATTCCTTCTAAAAATGTAGACTTGTTGCAAGATTGAAGTTTTTCAAGATAATCTTTCTGCAAAATTTATGTAGAAGTGTATCATGGTATTTTTTGCTACTATAATATTTGAACAGCACATGAATAGGGTTGTATTTGCATATAAATTCTTTGGAAAGCCCAATACAATAACTCATTGTCTTACGCATTAAGCTAAAATGACTATTTGTTTGAGTGACGTTTAATGCAAATTGTTGTTTGATGTAGTCAAGCTACATACAGCGCCATCTATGAAAATGTTTATGCTTATGAAGAGCACATTTTTAATATGGCGACTGTACATTGCTAATTTGACTCATCAGTTGCACTGTATGCCAAGTTCATTCAGTACTAATGAATGAAACAAATAACACAAAAATATCATTGTGCAACATTTTTTGGAATAAGTTCTAAAGATAGTTTAATTGAAAAATTACCGTCCATTGTTCTAATGAAGCAACAACATCTGCCAAGGATTAGCACATTAATATCAAGATTAGAATGCGCTTTTAGTGACTTTTTTGATGATTGTACAATTTGAAATCAGCGATGTATCCCCCAACTTTTTAAGCTACTTAGCAAAGTTAACTAAACTAACCATAGCTTGGTTAGCTTGAATAATACTAGTGATGGGTAAGGTATGCCAGACTTGACAATCGGATAAAGCTGTTTTGGGAGTCACCTTTTTCAACATTGAATTCCAAGCTTTGAAAGTCTTGCTTCTTAGTAACCATTGTTGTGCATGCTAGTATAAAATCGCTGGTCAGTTACATAATTCAAGTAAATTCTGTCATTAAGCAAATATCATTTTACTGACGGGTAATCAACATGTCACATGACCTGTCCGTCACTCAAGTGTACTAACATAAAGAGTTTACCATGTTGGTGGCAGAGCAATGTCAGCTGAGTGTCAAATCTTGAATGAAGTTTTTATGTGATTAATGTTGCCAGTAAGGATTATATTGAAGTTTGATGAATTTAGTGCCATAGTACATGCAGCTTAATGTATAAACTTATGTTGATAGTCAAAGTCCAAACTATGTGGCTCTTGTGTACAAAGTGGGTGAACATGCCAAGTCTGCTCGATTTACAAGGCCTCTGAACATGGGTTATTGTAAGAAGAAACTATTCTCCAAATAATCTTTCATGTATTATTTGTATTTCCTTGCTGTTGTAGTAGCTTTGTGTAGGTGCATTTATGCCATCATCCACGTCCAGTTGGCATTCACTGCCTTGATGGATATTTGTAAAACTTAGCCTACGTGTTCCTATCATGGATGAGGTGGCATGTGCAAATTTCTGGACTAATCTAATGTTTGGATGGCTCTCTAACTACGGTGACACTTCTTAGTAGCAGTTTTTTTTCGTATGCAGATGAATCTCTTGAGATACCTTTTGCAGTGTATTTTTAAAGTTTGACTGGTATTTCTAGCAGGGATGTGACAACGGATGACAACTTTGGAATGGATCAAATTACCGTTGTGTCCCCTCATAACAATTTTCATTTTTTTTACATTTTTCTCTGTATTTTCAGAGTTTCTTGACCAATTTTCATGAAACATAGCAAATAGGTTTCTATAAGAGTCGATAACACCTTACCATATTCGGATGGATTCAACATATTGTATGCCACTGTTGGCCTTTTTTATCATTTTTGTTTTGTTTTTTGCGCCTGTCTCTATCAACCAAGTCACAGCAGGATTAGTAGAAAAATTGATTTACCGGGTATGTGTTCCTACTGGGAAGTGCATCGCTGACGATGATAGTTGAACAGGTCCGACTGCTATGATGCCCTCGTGAGGCACTTATATTCTTTGCTTATGACTCAATACAAGCTCCTTGTGCATGGTCATAAAATTTGGCATGTGCAACAAGTCTGTGTAATTATCCAAGTATATGCAAAACCATAGATTTTAACTCAGTAAAAATACATATTTTTTGACATCAAGAAGTCTGACTTTTGACTTTGTATCAGTTTCCTCTTAATTGGGTCATGTGACCATGTCTTTTGAGTAAAATTTGGAAAAAATGAAGGTAAATTCATTACAAAACAATGGTGTCAATCACATTACCAAATTCCGTTTGATATTAGAAAGCAGTGCATTAAGTATAGTATCTGAATGTTCAATATGAACCTCACCATTTTTCAGATATGATGTTACAAAATTTACCAAATTTGGACATTTTTCTAGGGTCCTACATAATCTTAAAATAATATTTCTCTCTATGTTGTTAACATGGCTAAACCTCGTGTATGATGGATCTTTGTGAAATGTGGCTGATACGTTTGTATCAAGTAGGGTATGTCTTCTAAGAATTTTGGATAGCTTGCATCATGTTGTGTGCCCCCAAAATGGCAATTTTCATATTTTGGATCCATTTTTGCTGTTAGCCTTTCAAATTACTAAATGGTTTGTATGAAAGATCATTATAAAATTTAAGGGAAATGTTCCTATAAGAGCATGGCTGATTTTGATATAGATATCACTTTGGCCCAAGAATAAGAGTAAGTTTTGGGCCCGCCCCAGTATATCCCTAGTTCTCCAAAGGATCGTCATTAATGTGGTGCGGTTTACATCAACTTTCACACAGGTTCTACTCCTACATTGACTATCTTAAATCAACCTTTCTACCTTCCAAGTAGTTTGAAGAATGAGTAAGAAATTTAATGGAAGTGTTTCTATTAACAGAAACCTGGCAGACATTGAATTTTGGACAGTTTCAGTTATCATAGCACACCCTAGTGGCAGGTGCTGTTTTGTACATGATTATGTGGTTACATTCCTGCTACAAAAGCAAAGTCACGGACATGAGATATTATGCATTACATGCAAAGTAGGTGATCACACCAGCTTTCACTCACAAGTGTTTTGCATTAAGCAACGCACTCCAATGCCTGCCCATTTTTGGACAGTTCATGCTTGTGCTGTGCTCCCTTGTGGCAATTTTGTAAGTTTGGTATTATTGCTATTTACTTCTGGCATCTCTTTCTCTGTCCTCTTAACCCCTTGAAGAATCATGATTATGGTCACATGACAGTCACGGGACAGATGCGATAGCTGCTGTGCCATCTAGTGGTAATTTTAATTTTCTTTCTTGCTATCTCAATATCTACAAGGATTGCATTTGCCATGATGTCTAATACTGCCCTCTATAGTCTCAATTTTTCACTAGTGTTGCCCGCTCTAGTAAGTGGAAACGTGAACACTCTACTAGAAATATTTGCCATTTGTAATGCACATGGTGGGTGCGTATCATTGCTCTGTGTTGCTCTTGTCATAAACTTCACTGTTTGGGTTTCTTTTCATTCACCACACATCTGGAGACTACATTTACATGTATTATAGGATTTGTGAAATCCAATAAGCCAGTGCTTCTGCACTGTTAAATATATTGACTTTTGGAGATTATGAGTGCTTTTCACACCTCTGAAAACTTCAATAAATCTCCTGTTTTCCTAGTTTGTTTGCCCCCAATGTATTACTGTGTGACTGTAGACTGCTCTCACATGATTTATGAATGACTGTTTGTTATTACTGCCAATTGAACCACTACAGAAAATTAACACGCTTCAGTTGAACCTGAATAAGATAATTAGATGCATTCTTTATGTCCTCTGGTGACACTTTGTTCTCAGTGCTCTTTTCTCACACACACACATACACAATTGCTCCAATTGGTATTAAAAACAACCATTTATTGTGTGCCTGTGGGTGGGGATGGCTGTCTATCTCTTTTTTGTTTGCTCGTGCACTGCTTACATGACTGTTGTTAAAAAATTATCGACTGCTGCTGTGGTATTAAAGCAAACAGTGATTACGAACATCCAGACACTTGTGACAATAGGTATTGAAGAATAATGATTGGGAAATTAATAAGACGACTTGCTTCACAGTATCTTTGGTGATGCTGTTCAGTTTGCTCAAGTTGTGTCGCCCCGAAATTAGGTTCTCCTCTCCAGAAAGTTCATTCTGTTTTGTTTTTTAATCCATGATACAATAAGCCATTGGGCGTTAACATGTTTTTATCAAACTTGCCCACATAGTTGTGTAGGTGCAGATTATTAACACTTGCCTGCATTATTGTAAGTTACATCCTTGCAGCACAGTTTATATTGGTGACATGTGTTGTGCCTTGAGGCACCCTACAGGGTTATTACAACATAACAGATTATGGTTTAATACTGCACTTGTCTATTCTAATCTTGTTGAAATTGTGCTGAAAATAGTGGAGTCATAAGGGTGAAACACTAGCCAATCAGAAAATTTCATTATGTTTTTGGAGAACCATAATATTGCATTCTACTCCCTGGGCTTCCTATCTAACCCCCAAGTTTTCACTTATAAGTGCCCTTGCTCAGCTTACCACTCATCCCTAATTTGTATGACTGACACTTCCTTGTAAGTGCCGGCTTCTTCATGAACACTCTCCTCATCAGAATTTTAGCACCCAAAAAGTATGCAACCTGACAATCGTTAATTCAGCAGAACCTTGCTTTATTCGGGTGGAAAAATTCTCATACTATCCTGCTCTTTACTGAATCAGATATGTAGTGCGTAAAATTCGCTTAAGTCAGACATGCATGTGTCAGATTTTCATTTAAGTCGGACAAAGGTCCGCATTACGGTTCTTATTCATGCACTCTACCCGTTGATATCGCCTTACTAGGATGTATACTGTTCTGGTTGGATCTGAATTGTGCCAGTTTTACTGTAATTGTTCTGGCTCGTACGCTTGTCTCAATGAACTATTTAATAATTATAATCTTATTTGCTCATTCACTTGTACAAAATGGTGAAAGTGTGTGCTTGAGTAATGCATCGCTACATGTCTTGCTTTGGGAATTTAGAGATAGTCTGTCAGTGGAAAAAGCTTGGTCACAAAAAGCTTGGTCACAAAAAGCTTGGTCACAAAAAGCTTGGTCACAAAAAGCTTGGTCACACTACTTGTGTAAGTGGACTGAACATTCTAGACAGTGAGTCCCTTACTACAAGTTGATGTTTTATTCCACTCTTGCACACAAAGTCCAACGCCTGATTGATCATAGTTTATTTTTAAGCACCCTTGATTGGCTTAATGGCCACCCTGATTATGGCGTTGGCCAATCCAAGTGCCCAATACAAGTGCCCTGGGCTGTAACTGGGATGAGTGCTGTATTCATCAAGCTGCATGACTTTCTATTCAACTGCAACTGAACAACAATGTCAACAATGTCAGATAAAATTCTTACTTTTTGTAACAGCATTGTTGACCTTCATAATAAAAAATTGCATTTAGGGAGTAGTTTTTGTGCAAAATGAAAAGTTTCTGTGATATAAAAACAACATTTTACCACCTACTGACTTTTTGCTGTGTATTACCATTTATAGATACATGAGCTGAACCTATGCATTTCTACCAATTGTCCTTTCGTCACTTTTGTGCAAGACTTACTGTAAAATCTTACCAATAGGACACAATATGACATACGGGTGATACTTTACTTTCTTCATAAACAATGAGTTGGCACACAGTAATGCCTTACTACACAGTGATGCCACGTTATAAAAAAGTTTGAAATTCATGAGATTCTGTCATAGACTTCAATAAATTCAAACAGTCAGGCTTCCATACATGTGCAAAGTCAAATTAATCTGTTCAATTATAATTTCAATATCCACCAGGTGACATTTCCTTAGTCACATACTTCGTATACATGTCACAGTCGCTGTTATTTTACTATAGCTATCAATTTCCACATCTGGGAGTAGGACTTTTTCTGTTAAGACATATTTTTTGGTTTTTTATATTAGTCATCTCCATATTCCGAAAATGATTTTCAGTGTGGGTGTATTGTGTCCCAAGTAATATTCACATTCTTTACACCCCAAGCTTGGTCTCTACAAGTGATTGTGTCCCAAGTAATATTCACATTCGTTACACCCCAAACAAGCTTGGTCTCTACAAGTGATTGTGTCCCAAGTAATATTCACATTCTTTACACCCCAAACAAGCTTGGTCTCTACAAGTGATTGTGTCCCAAGTAATATTCACATTCTTTACACCCCAAACAAGCTTGGTCTCTACAAGTGATTGTGTCCCAAGTAATATTCACATTCTTTACACCCCAAACAAGCTTGGTCTCTACAAGTGATTGTGTCACACATGGCCCCTGGCCTTCTTCACACTGTGTTTTGGATGATGTCCGTTCTGAGATGAAAACAGTGACACAACACCTGTTTACTTTGGTGGCAAAACTGTGGACAGGTTGTTATTTGGATAATCTTTGCTTAATATCTCTGATGTTAATCTGAAGTGATTGTTTTTTTTTGCATTATCTGTTACCTCCTTTTTCAAAGCACTGGGTAGCTTTTCATGTACCTGAAAGAAAGTTTCATTTTCTGAATAACGGTCGTAGTTCTTTCATTCAGAAATTCTCAGTAATGGCTCTCCCAGGCACTGCTCTGCTTGTTACAGTTTGCATCCCTGTTTGTACCTCTGAGGTGTCCCTAAGACTCAGAAGTCACAAAATCTTCACTGTAATTACACTACTGGCCTATTTTCAATGTCTGTTTACAACAATTTGTAAATATATGATAATGTGCCTTACCAAGGATCACTAATAGTTGAAGTGTAAATGTTCTTCAATTTAGCACATAGTATGGTGCTCAAGTGGAATAACATTTCTTCATTTCAGTCTACAAAAAAGTGATTACTGTTCATTTTGCAAGTAAATTGTATTTGAAGTCTAGAAGGTGAATGTTGTGTTCAAGTATGTGTATCGTTGTTCACTGCAGGAGGAGCAGGAGAGAGCTCAACACATGTTGGCTGAACAACAGAAGCATAAACAGCAGACAAGTGGCTGGTTATCCTCTCTGACTGGCAAAAGATAGAACTTATTGTAAACCTACTACTCTAGGAGTTATTGTACAAGGAGCATCTGTATTACGTACACAGGTGTAGGTAAATGTGCTTCAGGAAGAACCATATATGTGTAAAAACTGGAATGTCCAGAGTCATTGTATGTGTTTGTATTACTTTCAAACCCTTGAGGATTGGAACCTTTGTAAAGATCCTGTGATGTGTTCTGATCACTGATGGCCAGGCAAATTCACATGTGCTAAAATTGGGATTGTCTGAAAGATGCAGCAGACAAATAGGGTAACAGACCAGGGTCCAGGATTTGATCAGGTTTGACAATGGTTAAACATTGGATATGCTTGAGACTTCTCCATTATCCCTATGCAGAGGATCCCCAGGTTCCTCTGGAGTCGCACCATATTTTATCATCACC
Organism: Phoronis australis; assembly: GCA_002633005.1. NCBI lineage: Eukaryota > Metazoa > Phoronida > Phoronidae > Phoronis > Phoronis australis. Next base: position 309,921 of record NMRA01000055.1, read on the forward strand.
TCTGTAGATCCGCATTCTATATTCACATAATGTGAATGCAATTCAGTTGGGTAAATGGTAGACCACCATAGATTGGTTTAGTAAATGCATTGCATCTTTTGTTTGTATAAATTATCTTTGTTTGCCAGATGTTCACAAAGCACTGTCAGTGTTATGGAATTCTGGTGCATTACTACTGATTATGTCAAGTAAATTTTATAAACACGTCTTTAATTTGATTTCAACAAACCAGACTAGAAATTAATCAGATGCTGTCTGCTACTTTACAAGTTGGCAGATTTAAGTTGAAAGGCCTGCACAGTGGTTGATTTGCAAGAGGGTTTAAACCCATTAGTAAGTGTGACAAGAGTAAAAAGCCATAAACGGAGTGAAATGGGACTGAAATTGTAGATCTACCCTTGCTATATCACTGCTGATTTCATAAATGTTATATTTAAAACTCATGGGCATTTTAAGGTACACTAGCAAGAAGTGGCCTTCTGCACAGACAATGCAGATTAGTTGTCCGCTCCAGTCTGTTGTCATCTGTATTGAGGCCACAGAGATGGAGCACAAACATAATATCAAAATCTTACAAATGGAATATCAAATTTATCCTGCAAAAATGTCTATGTTCAGTGTCCAGTGGGAATATCCAATAGCTCCTCTGTGAAGAGGAACTTTGCCTTTCACTGACACAATGCAATGGAGTGCCTAACAAGTGGAGTTAACTCTGGCGAGGACCTGCTGTGTTAGACTTGTTTTCAAAAAGCATCTCTATGGTGTGTTTGTGAATATTGTAGAACGGTGGTTATTGCTCTTTCCTTCTCGTTTCAAGGGGCCTGCAATCAAAAAGTGTCAGACACACTGAAGCCATTAGGATAACAAGAAAATACACTTAGTTCCATATTGTTTGTACTACTGGCCAACTTTGCTGTGTGGGGCCTCTATGCTGTTTGGGCATACTCCAGATACGACTTTATGTTACCAGGTTCTTGCACGCAGGTTCCTTAATTCTGTGATATCCCATATTTAGGTTTAATCCTTAGGAGTTGTCTCGGTCATTCACCAGATGTTAATGTGGGAGTACCAGCGTCACGTGATAAAGTAACATCGAGGTACTTGTCTTGATTGACGAAACTTACGCGTGGGTTCCCAGAATAGAGTACTCGAGTTGGAGTGTCGCTAAATGCTTCGTTCTCTGATAATAGATGCCGTCTAGTATCAGCCAGGATGGCGGAACTCCATCTAACATTGCAACTCTAGTATTGTTGACTCCATCTGCCACCAGGTGTTGGTACGCCAATCCCGTGGCGTCGTGAGTGTCCGGTTAGAGCTGTACAATAGCGTGTCAGGGCGTTCGCAGGAGAGTTGGCAAATAGATGGACTGGTGAGTTGACACAAGAATAGGTCAACATACGTCCCAGGGACCGAACTTCGAGGTACTCCATGCCCGCAGCGAGAACGTGTTCCATAGACAACAACCAACTAAGTACGACTGCCGAAGAGGAAATATTTAATCCACTTTAGGACCTGTTGGTTAGTCCCATACCAAGGGCGGATACAAGATTTTGAGTTGGGGAGCCAGGGCATCGTATTAGACAGGATTTTGACCGTCAGACATTCGCACCCCCGAACTGCCAAATGGAATCTGGGATAATTTTAGGGGAGTCATGGCCCCCTTAGCCCCCCTCTAAATCCGCCACTGCATACCTGACCTGAGCTTCGCAGTAGAAGAGAGTCTATTAAAGGTTTTCTAAAACCAAGTAATTTGCATGACACGCATCAGTTTAAACGCGGCTTTGCATGGTTCTGACACTGGTAGCCGAGAATAGAAAACTAGCCGTTGGGTGAAGGTTATAAGGCCCTAGACTCCTTCCCCGGCTTCATTTCATTGGATATCGGGGGTAACGGATTTTCTATGTTTTTAGAGGATTCTCGAGGTTGTCAACTAAGACTGGTCATTTAGTAAATTAGCTGCTGCCACATCATTCTGCACCAGTTGAACATTATTCTTAAAGCTGCTGGAAATCCGTGTTCCGTGAGGCAAACTTTTGATTTAGATCACTTTCCGCTATAAAGTTGGTGTCAACTTGTTCCTTACTCAAGTGAAATGTGATGTCGGAGTTTGCCTGAAATAACTGGCAGTTCGTTATTTCTTGATTGTGAAACCATGCCTAGCGCATGAAATGACGCGCCGTGACTAGCCAACTTGTAGAGTCTCCTATCGAGCAATACAACAAACTGTCGATATTTTCGGAGCCCTGAAATCACTCCCAATTTAACTAAGGAATAATTTGAGACTAACTTCATGACGGTAAATGGTCTAAATCCTTGCGCGCATCCAGCCTGAAATATAGGGGGCTCGAATTTTTCGTTATGCGGACCTTTTACGGAAAGACTTCAACGAGGACTAAAATAACAACCGGGCCACTAGGTTCAGGCCCACGAATTGTGCATCTGCACCGACTTCCCGTGAATTTTGTGGGCTTTTGTCTCGTTTAGTCGGACTTTTTATTTCTTTGAGGCGGACCTTTTTGCCCAATTCGCCAAACTGGGGAGCGCATGAAATCGAAAGCTGTTTTTGTCAGTGACAGAAGGGTGGTTTCAGAATTGCCGCTTAAAGTGTGCCATAGATTTATCACTGGGGGGGGGCTTCTTTTATGTTGGGTACCAAACTGTCCCAACGTTACCTTTCAAATGCTCTGCCTTTGAAGGTTTAAAACGTCCACAGGGTGGCAGTAAACGTTTGGACTAGGTGAAAGGTGGGCTGCACTGCAGTTTTTTTTTCTGCTGACAGCGCCATCTGTTGGTCAGACACTGTTGAGTAACATTCTTGACTACGAGATGCTATCGAGTGGCGTTGAGCCCATTTGAGTGGTCGAGGCCAATCTGCGGATTTTGCAGTCATCTTCACGTCACCAATACATTTATGTTCTGTGTTCCCACAATGACAACATGAAGAGCGGTGATGAATGTAAAAGAGCTTACGCTATGGCGCAACTATGATAACATGACTTTAAGTTTTAAGTATTGATGTACCTATTGCTTGTGAGGGTCGAACAAATGCAGTAGTTTTCGTACATAGGCTTTATGTAAAACACTGGCAGCTGGTTGTCGTGCATTTTACACTAAATAACAATTTCGAAGGCGATGACACAAATAACAGTCCAAAGATTTTTAAAGTTTTAAATTGACTTTTGGAGCTCTTCTTTCTAAAGAAGACCTTCCAGTTGCCGTATTTAAATTGAATGTCCATGTTATGGGTCTAAGCAATTTCTTTCACTATTGACTCAAGTATTGTGACAATGGTTGATAGTTGCCATATTGGTTTGCTTTTGTGTGAGTAACAAAAAGTCGCGTCTGTTTTGCTCTTAGCACTGCTTCGTCACACTTTCTGTTCGTTCAGTATTAATAATACCCTGGATGAGAAGACACGTGTCGCACAAATTTGAAACTAATCATCGTAGTGTATTTGCACGACCGAGGCGCGCGACAGATCGATAGATTATAAAAGCGCTCTTTGACCGATCAATTTCATAAGAAATATTGGATTTATGCGTTTGATATTTTGTTGAATGCTGTGGACGGCGATTCACCATTGTAAATGGAGGCAATTTTACGGGTTTTGCATGAAGTCAATCACTTGTATCCTAATTCACGAAAAAAGACAGTGCAATTCGCGTTATTTTTGGCCCCAGTTTACACAGCACCAAATAATTATGTCATTAATAGATGTGCAGTTTCGTGTGGCCCACTGAACAGCAAGACATTTAAATGATAACAGCAAGTTGCTAAGTTGCTCACAATTAATTGAAGACTTTCAAGTCAAATAAGAATACTAGTCTCCGGAATGTAAAGTAACTAAAGACTGCGTGTACGAAAACATGCGACAGCTTTATCGATACATTAACTAATGCTAAAGTACTTTGTTATGTAAGTTACTATAATATTCAATACTATTTGGTGCGATCAGAAATACGAAACATTTGCTTATACAGGACAAGTGCGAACAAGATTTGACTTTCAGAGAAATTCACGAGTCAAATAAAGGATAACTCCAAAGCATATTTGCACAGTTACCTTGACCAATCCGCGTACGAGTGATTAAATGACTGGCAAAGCTCTTAATTGTTCATTAGTCTATATAAAATAGCGCACTCGACATATTTACTTTTATTGACCGGCAATTTCTCATTTTTTGAAAAACGTGAACATATTACGGTAGCTGCTCATCCATGTTTGTTTTAGTGACATCATTTTAACGCTTGGAATAGCTTCACGCATCATAAAATATCTTTTTTTACTACAGTGCGTTACAAATTTCTCGTTCATTGACTGGATCTTCAACCTTTAATTATATGCGCGACGCTTTTATTTGCAAAAGAACAACTCGAACCTCGACGAGCTCAATGCCCGTTTCCGACGGTGTCTAGAAATCGATATTTTTACATTAAATTCTGATATTAATTTCGCAGGCATTAGTAGTACTCAGATTTTCCCACGAGAACGGATCGCGTGGCGAGTTTCACAGGATTCACTTAGATTTGATAATCTTGAGACCCAAACGAGAGTTTTTCAAGGCTGATTTAAAACAAAAAAATCCCCATGGTGACATGACCAGGTATGTATTGTTTATTTTGGAGGTCTTCTAACGTGCTTGTTTATAATGAAACGTGGCCACCGTGCTTGCGATTCAACAAGGTGTACACAAGAACGGGAAACTTAGTTATGTGTTCACCTTCTACTTAAAACTTTCAATAATATTCAAGAGTTTGTGATACAGAGACGGTTAAGTTTTAATTCAACATGTTTACGAAACTGGTACATTTTAGTAAAGTAGTCAACCCTTTGATTAATTAGGTACAACTATTAAATTGGATATAAATATGTAATTAGCTAAGCAGTGATGCAATCATATGACGATTACGCCCAAGACATTACAAACTCGTGGCATTACATGAACGGCGTACCATAGGGGGGCTATAGCCCCCCACTTTATTAGTGCTGCGACGCCCATGAATAACTCCAACTTCTACTGGCAAGGGTATCTGACGAACCTTGTTGATTGTGTAAATTACTGTATGTAACTATGCCTAGATATGTATATTTTGACGATCAGTATGAGGGGCCTAATTTCTGTACTCGAAACTCCACTCGAAAGTTACCAACTGCTTGTCATGTTTGACACAGTTCGCCGGGTAAACTGACTAATTTGAACTCGAACAAAGCGACATGAAAGGCAAAATTTCGAGTTTGACTGAGTGTCGAGCTCGTGGCCACTCAGCTTAGACTGGACTCGAGAAATGGCCAATCACATCTGTGGCGGATTTAGAGGGGGCCATGCGCCCCCCCCCTGAAATTCTCCCAGATTCCATTTGGCAGTTCGGGGCTGCGAATGTCTGACGGGCAAAATCCTGGCTAATACTCTGCCCTGCCCCCCCCCAACTCAAAATTCTGGATCAGCCCCTGCACATCGCGTGAAGCTGGATACTCGAAGCGTATCACACCATTCACCAGTGAGTATTGAGTAAAGTTTGGTTGTCACTGGCCAAGATGCTGTAAAATTATCTACACAGACTACAAACTCTGGTTTTCCGAATACAACTGTCGTATACCGGTAGAGTGTGAAGATAAGTGCTGCCACACTATCTTTTACCTAGAAAATTCATATCCACAGAAGGATTTTTAATATTAACTGTATTTTAGAAGCTCTGTTGCAAAATATATACACGGCATCCCATCTTGTGTCCGCGTTTCAAACTTAATGGGTTAAAATGACAGTTATCCATGTATCCCCACGAAAGGGCCGATTTTACAAAAAGACGGTGTTTCTGGGACATACCCCTTCGAAAGAGTGACTTTTTCATGGAAAATCCGTGCAAAGAGGTGTATTTTGAGCACACTCTCTAAGTGGGCGGGTATACTAATATTCCAGCTGCACGCTCCGTCAAAATGTAGCCGAGTGCCCTTTGTTTGTAGACGGGGGTTCTGACGGTTCAGCAACCGGTCTACCCCAAAAGCCTCGATTGAGTCCCGCTCAATTACAAATGTGGATTAAGATGAGTGACTATACCTCGCGATTAAAGGACTTTTCCACGGAATAGGCTCCAGAGACAAATATTTTGTATGGTTACTCATTGTCAATGAAACTGGTGCACTCAAAATTTGGTAATCTCCAAACAGACGAACGCGCGTACTTATAAATCATCGATATTCGAGACTTATTTTTCAAAGTATGACGCTTTACCACATGATAGGAAAATATAAAGCAAAAGACGTTCATATTGCCATTATTCATGCTAAGTTAACGCGTGAACAAACAGCCGAGTATTCAAAAGATACTAAACAGTTTCAGACTACTGACATAAACTAACTGGAACTAAAACCTTTGAAACGCGCTGTAGTGCTGGGAAACCCGCCCCAATCCGCATAATTTTAAAGAGCTACTTACGCTCAAAGCGGTGAATTGTATTCATATAACCTACGTGCATTTTGATGTCAAGCAGTCGAACGCGCAACAATGTTTAATATTAGGCATCACGAATTCGCCTGTAATAACATGCCTTGTGTATTTTTTCTGAAACTGAAAACTGCGGTTTAAGTATTAAATTTAGGGTGCATCTAATTGATGCAAATTTTAGACCAAAGGGAATTAGATTTCATGTTCTCATAAAATTAGAACGGAAACTCACATGTTGTTAAAAGCACTTTTAATGTGGTTTTACAGGATAGTTTTCGACTGATATAGTGCATCTTACACGTCTAAGTCACAAAGTTCGTACTTATTGATTTTAATTTCAACCCCAGTCGATTGTCAAGGAAATCAAAGCTTTTGTAAACTGCGACAACTCGTTGCTCTCTTAATATTTGTTTAGTATATTTAAAATGCACGGGCACGGGTCAAACATAGTAAAGTCAAAAGAATTGGTTTATTGTCAGCACTTTATTCATAGTCCGTCTACATTTCGCCAACGATCCACTCATAATAATCAACTTACAACAATATACAACTTTGATATTCAAAAATGACTAAATCTGATTAAAATCCATTCATTTTGTGTTGAAAATTGGGTAAAATATTTGTCCTTCAATTCCGTGAAAAGGAAATAGATTTAATAAGAATTACCGTAGATCAGTGGGTTTCAATAAAATACCAATCAGTGGGTTTCAATAAAACACCAATTAGTGCAATGGTTTATAGAAAAAATGTGTTCGTGTACAGGAGACAGTACATAAGTGAGCGCTGTATACATATTAAGGTTATGTAATAGGAGCTTCAATTAGAAAAATGTCCAAATTTGGCTAACCTCGGAACATCATGTCTCAGAAACGGCGGATCGGTTTCCGAAACGTTCACATACTGTGCTTTATACACTATTCTACACAACGCTGTTAGGAATTGGTAAAATATTCACATTCTGCATGAAGGGCTATCAAAAATGAGACATTTATGGTTTTCGTGAAAAACGTTGCACAAAATGGAAGCAAAATGACAATGGAGAAAACAGTAACAGCGTTCAGTTTTTTAGAGTTCACCTTGAACATTTATATCAAATAAAATTTGGTTATTGACACCGCTGTGCTATCTATGCACATTTTTTGCTAAATTTTACTAAAAATACATGATCACGTGACCCAGTAAAAAGCAAAGTCCAAACTCAGTTTCTACGCGGGCTTTCTACAGTTAATTTTTATTTTGTAAACATTTGGCTAAACGCGCAGGCATGTCGATAAGATGCTAAATAGGGAAACGTGGAATCCAACAAAGAATGTTTGTTGTCAATTCTCTTCGAATCCCGGCTATACACCCGCATGTTACGTCATAAAAACTAATTATTTATTTAGACCACTTACCGTAATGAAATTGGTCTCAAATTGTTTCTTCAATAGATGTGATTTCTGAGCTTGGGTAGAGCTGGCAGTTCGGTATTTCTTGAGACAAGTTTCTTCAACTTAATTCGTCACGGCCTGTCATTTTACTCGTCAAGTAATTACGAACTGAGAGTTCTTTAAAAAAAAAACGAAAATCACATCTCGTCTGAATAAAGAACAACCTGAGTCTCGGAATCAACTTGTTTCCTTCGACGGAATGCGGATTTATAGCACTAAATTATGGAATTTTCCATGTCTGTGTTGAAGACAAAGTACACCAAGTTCACCTATAGTTTGCCATGTCTCTGTTGAAGACAACTACACCGAGTTCACCTATAGTTTGTCATGTCTGTGTTGAAGACAAAGTACACCCAGTTCACCTATAGTTTGTCATGTCTATGTTGATGCCAATGTACACCCAATTCACCTAGTTTGTCATGTCTGTGTTGATGAAAAATCCAGGTTCACCTATAGTTTGCCATGTCCCTCAGTCAAAGTATACCAAGTTCACCTAGTTTACCATGTCTGGTGTTGATGACAAAGTACACCGAGTTCACCTATAGTTTGTCATGTTTGTGTTGATGTCAAAGCACACTCACTTCACCTAGTTTACTATAGTTTGTCATGTTTGTGTTGATGTCAAAGCACACTCACTTCACCTAGTTTACCGTGTCTATGTTCATGACAAAGCCGAGTTCATCAAGTTTGCCATGTCTGTGTGATGTCAAATCTGTGTGATGTCAAAGTACACCTAGTTTGCCATGTCTGTGTTGATGACTAAGCCGAGTTCACTTAAAGTTTGCTATGGCTGTGTTGATAACAAAGCCGAGTTCACATATAATTTGCCATGTCTGGTTGATGTTAATGTACACTCAGTTCACCTAGTTTTGCCATGTCTGTGTTGATGACAAAGTACATCGAGTTCACCTACATAGTTTGCCATGTCTGTGTTGATGACAAAGTACATCGAGTTCACCTAGTTTGCCATGTCTGTGTTGATGACAAAGTACATCGAGTTCACCTACATAGTTTGCCATGTCTGTGTTGATGACAAAGCGAAGTTCACCTATAGTTTGCCATTTCTGTGTTGATGACAAAGTACATCGAGTTCACCTAGTTTGCAATGTCTGTGTTGATGTCAAAGTACACAGAGTTCACCAATGCCTAGCTTGCCATGTTTGTGTTGATGACAAACTACACAGAGTTCACCTAGTTTCGACTATGCTTATTTTTTAACACAATGCAATGTCCAGTGAGAGTGAAAGTTTCGGCTAAAGTCAGGTCTAGAGAGTGTTGCAAGAGTCGCCACATTATGATAGACTTCGATTCCCAGCATGATGTTAGAATGCTGTATGCTGTATAAATGGCCGCCAGATGTCAGCTCAATACAGACAACACTAATCAGAAGACTCCCTATGTGATTGAGCGTCACAAAACCGGAATATTAATTGTATTCATAGGCATTTGTATTTCTTACAAAGGCAGACCTCATAATAGTAATTGTAAGGGGCTTGTAAACTAAAGACTGCCATTACAAAATGAAGCGTGAAGGGCTGCTTCACCATGCTTTCCCTTTTAATGTTCATAAGCAAACGTAAAGAGTGACGTCGTGTCTCGGGGTTCGAATGACTGACAATTGCATCTGTCCTACATCACAGTGACATCTCTTACGAAACAACACCTATGTGCATTTGCAAAAACAAAATGTTTTTTCAGGAAAAATATTTGAAGCAGCTGTTACCTATATAGGTGTGGATCAGCAAACTACATACCGTGAGAAACTGATCTAAATTGCGAATTAATCGTCAATTATCGAGCGACGGCCCTCCAGCGTGGGCTGATGATAGGCGTACACCTATTTTAATCTTAATTTATTCGGTTTAGTACGGTTTTTCATACACTTGTTGTTTGTTACAAGTTAATAAAAATTAACCGTGTTTTGTGGTGGTTTTACGTAGAGGTGTTACCGGAAAGATCAAATGTAAGGTGTCCACAGCATGGATTACTCACGAAAAACATCAGTTTGAACCATGCCATAACTGGATTAAATAAAATACAAAATTGTGCCTAGGTACGTTCGATTTGCGACGATTTGAATGAAAACGTGCCTGAGCTTTGCCGTGGGTTTACTGGACTACATTTTGATAGGGCTGTAGTTGGGAAATTGGGATATCACATAGATAGCGGAGTTGTAAGAAGGGACGTATTTGTAGGGGGTTAATTACATAAAGCTATCTCACACGGATTCTTGAACACTTGCTATTTTTACCCAATTAAACCTGAAACGGTACAAGAACAGATCACATGTTGTCAAAAATGAGTACATCTTAATATTTGCAAAAAATTCAAAAATGCAAATGATGTTAAAAACCGGTCTGTATATTTGTGTAGTTGGAAAAGGGAACCTGTTGTCGAGTTTCGAATTCCCATAGTGAATTCCTTTGTTCGGATTTTTTTTCGGAAAATGCATCATTTCACAGTGAATTGTGTCAGAAAATATAACCTTTTGTAAAGAAAGTAGTCGTCAAAAATTCACCTCTTCTATGGAACTACCTTCCCGGGGGTAACCCCATGCTGACAACATACACATACAAAACATTTGGCATGTCCTGCAACAATCCGAATTCCCAAAGGACACGCACTTGCTCGCGTCCCAAGTTGGACCTTTATAGACAAAAAAGTGAGTAACGACATAAAACGATATGCACCATTACAACCTTCAGCGTGCGAACACCAATATTTCCCGATATCTGAAACGCCATTTGATTACATAGGACAAAAATCTTATTGCCAATTTCGATTCAGTCTCAAATGAAAGACAGCGGCATTTCTAACGCGTTAACAATGCGAATATGTAGTAAATGGTTTGGTCACATAATTAATGACAACAGTAAATACCAAAATGTAGAAATTCTCAGGATTAGTGAATTATTTGGTTCGTCGACCGTTGGAACAGGTGAGGCGCAGGGTCAGGTAAAACTGTTCAGCGCTGTTTGACGACACGTTCGTGTAATCAGGAGCATCATAGCCAAACATTAGATAAGACAAAACATTGACTTATCAAAGCACATCTTCTGCCTCAGTGAATGCATGCCGCTTAACAATGGACTCGATTTAATCCGTTGATTTAATATAAACTAGATGTGATGACCCGATTGCGAATTTCCATTGAGGTAGTGCATATGACATTCCAATGGCCGAGTTGGTTTAGATAGACTGACAGCGAGAGAAGGACGTGGCCGCGGGAGTACACAGCAACGTTGAATGGCGGAAGTCTGTTTTCCGAAAGTACAGTGTTACAGTTTTTGGTCTTCAGGTAATTTGTATAGAAATATCCATTAATTAACAGGGATTTGAGCGTTAATATGAACTACCCCGGAAACCGTAAACGAGGTAAGTGGACATGAAATTCAGGCTAAAAACTAATTTTCAAAATGATATGATCAACGTTCTCTGCAAAACTGAATTTACATGTAACCTACAACAGAATAGTGATATGACTAAAAATCCATTCACATTTGTTCTTGAAAATTTTGTTAAAGTGGGAAGGTTCTGTGAGACCCTAGAAAAAGTTCCAAATTTGGCTAACTTCGGAACATCGTCTCAGAAATGGCTGGTCGGATTCACATGAAAAGTTAGAGGCAGCCCCTTTGCGCATTGCTCTCCAAACCGCTCATGGGAATCGCGTTAAAAATTTTCCACTTTTGCATCGAGGGTTACTAAAATAGGCCATTTATGGTTTTTAAAAGAAATCAAAACTTGTACAAAACTAAAACGAAATGATACTTTAGAAAACTATCAGCGTTTTTGAGATTTCAGGTGCTTGGTCACGTTACGGAAACCTTTGTTTTCTATTAATGTACATTTCTTTTTGCTAACTTTTACTTAAAAGACATGATCATGTGACCAAATTAATAACAGATTGGTAAAGAGCCAAAAACAGGCCTTCTACTTTCTTATCAAAATTTGTACTTTTATTGTGTTTTGTAGAATATTAGGATAAATACTGTTAGTAGAGGTCCTATACATAACATGAAGTCATGAGTAGATCACTTCTACATTGTCTACATTTACACGGCGAGATTTTGAAAAGACGTCAAGACAATTACTTGGGTTATCAACTATAATGTAAATTTTTATCATAAAAAGTCTCAATCACTAAAAGGTCATAAGCAATGAACTCGTTGCACCTAATTTATAATAACCTAGAAATCTAAGTTAGGGCAATATAAGGTCCGTCTGATGATCATATGACCGCGTACTGACGAAATTCTATCTACAAGCGGCTAGAAATTTAATATAGGGACAAAGTAGAAAGTATTAACAAGATTGTTAGCATTTTGAAAAGTTAAGATTAATTCACAGTTAGGGCTTCTCAACGACAAAGTGCAAGCTGGTCAATATTCTATTACTTATATGTTTGTGTAAAACAATATTCATAATTATGAAAACATAAAATTAAATACGACACAATAGTTTTAGATGTTTCTTCATGTAGCAAGTTTTAATGAAATTTGTCTTCTTAAGACTGCTCATCTACAGTCGTAAATTGGTGATCTGCACTGCAGTCCCAGAATCAAAGGACATGCTAGACATATGTATGTTTTTGATGTAATAGTATAGCCTTTTCAAAACACTTTATGCATCTCCGTTACAGATTACAGCTGACAGGATAACAATGAACTCTATTGGAATTGTTACGTAATTTCTTAATGGTCCTTTGCATGACCTATGAGCCGACTGTCAGGGACCAATACAAAAATACGTATTAAACAAAATTTTCAAATATATTAATTAAAGTACTGTAATAGCACGTCTAATTATGTAATTTGAACAGAAAATAGAACCACAAAAATATCGTATAAACTTGTTCAGTAGGACCTACAGAAGTAGGAGGCATTCCGTTGAATAAGGTTTCGCCAAATGATAAATTTCAAAAGGTGCAATGTGATGTAAATCAAGCCGGTGACATCGTGACGTCGACTAACGCGTTTAACACACATAAAAATGTAAACGCAGAAAAGAATCATCGATATTTGCTTTTCTATTCCTTTACTGGCTGAAATATGGCCATCTGCAGACACAATGACGATTGATCATGTGGTTTAGACATGTTATCGGTAACAAGGAGATCACTAATTGTGTTCACAAAAACACCACACAGACAATTTAAATAACACAATGATAGTGGAATTCGAGCAACAACACTATCTATCCTCGTCGAAGTGTATACACCACACACAGAGCTAGTAGTGCATACAGCCTTTACACAGCGGGTATTATCAAAGTTGATAAATCTGGAAAAAGTGATTCATAAACTTGCACTCGATGAAATCTATTTTAAGTTAGTAATCAGTGCAAAAATGCAGACACAGGGCGGGCAGCAGTGTGATCCGAAGATGCGTTGGGAACATAATTTTTAGGATCTTGGACTGGTGTGTATGGAAGCCTTTGCAGCCGAGTGCCATGCATCACAAGCGCCTCCTTGCTTCGAGCCTAAAAATGAAGCGACACCTTGTGATTATTACTGTCACCAAACACTTGTATAGCAGGCAAAAATCGACAAGACATGACTTCAGAAGTAATAGTAAACAATTAGGAGACTGACTTTATATTCTTTCTTTAGAGCAAACGAAAACTACTTGAAATGAAAGGTCAACAACAACTGTTAGCAACAAAGGAGCACGAAGGCTTGTAGAAACATGAGCATCACTACTGGTTTATCATGTTCAGACCTAAACAGACGAACACCAGCATTTTCTCCATCAACGCCCCCGCCACTGACATGGAAGCCATACTACTCTCTTTCCCAAGCGAAATATCTATTAGCGCATTATTAGCAGCCCTTCTAAATTAAACAACTTTACCTGGTATTGTCCCAACACGACTATGACATCATAAAATTCCTGTAGGACCCTATCACAACATAAGCTCACCTGTTGAATACGTCTATTCTTTCTAGTCAGTCCTGGGGTTAATCCCAGCCCGAACTGAATGTACTGTTGACATTTAATTGATACGGTACAAAGTATCATTAACAGCATTTCATAGGCGGTCACGATTTTCTCACGGTATACTAAGAACCTTATTCAATACAGTCACAATGGGCTAGTCATAAACAGAGATTGCGGAACTTGACAATTGGGATACTGAAGATTTAGTTCTCGCATGTCTTCGGTCACAGGTGATTAGACGGGGATTTCCGAGGATTTTACCAGAGTAACAGGCAATGTGTTGGAATATGTACAACTGACAGTGTTCACTGTGTTATCTGACCCAAACGAGACAATGACTCTCGAGGACTTAAATCACAGGTAAGTGTCGGTGGATAAGTCAGACCGTTCATTACTTTACATCTTACTATTCGCAAGAAAATAACTGACGGATTAGCGCTCTGCAGTGATTTTGAAATGCACCTTTAATCAATCGTCGAGTAGATTACCAATTTTGACAAGAAAGACTCGGTATCAATAGGATTTAATTAATTTAAGCATCTGTCTTGAACGATAATCCGTATTGATCGGTAAATCGCATTATACCGTACAAACGGACATAAATTACTGAAGGGCATAGATGTTTTGATAAAAAGGGAATAGTGATTTCAGTGCGCAAAAATTGTTTCACAGGTAGGCCCCTACTACTGTACTTTTATGTGTGTCTATCTCAATATTTCCCAAGAAGCAGTTACCCCTGGTAAAATCAATAACCGTGTTTGACAGACCCAAACACAACAGCACTAAAGCAAGAAGTGAAGACGGTGATGCATTGGGAACGGCGTTTATTCAACTTTCTAGGGAACTGTTCCAAATTACTGGTGTTATACTTTACAACGCAGCAGAGACTAGTTGGTTAGTTCATAAAGCAAGACGAGCGTGATCGAACTTTGAAAAATCAACTACTACTAAAATAAAGACAAAAGGACAAAGAAATAATTTTTGGTAAGAGGCAGGAGCTAGGGGAGAGAAAATGATAAAACAGCTCAATGTAGAACAGGAACAGTTAGACAAATTAAAAATTTTCGTTCGCAAAAATACACTGTGTGTAAACTTGTAAAAACGATTTCCCAGATAATTCGCCCAATCATATAGGTCAACAAAAAAATTCACATAAAAATAAACGTAACAGTGGCAGCAGCTAAAAATATTTTTAAAACATCAACGCGCGAGGAGGTTATGGGAGTCGCATGGAAAGGTCGCAGACACGACGAGGCCGACTGGCATTCCTGACAACAAACGATCGGGGGGAACAACAAGACTCAATTGTTTGAATGAAATCTGTACAATAAACCCTTTGTACTCGTCATATTTAAGTTGCCCATTCTAAATAGTTCACGTGTTTTGACAAGGTTATTACGGTAAAGCCGTAAAGTATTATTTAACAACAATGCGAATTCAACAACAATTGTTGTTGGAAAAGAGTTGGAAAAGATAAGATTTTCTCACACCTTCACAAATATTTTTCTTCTCCTTTCAATGCAACACTTGAGGCACTGGTGTCTGGACGGAGCTGTCGCATACTTTGAGAGAGAGTGAGATATGACCAAGCAAACATAGACCAATAACTGGCTACATCTTTGTCATCCTTTACATTTGCAATCTGACTTAAGTGACCAGATTGTTAATCACTCTAGTCACAAATTAGCTGAAGGTTACAACATCTTCAAAGACCATGAAAATAACTGACATTCGTGATTGTCACGTCTTGCATAAAAATGTGAACGAATGTGCCGTGCTTACACCACCATGTCAACGACCTGCATTTGGTGCTAACTTGTCAGAATTTGAAGTCAGTCAAGTAACTGGTGCAAATGTCTGGTTAACTGATACTACACTACACATCATGTCTGGTTAACTGATACTACTCGTACACATCATTCACTGTCACGTCAGTAGTCCTACCACAAACTTTATATATGAGTCGTCACCAACACCACCGATATCATTAAAACAACTAGTATTTGATTGTAGTCAAGACCACCGTCGTAGCTACCCTTATGTTCACTGTTGTTACAATCACATTTTAGACCTACTCTTCACCAGTATGTCACCATAGCGAGTTCAATTTGGGCAAAATTCAAAAACATGCGTCAATTGTCTTGTTTTCGGACCCTTAGACTTCCATTGTGTTCACTACTGCGTGACACTAGTTGTGTACTTGGTGTAACTGTGATTTTCCAACAAATGAATACAAATATGCAACAGCTTCCAATCCTGCCTCTCGTTATAAATTGTAAAACAAAAAAGTCTAACTCTTTTCAAACATGGCTCAGAATTTTTAACTTGACTCACGACTAACAAACATGACACAAGATTTCGAAACGTGTCTCAAACTTGAAGCAAAGCAATGCAGGGCGTACGACTGACGATGTCGCCATAGCATCATTGCCATCAGTCAATGTCACGGTAAGAACCACCATCTTCATTATCATTATCATCTTTCTTAATCGCCCTCTCTGCCATCCATCGACAACAGTGTCATCACCACTACCACAGAACATCACTTATCAGACAGTACGGTGACCGGACGATGCCAATGGCATTGGGTTCGTTTCTAGTAACACTAAAAGTATTATACTAATTGCGAAACCAGCCCGCCAATATTCATGCGGCACAAGTTTCGTGCAACCTAGTGATTGTGGCTACAACGCTACAGGGCAGGGCTTCGTAAACTAACGACAATTGGTAATCAGTTTGTGAGGCCTGGGCACCACGACCTGGGCACCACGACCTGGACACCACGGCCCGGGCACCACGACCTGGGCACCACGACCTGGACACCACGGCCCGGGCACCACGGCCTGGGCACCACGACCTGGGCACCACGACCCGGGCACCACGGCCCGGGCACCACGGCCTGGGCACCACGGCCCGGGCACCACGACCTGGGCACCACGACCCGGGCACCACGACCAGAGCTAAAAGTGACTCGGACAGCTAGTTGGACAATGTTTTTGAGAGAACGGACACTGATTGTTTGTCCACCACGATGTTGCAGTTAATTCAAACTTCGCAATGAACGATAGATGGAGTAGGGAAGGACAGGTATATAAAAGCCGAAAAACAAGCCATTTTCAAGAAATGCTGTTCCGTGAATTGAATTATTGTTATCTTCCAACTTCACCAGTGTTGGTGCCGGCATCAGTGATGCCAGTGAAATCGAAGTTGTTACTGTCACGCAACATAAATAAGTTCAAGGAATATTGAGGAAACTTTATAGTAAACCAGTTACTTTTACTTATTGTCTGTTTGAAATTTGGGATATGAATCTCAGATACAGACTCAAATTCGCCAAGAGAAGCCACTTTGTTGCAGCGCATAAAACTGACGAGAGTGCCAATCCAACGCACCTATCCTCACTCCTGAATCAATAACTAACTATCAGTTCATAATTCCCAAGCCAAGAAATCACTTCCCATCCAAGCAAAGAACAAGATGTGATCTACGTTAGAAGGGTGCTGCGTGGTCTTTAAGAGGCATGCAAGGCGAAAGCTCGTCAAAAATATCTTTTAATCAATTCCTGACCAAAGTACCTCATCGTGACGTGAAGTACAGAGTAATTCACTTTCCCCTGTGAGGAAATTTTTGCAAAAAAATCACAGTCATGATATTAGAAATATTCATGAAGGAGAAAAATCGACAAAGTGGCGAGCAGTTGACAGATCGTTTTTGTTTTTGAAATTTGAATCTAAAAGAAAATCCTTTGATATCAACAGAAATTAAAAATCCTTAAGAGCAAACCGTCAAAAATGCCTGCAGAGCAGATTGAATTCTGTTTCAACTTGGAAATTTAGTCTGTTTATCGCGTTCCAGGGCTCTTTAATACCAAAAAACAATTAAGATGCGATCTACTTTAAAACGGCACGTGATCTAAATCAAAAGTTGTTTTTGACAGGAGGAGGCAGTCACATAGAAATTACCCGAGTGCCTTGACGCACGGACTGCTTATGATCCGAGGTTGGAAATCTTCACTCATTCATAATTTATGCAGTCATATTGACCAGGTACGAAAAAGCATAGCAAGGAATTTACATGTAACGAGTTCATAGCCTTAGAAATAAACAGTCAACCATGGAATATATATATATATATAAGTAAGCAATCGCTCATTTGACTTGGAAGTTTATTCATCCTCATATCAAAACAAGTAGCATCAGTAGACGATAAACTCTGTTATTCCGCAATCGCGATGCTTCACCTGTGTAGAAGTGGGCCATTAATCATTTTAAAAAGCGAGCAGCGCCACAATTTAAGTACGTATAAGCTTACAGATAACTATAGCCAAATAATAGCATTAACAGTGCCTAGACGTGTCCTTTATTTATCATTGGAATTTATCATGATTGTCATAAATATTAATACGGCCAAATAGACGATTTTGAAGAATGGCCCTTTGACAACAATCCAATTATTATGCCTGTTTAGACTGCAAATAAACAGCTGTTTTACCATAACACAGACCGACAAAGTAAACGAAATCGGATGGAATGAAATCGGCCTAGATGTTTTACATAGCTTGCAAAATTACTACGCAATTCACTAGACGATCAAACGACGAAGGTGTACGGTTATGAAATCACAGTTCAGGAATTTCACCAGGAGCATTTGGGCTTGTGGGAACGGCTGGGACATGCCAAAAACACAAGCGACAATAAGGACGGAGACACATCATAGGCTGGTTCACATTCCTCACAACCGATCCTATTCTATGGGCATAAAGGGACACATGGTAAAGATAGTTATCTGGCAGAACCTGACAAGTATTTGGTTTTGTCTAACGTTAGTACTCCATAAATCCGTAAAATGGTATCAGTGTTTTAAAAGAAAATCTTTGAAAAGTTGGCGTGGCAGGTATTACGGTTTTGAGCTAAGCAAAATATTTCATGTGTCAGAATTACCCCTTGATCTCCCGAAACGGTTATTTAGTGAAACGATTAGGGAAGTACAAATACCGCCTGAATTTGTGATGCACACGCAAGAACTTTCGGAAAGTGGCATGTGCTACTTTCATTCACCAATATGCTCTTGCCTAACAATAGAAGAATGTGAATTAGGCAACCAGAAACAAAAAGTAAGATATAAAAAGTTCCATAAGCTAATTTTATCACCAATCAATACTGCTTTATCAATTCCTTGACATTAGAGTTTGCATAGGGGTGATAGCAAACGTATTGTATTTGAAGTTTCACAAAGCTTCAAAAGTTAGTAACCGGTTAAGCCGATTCAGTTCTATTTTTGCCTGACACATATTAAGTTTCCGTTTGACTGCAGCGGATATCTCGAGATGAATATCAAATTATGAAGCGCACTGTCCCTCTTCGGTAAACTGTGTTTCGGAATTATTGAAAAGAAAAGATTAACACACAAATACCAAGTATAAGCAAGAAGTGACAACCAAAATTTGATTCAGACATCATGTTGGCTAAAGTGAAATCACAGTTTGGTAATCAGTATGAAGTTGATCCGCTTTCCGGGGGTTTTGTATTCATTTATATAATTTATGATGGGTGTTATTGGTCTTACTGAGGCCTCATGTCGTTTGTAAGTAGATGAAGTTAACTTCCATCTAACGAGATATTGCCTATTTTACTATTTTGTCTTTCTTGAACATCTTTTAAGAAGGAAACACATATAGTCTAAAATACGTGAGTGAGATCTGCCCGAGACAATAGCCCTCAATGTTGCCTTCCCGGCAAAAATCCCCTCCCTAGATGCAACCAGAGAGGGCAAAAAACATTAAAATTGAAGGGACGTCCTACCAACCTATCCTATGAAACAGCTCCAGAGACCAAACGTCAATGTCATTTACTAATATTGGGCATTATAGCCAACTACGGCACTTGGACCCAAAGGAGAGGAATGATTAAGATTGTGCCCTCATAGCCTGTGTAGAGGTGAGTCAAGTGCTAACTGGTTACCACTCTCCCGAAACGTCACTTACACCGCCATATTTATGTTTCAGGCATACATCTCTAAACGATGCAACAGGGGTTTCAAGACAGTCGTGTCGCGAAAAATGTAAGTAAAATAGTTGTAATGTAACCAGTTTATCTGTAACTATCATATCAGCAAAATATATGACGTTTCCAAGTCAATTTTAATTGAGGACAAACTTTCGGCAATGTCTACCCGGGGATATACATCGCAGTCAGGTAGGTTTTTTTTGTCAAATAGCCGTTGTTATTTAACTCGACTCGAAGCCAGTGGAATGAAAATGACTTTCACGGAATGTAACAACTGGGAGATATGGATTCCGAATGTAAGGATAGGATTTCAACTAGCCTTTGTCTCCAGGGCTTGTGTTTGCCACTCGATGACTTCCGAAAGACAACCCGTGGACGAAATTCGAAGCACCTTCCTAGGAACAGATAAGGCCTTGTTGCCAATATTCTGCCCTTGCCACCAGTCGTATGGTTTAAGTTGCATACTTTGTGTAACCATTGCTTGAACGTTATGCAAACGTCAATATATGAAATCCATTATGAGTGGTGAATAACTTTAAGGGCGTATTTATGTTGTTCTGAGGGTCGTGTTAACCTTAGGGCACGTGCCCGGGGCACCCCGCGGCCGCTCACCATCACCAAAAATTAAAGCTAAAACTTTTAAGTACATGATTAGACAATGCCATATAATTATAAATTGATCCAACATAGGCAATACGATCGGCCGCCAGCCGCGAAGCGGTGGGGCGATGTTCCTGTTCTGGGAACGCTCAACTCATGATTGATAAAATAAAATGTAGTAAACATTATGTCAGAAAACAAATACTCTAGAATAATAGACCGAATACAAATATAGTGACAAAACCACGATAAGTTGTCTTTCAGTATTTTGTCATAAATATGCAAATTGTGTGGGTCAATTGTTCAAAATAAGTTACGACATTGTCGCAAAAAACAACGGGCGTTTTAGTTCGTGGACAAGTAAATTACGTTAGTTGGAAAACTGACCTGAGTCAAGCTCCATGTCCTGAGTTTCATGAACTTGGTCGGAAAATATAACTGTCAGCGACCACTCCTAAACTTAGTATTTTTTCTTAGAATAAATGTATTATTCCGGATATTGGCGCACGGGCCTAAATAAGTGCGTATCTGTTAAAATATGCATGATGTAGGCGTGGACTCAAGTGTGTTCGAGAAAAAATATATCCTGTTATCAACGTAATTAAGCGTTATCACGGCACATCGTTCTCTTGTGTTGTTCACCTCCAGAATAGTGTAAGCGAGATAGCACAGCTCGTTACTGTGTAACAAGGAAACCCATGGATTTCTATCATATCACGGCGTGTGGTGTTCTCGATTTTTGTTCTTTTCATCGTTGCACAAATCTTTCATCCCCCGCCACAAAATGTGCACAAATAATGATATTTTTTCGAGGTAAAACTAACAATTGAGTTTTTTGAAAAGGAAAGATGGTTTTTCATTTGTCCATAGAACTTAGTGCAACGAAAACTATTATGAAAACGCCCGAATATTCCCGCCAAAGAATCGCGGTTGGTTGCTTCATCGTATTTTCAACGACGGGAATTAGCATTATATGAAGAATTGTTCTGCCTGCTAGCAAAGAAATATCTCCGTTAGACACAGAAAGTGGTCTGGTAGGGGGCAATATACTTCTACGAGAGGGGACTAGCGTACAAGAACACACGGGCATTGAACACTAGGTGCCTTCAGTATTCTACAGTTCTTTGTACTTAGTGTTCGGTCGCAATTTCAGCACTACCCAGCTCATGTCCTCTTTTATAGAAAACATTACTTTCAAGAATGTCATGTCTGGGTACAAGGGAGAAACTTTGCACCACATGGGCAAGAGTGGAATATGGAATTGTATTTCCTAATCTTAAGATAGCCATAGTATGTCTCCCACAATTATGAAATCCATTACCAAAGGTGACAGGTCATTTCCAGTGCTCGCTAAACAAAAAAAATCAAATTCATTCGTCTTGTCCCAAGATTAGCGGTTTAGTGTAAGGCATATTTTTTTACTCGGAAATAAATCAAATGTTTGTTGCACTACTTTGAAGCCAAGTTGTCTGAAATGTCAGTATTAATCTTTCAGCATCTAACAGAATTAGTTAAATCAGAAGCCACGAATCCAACCACTTTTTGTGCCCGGGGTACCACTATAAGTTAACACGGCCCTGATTGCTTATGCGAAAATACGAATAACAACGTTATTAACTAAATGATAATACTAAACCAGATGCCAAACGACGCCTGGAGGATTGCGTGAAAAGTCACCAGAGCACTCGTAAATACCTTGAGAAATGCACGAAAACGTAGAATCAACATTTTCACCGACGTGATGAAAGCACAATTTGAATGACCTACGCGTCACCTATTGTGAAGCATACATACTAATTGCGTTAACGACCTTGTTGATCAAAACGAGACTGCAAATCTGGAGAAGGGAAGGTATTGGCATTGAAATATGCAGTGGAGGATGGTTTTCAGGGTGCTGCTATGACAACAAACACGTAGATCAAGCAGGTGAGCTTTAAAAAACAAAAATGTATTGTAAGAGATTATACGGCATATTTTAGAAAAACAAAGCTCTAACAATTAACAAAATATTTCAGGATTTTCTTTTCAGTCTTCTCCAGTTATTTTTGGAGACATATTTTGTATCTAAGGGACACTAACAACACCACCTCTAGCACTGAAGATGATTATCACAGCAGCAGAAATTAAAACAATAACAGTGAAGTGAATAGTTCGTAGTTATTAAATATATCTAAGTAGATACAGATACTTATTGGGGAAGAGTGTGTTCATAGCGACAAATCCTAGGCGAGAATGTAAAACGTATAATGCAAAAAGTAGGGTAAACGGTTTCAACTGTTTGTTTAGTTATACGTTACGACACTGCGTCTTGGACGTCTTTTTCATGTTTCAGTCTGAACATTTTAATTTTTACTTTTCCTTTAATGGATTCTTTGGCATCAGCTCCACTCACAAGACGCTGGTTTGTAGCTGTATCTACTCTGACGTATTAATATAACAATAAATAGGTGAAAAAATAAAATTTTGTTCAATTGCTTTGAAATTTGGTCTTCGTGAATCCTTGCTCTATAATAAACCTATTAAAAATGTCACGTGAAAACGGACTAAGGTTAGTCTTCATCTGAATCTTCAAATGTTTACTACACTGTTTTTATTGTTCTGAGAAGAAGGCACAACTGGCGTGACGGTACTCCGTGGCTTTTTGACAGATTGTCAATTTAGGGTACACACCTTTAAACGATGCAGTGTTCTGTTGTCAAAACATCAACTTCTTCACAGGCGTATTTTCTCGTCCAAAGCAACAACATCGCGTTCAAATCCTTCGTTAGAGTTGATTTGGTTACAACAAACCGCCTGAAGTTCCCCTGACGGCCATACTGCCTTGGCGACTGAAACTATCTCACAAGGAACATAATGGAGCTGATCTGAAGGGCTAACAACCTGTCAACTTTTATTCTAGAAATCATGTTTAATCCGAGTCAAGAATAGAAGCCACTCGACAACATTTAGAACTGTAGTATTTTCAAACCACCAAAACTTAAACGAAACACGACCCTCCTCAGTAGAGTCCGTTTGCAAAGTTTTAAGAGAAGGAACTCCTTCGTTGGGCAATTTTGTAGGAAAATGCACTCTTTTACCGGAAAGGTAGTCGTGAAAAAATCCACCCATTTGAGCGAGACGTCCCGCACATGCCACCCAACACCTGGGTACCGTCAATGGCAAGTTTTTGAAACGGTACGGAAACAGAGGGATGGTTCACTTTTCGTACCTGAAATACACAAATCCCTTCAAATGTTTGATACATTCAGAAAATAAAGGAGGATACTGTCTTTGGCGTACGATAATTCTGCATGCTCTGGGTCGCATGTCTTGGGAATGTTTTCGGCAGCTAAATGGCTCAGACGTGATCAAATGTTATCCAAACACTGCACAACTAAGGTCAAAATCTTTATGTCGCCATTTCCAGATTTCACTAGATGCCTTTCGTCGGCTGGACTTTCAAAGCAAACATTCAGCGGTGTCTCTGTCAAAGAGCATATCCACTCACTACACTGAAACTATACGGAACTCTCTAGTGAAATCTCGTTGGAAGACTGGTCATCGTTGCCTGGCAGTTTTTTAAAACAGCGACTCTGACTTAAAAGTTTTTCTATAGCGGTAACAGAACCCCTTTTGGGCCTAAAGCGCCATCTTTGAAACATCTATTTCTGTCTGCATTAGTTCTACATTTCATTTTTAATACGGCAAGCTAACATCCCGAATTTTACACGAAAGTTCACTGGTTGCTTTTGAGCCGGCCGATTCGCTGTCGCGAATTTGATTTTTCTCAGGGATTTTGACGTGACCTTATTTCCGCTGCATATGCAGCTTGCTTGGGGTTGATAAAACACGTTTTTGGTCATTTCGACAAGTCCCTGCCACTGCCAACCAAAAGACAATAAAACGCACATCAGCCAAAGTGCAAGTTAATAACCGACTGTTTCAAAACACGGACATTGTACCTCAAAAATAGAGACAGCAAGCAGAACAAAAGCCATAAAGCGCCATCTAATGGGCGCCACCAACCTAGTGCCCCACAAATCAACGGACAAGGGACCTCTGATACTAAAAATAGACGGCTGCAAAAATTCAAAACACGTCTCAACGTGTCCATCAGTCAAACCAGAAATTTTCTTAAGACACACGTGTGTTAATCACTGCAACCAGTGGATGGCGTTTCACGCATCATGTGACTTTTCCAGCACGTCAAGTGTAAGACGACCACTTACGAAACTATTCCTTTGTCGTATCTGTTCGACATCGCAACGGCCATCTCCAGCGAAATTATTTTTGACTACAAAATAAAACTCGGCACTACTTTGGATAACCATCTGGGTACTTCCAATTATGGCTGGCGGCCATTTTTACCTCTGTTAATTATTTGCGAATGGAAGTCGTGTATCAACTGAGGGCAAGTCGATATCTGTTGCGATTTTGGGAATTATCCAGAAGTCGGTGAAATTTATTCGCCAAACTTTCACCTGTATTTCAGGAAAGTGTGTGAAAGATGCTCAAGGACTAGAGGTTATACAGGATCGTTTGTAACTCAAGTTTGAACACAGAGACAGCTGAGCGAGGTAAGTGTTTATATCCTCACGTATACAACTGGCCGAGTAACGTCAACAAATGCTGCTGAACTTTCCGTAGTGATTGGTTCCACTCTTTTGTGTGCTACAAACTTTTGTAGTAAGAGATGCGTTACCGCTTCGTTTATTTATGCTAGAACTACGTTACATGATGCGCACCTCCGTTCTAGGGTTAGGGCTGTCGACCATGTAGTCTACAGTTCCCCTGCGTTTCCAAACACAAAGGTAGGCCTACTGTATCCACACCCCATCACCAGAAATTTCACCCAAGGTATAATATAAATTATCAATTACAATAGTACAAGGGTATTCTCATAATAATTTGTTTCGATTTATTCGCTTGTCAATGTCCAACGTGAACTGCTCAGGAACAAATTTCGTTGTGGTCTAGCGATAACAAGGCACAAAATAATTACAATACGTAAGGTTTAAAGCTCGTTTAGATACAGAGAAAGTCTTCTACAACTCAGTTAAGTTGGGTGTTTTGGAATGCGATGAGCGAAATATGGATTATTCTGTTTCCTTTGCGTTTGGTGCAAGTAAAAACCAGCAATACACGGGAGGAAATTCAGAGTTTTATTGGTTGGTTGGAAAGAGGAATTAATAGATTGTGAGCAGCATCGTATGGTGTGGTCGACTGGCATTTAAAATGACTGTAGCAACTGGTTAATGAGCAGTGATAGTTCAGGATAGCCTTGGCAAGAAAGCAATTCCCCGAACTGAGCTGATGGTCTTCTTCAAATGTTAATTATTGGCTCGGCTGGATGGGTGCGTTCTAGGTGTTCAGTTTTGTTTTGAAGATGATTTTAGGAAATAGTTGGCGTAAATTGGCTCGGGAACGTGTGTCTGGTCTGGTTTGATGTTAATGGTTCTGACGCAAAAGAAAAATAGGAGGAACGGGGAAATAAGGTATATGTGAGCCTACGTTTGCCTACAATAGATGATGTTCAGAAGTATGTCGATGTCTACAAATCCCATAGCATAACATTTAATTTAATTCAGTCCTGTTACTTTTTTCTCTTATCATTTAGCAACAGTATTACCTATATATCAATCAGCACAGGTTGAACATTGATTGAACATAGAGAACAGTACAGTCCTTAGATGTCTATGAGGACACAGTAGAATGATCAGGTGCATCGTCTTCTTGCCAGTGTTGTTTCAACTAACACCCAGGGCAGCTACGTCTTGGTTACGTGTTGCGACTTAACGAATTAAGTTCAGAATGAGCAATTGACATTAGTCGAAGACTACTCTGAGCACTGCTGGGTAAGATCACGGGTTAGCACGCTAAAAATCAACTGTTTTCTGCAGTGAGCATTAATTATCCAGTTCGAACGAGTTCTAAGAAAGCTATTGTGCGCAACAGTGTAGACACAGCTTGTTGAGTGTTATTTTTTGCCACTCTACAACTGGTTTCTCTTTTCAGCCCGTAAATTATACATTTTACCCAACTCGAAATATTGGGATAACAATTTTACTTTCATTGCAGGTTATCATGCAGTGTTCATACCTGTATTATAGTAATCATAACCAGTTAGCATGAAAACAAGTCGCAGAATGGGTTTCTATTTTATTTTGCTACACACAGGCATAAAACAAGTGATAACCCTGTAAGAAACTTAGCTACACTTCAGTATGGGCAGTGAAACCACTGATAATAACTTTTATGAAAGTTATTTGTTGAATCAAATTTGATACAATACAATACTAGCAAGCTCGGCCAAAGATTACCATCAGAAAGGGCCAGTACTAATTAGTTATTACCTTTTATGGCATCTGAGGTCGCTTGCTCCTAACTACACAGTAGTCAAATGTCGCTCCCGGCATGAGACATCGAAAATATCAAATAAACGCACTGGCTATATGTGAGCCATATCAAATGTAATTCAAGTCAAAATATAAATAAACAGGACAAAGACGAGTGAACCATTAGGAAACCGAACATTTGTTTTTCCTTGTTGTTTCCTTTTCACTGAAAGTAACATGAATACTCTTGGCAGACGGGATCAGCGGGACTAGATGTATGTGAAGCCCAGTATTACAACTTCATTTGTGAAACGTCACGTTTATAGTGAACAAACGAAAAATATTCGACACATGAAATCATGTTTTTTATAATGGTTTCCATT
This sequence comes from Phoronis australis, assembly GCA_002633005.1. Lineage (NCBI taxonomy): Eukaryota > Metazoa > Phoronida > Phoronidae > Phoronis > Phoronis australis. The sequence continues at coordinate 337,031 of NMRA01000055.1, forward strand.
CACACACGCATTCATTGATGAAAGGTCGTCTTAAAAACTTGGCATAATTTGCCTTGGAATGGACGTTTTGTGCTATTCTCCAACATATATAAAAAAGAAGATAAAACGCGCACATTTGTTAACCTTAAAATGTCGCTGGACGTTGCTAAGTGATGTTGTAAAAGGCCTACACTGTTCGTGAGGATTTTCGTATTCAATTTAGTATTAACACTTTAAACAAAAAATCTGTTACTGCCCGAGATGAAGAATCCACGACATCTAAATCAATTAGAACGTTTTCTTATAGTTTCTACTCGTTGCTAACGCTTGTAGAAACGGAAAAGTTGAAATGAGTTACAGATGAAAAGACGGCGGACGTTGACAGATGAACCACGCACAACTGCATAGCATAGACACATTAGAATGCCACAGACACAAGCCTGAGGAATGGTGCGATTGGAAAACTGCGACAAGCTCAGCGGGATCTACCCCTAAATGCAATAGCAGATCCGGCGTATAAGTTCGTCACAAACAATGGGAAAAATAAACAGTGCGGGGATACTTGGCTAAGTTCAAAGAGACAACTTCGACGTTTATAATCAAAACAAACTTCAGTTTCCTAGTTCTCACGAGTGGATAGAAACAAGTGCAGCAGGCGTTCTCGTAGTAGTCATGACCCCGACTGTTGTACATGCATAGTCACGATGAAGCGAGTAGTGGAACCTGGAACAACCCCCTAACGGCGTGTTGGAGAACAATGCATATAGCATATCTGAATGTTTCACATGAATCCGAGCAGCCATTTCTCAAATATGATGTTCCAAAGTTGGCTTGAAATTTGGACATTTATCGAGGGTCCTGCTTAACCTTTTATACCAGACAATCGGTGAATCTTCCCACATGTCGGGACATTCGATGAGTGCTGAGAACAATCCCATTAGGCGCACAACCCGACGGAGCAGTGATTTATAAACAGATCGGACATGGTCCTATCAACCATAAGAGATGTCTCAAATCTTCACGAACAAAGACAGAAAGTTACACGACATTGACTGGCCTTTGTCTTAGTTTATGCTCCTGTAACGTTTTAGACCTAAATGTTACACTCGCACCAGATGAGCGACACATGTAAACATTCTCGACCCAGTGCCTAATTGGTTTAGATGTGATTTATTGTTACAGAAGCGAGCTAATACCCAAGTATTTCCATTAACTATCTGTCAAGAGACTCGCAGAGCAAGAATTTAAAGCCAGGCCTTGAACATATATGAGTTTTTTCCCAACAAACCTCGGGCATAAAAAAATTGCTTTATGAAGTTACAGCCCAAAAGTTAAGAAAATTCCAGTTTCAATTTTCTCTGGCCAATATTCCTTCATCTCAAGCACCATTATTGTCATTATCATTATTATTCAAACACGTAAAAATGTGATGTATATGTCCCGATATTAAATTTACAAATTTCAAAGAAATTACGTTGAGAACAAATGAAAAACAGTTAGCATTGGTTTGATGAAGCTGTGAGTGAATATGGCTCATCTATGATTTCAAGCTATGTAGTGCGCTGTAATACTGCATATTTCGCCACCGTAACTTCCTGTAACTCATCTCTATTCCCGCCATAAAATCAACCTAGAACAGCTCTCAGTCAGCCACGGACAGTAGCGGGAATGTGCTTGTTTTCCGTGTAAACAAAACAGTACCTTAAAAACCAATAAAATAGAAACTTCATATGGGCTGAGGCGAAGGTCACGCTTAATCATTTGTCAAGTTATGGCTGCGGATATCATTAACGAATCATTCCCTTACACTGCCTCAAGTCTAATGCAATGCTTCCAATAAAATACATTCTCTAAGGAAGATCCTCGGATTCCATCGTACGCGTGAGAATTTGTCTGGCGGGTACATCAAGCGTGTAATGGGAAAACAAACCGTAGCCTTCAATCGTCACTGAAGTAGCATTTTGACAGTGTTTGGAAACTTGGTGTTATCTCATGTCCTAAGCCTTAGGCCTCCACACAACGGGCTCTATAGGTGGTCACGGGTGTCTGTGTTGTTTCAACATAGCTGATTGATAGTGAGCGAGACTTGCGAGACATAAAAAGATGGACACTCAAAGGTCAAACGCCATCGAATTAATCAATTGTAAAGACTTAAATATTTAGTTTCTCAACTACTTCAATAGTCGGTAGCCGACTGGTGCTCAGGACAGAGTTGTCAAAATTCATGACAAATTTGCAACACCACGTCAGTACGCTGATGATGCGAATCCAAGTGCACCAACCACTGATATTTAGGATCTTGGTTATGAAGATGCTGACGAAAGGTAGTTCAAAAGTGACACAACTTGCTAATCAGCTTTCTCGAGTGCCAGACCCGGTTATCTAAACCTCTGACGTGGGATGAAAAATGAGCATTCAAGGGCGGATCCAGGATTTTGAGTTGGGGGGAGGGCAGAGTATTAGCCACGATTTTGCCCGTCAGACATTCGCATTCGCGAACTACCAAATGGAATCTAGGATAATTTTAGGGAGGGGACCATGGCCCCCTTGCCCCCCCTCTAAATACTCCACTGGTATTGTATTGTATTGTATTGAGTACACCCATCTATATTCGTTACAGGAAACGCATGAATATCGCAATGAACTTTATGGCCGTCAAAAAGTAATGTCGGCCCATTAATGAAGTAAAAAATTGGTCTCACATTGTTCCTCACTCAGATTAGAAATGATCTCTAGACTTGAGAACTCATAAATCTTTATTACTTCATACAGGGACCAATAATTTGCTTGACATGGCCGGCTTGGTTTTCATTCGTCAATTAGATAGCCGTTTGGGGAATTCTCGGCGTTGCATTGTACAAATTTCAATTCAAATAAAGGAAAACATACCAAGGCGTTGGTTAAAAAGTGCACCAAACAATCTATGATAACACAGACAGTAAGTTTCAGATCTTGGATCTGGGGCCATGACTCTCCGAACTCACTCAGTGTCGAAACTTAACTAAGCACGCTCCATTATTATAGCACAAACTTGTAATTGGACTCAAAGCGTGACATTTCATTAGTCAATTGTCGAGTAGAGAGATCAGATCCCGGGCTCTGGGGCCCACTCCCCTAATGTTTTTTGTGTGCGTTCTTGCCTAGGGTTATAACTATATTACGGAACTTTTTAAATGCGTTCCACAATGGGATATAAGTCGACTTGTGTATAGATTTTGAAGCAATTCATCGGTTAAATAGATAAATTCGCGTAGTTAAGTAAAAATGGCGTACGTCTCAAAAAATTCTTTGCTTCATATTTTCAGAAAAGATAAAGCTAAGTCAACATATTGATTATGCGCCCACAAAAAATCTGAGGTCACATATAATCAGCATCCCGTCCGTCCGTAGATTTTCTCAAAAACCGTTTGACCAGATGATGAAATTTAGCACAGAGTGATGTGGCGGTTTTTCAATGGATTCGACTACCGTGGCACCCCCTATTGGCCCTTTTAGTTTTTGACAAATTCATTGTCCGTCAATTTTCGACGAAACTACTGTGCGAAATTTGTTGAAACTTGACGCAGAATTTCTTCGGTGGAAATGCGCCACCACCAGTCTATCTAGAGACGGGTTTGACTGTTTCGGCAACCCCTCCAGTTGACCGTTTTAGCTTTCAACAAGAAATTCCTTGTCAATCAGTTTTTGTCAGAACGACGAATTTTGCCGAAACTTGACGCAGAGGTATGTGATGAAAATGCCCTGGTATCAGTCGATTTTCAGACGAATTCGACTACCGTGACACCCTCTGTTGACGATTTAGTTCTCGACAAGAAATCCTTGTCCTTAAATTATTGTCTTAAGAGCTTGGTTTTGATGAAACTTGACATAAGTATTTATGGCTTAGACGTGTCGACACCAGTCGACTTAAATACCGTGGCACCCCCTGTAGGCCATCTTAGTTTACGACAAGTTTTTCGTTGTTTGTCAAAACAGTTCGGCAGATTTTGATGAAACTTGGCAGAGATGTATGGCGGGGATGCGCCGACAAGCTGATTTTTGTAGATTTGACCACACCCTCTGTAGGTCATTTTATTTTTCGGCAGGATTTTCCTTGTCCGTTGATTTTTCAGTCAAAGATATAATGATGGGTATGTGTTGGCAGCAGATGCCATGGGTTTGTGCGAATTTGTCAATTCCTGCAATTCTTGTTGGCGATTTTATTTTTTTAAGATATTGCTTGTCCGTAGAATATTATCAAAACTGCTTGACAAATTTTGATGAAACTTGACACAAGCTTTTACTGATGCTCATCAACAATCATCAACGCTAATTACCCTTCCGTTCCTTAACTGGCCAATTCATGACAATAGTTGGAACTATTAAATGCAAAATAAAAAAGAACTGCATATCGTGCCAAATGAAGCAGTCAGATGAATTAATTTTATAATACTATTGTACTTAAATGTTTACCAGAACATATCTTTATTAGTAATTCTCTCTTGACCAATTGGTATTACTATCATTGACTCCAACAACTTTCCTTTTTCCCTCCTCGCTTTTTCTTTTTCTTCACGCGTTTTTGTTCAGTTTCAGACTTGGCTAATTTCAATGTATTGCCGATGTTGTTGTTTCTCTCTTTTTTGCCACGTAGCATAATTTCCATGAATTATATGTAAGCCCAGATATAATTGTCTACTTTCTGGGTTATTTGTACTATTTCATACGATTTTGTTACTTGATACAAGTATTTTTGACTGCCTGATTGATGATTGGGATGCGCCGACACCAGTTGATTAACAGACAGATCAGATTACCGTTCCACTCCCTGTTGGACATTTTAATTTTTGGTAAAAAAAACTGCTTGTCCATTGATTATTGACAAAATGGCTCGACAGATTTTTGATAGACTTGCGAGAGAGGTGTATGTCAGGATACGCCAGCACCAGTCGTTTTCCAGCTTTAACCAAATTTTTTTAATTATATATATTACGTCACGATAGCAAACAGCCCCTAGAAGCATACCGTTTGCGGTAGAGTCGTAGGCGCATTTCAAGGATTTGCGGTGCTCTTGTTAATACTCAAGTCTGTAGCTTGCGAGAGGTTTTGCGTAAGTTTTTTTGCTTCAGAATTTTAGTAGAACATTATTTATCGCAAAATTCTCGGTTTACGTAAAAATGTACGCAAATTCTTAGCTACGCAATCTTGTAGAACGGGTACATGGTCTTTAGAACGGGTTCATGGTCTTTAGAACGGGTCCATGGTCTTAACTATAAAAAATATCGCAAGTTGCCCCCAATGTCTTAACTACCATGACGTCTTATTTAGTTGCAGTCTATTTATGTTCAAATAAACCGCACAGGGGACCAGTTCATTAACCTCGTTTTCTTCAATCATGAATTCAAGACGACATTGTACGAGGCGTATTTTTACTATTTAGTTTTACCGTGTTAGAAATAAAGCTCATGCATATAAATGGAATTTACCCAAGTACGGTTGAAAAATCTGATGTAAAAAGAGAACTGTGTCACTTAGAGAAGGCAATTTTAGTTACCTCTGTACAGTGCACAGGTGCAGAAGAGTTAGAATGCGCAAAATGTAAGTGCGCAACCTTCTCAGCAAAGGAGCTTTTAGGAATTGATATTGCAGACACAACGTTGTTTGTTTGGTTGGCAGCAATGTTTCAATGGTAATCTTATCGCGTCATCTAGCGACAAGAAGCCAAGTAGCTGAGTGTGATAACGAGAGAGCTGTCAGACGGAACCATATGCTCGAGCATTTCACAAGGGTTTTGCTGAAGTTTGGTCGTCTTTTGTTTATGCGAGGCGCCAAATAATGAAAGGATTGAAAAACGAAATTGTTCTCCATAAATCTTGTTTGTCAAACACCAACGCTTAAAATACTATTGGAGAGTACTGTTTTGTGGTCAAGTGTCAATTTTATTTTCATCTTGTGATGCGCACGCTCAACAGGGGAACAATGCGAAGTTTGCACGATAAAAAGTAGTGTTGATGAAGTATCTTTGGGAAATTCTGGCCGCGCGGGGTCACCTGACAAATAACTTTGACAAAGTAGGTCCTACTGAAAACAGCAATGGCGTGCAATTGCACCAGAATCTTGTCAACTCAGGAAAATGCTTAAAAACTAATCGAACGAATTATTTTGCTATGCTATTCACGTCGACAGAACGCGGAAGTGGTCTAGTCCAAGTTGAGAAAGCGCTAAGTGTCTCCCTTAGTGCACCATTATAGACTCAGTGGGAGGGAATCTCGTGGAAATCAAAAACAAAATACACCGTGTTTACAAAGATGATATCGTAAAAGGCCAACTGTGTCTCGTACAGACAAATTTCAATAAAAAATATCCGTATGGTAGCGGGCCTTACCATGACAGTATATTCTCCAACCACGGCCGCAGAGGCGGCACTTTAAGAGTGATTCTACTGTCGAAAGAAACGCGCATAATTAAAATCAAGTTAGAAAGTTACTCATATTAAAGCAATAAAAACTACGTCACACGGAATGTGGACCGTTTCACTTACGCCATGGATCCAGGTCTCATTTTCACAAGTTTTGGTTCTAATATTCATCAAAAGGTGTCACGTGTATAGGCCTACCTTTCCCTAGACACCAGGTGCCGCACATAAAGATAAAGGGCAGGTGTTACTTTGTGTAGCAAATCGTAGGCCTCTTAACTCGATTGTCCTTTTTCTACAAATCTTTCAGTGTGGCATAATCCAAAGAATATTTACGATTGCTATCATCGATGAAATCACAATACAAATGACGACCATGTGTGCATCTTTAATAAACATTTTTAATGTATTTGCACGTGGCTCATTATATTTAATGTTGTATCTCAACTCCAATGGTTCATTAATGGTATTGCTATCAGACTCCGCTCGAGGGTGCCCGACTTGATATTTTGCGTGTACATATGCTACTGGTTGTTTTTCAAAAACTGGTAGTGTTAACGAGGTTTTGAAAACCAACCACCATTCTAATATTACAGTACCACCTCGCGTAGTCAAGCAGGTTTAAGTGACTCATAAATATAACATGGTCGAAGTTTTCGACCAGAAATGAGGGTGTCACATGGTTTTTTAGTGTGTATTGTGATTACTAGGGCTTTTGCCAGGCCCTCAAATCATGGCTTCTCATCTAAACAATCAATGATCTCTGCACTCACCTGAAGATGCTTTACAGTCAATGAAACGAAAGCTCCTGGTTTTCACTCGTTTTTAGTTATTGTCGTTATCTTTACATTCTTAACATCACTGGTCAAAGATTGTTACCATGTAATGTGTTGTGTTTGTAAGAGAGTCCATAACATCCGGCCCTTGGCAATAAAGTACCCCGTGCCAACTCCTCGAAACATACAAGTAGGCCGAAACGCTAATAACAAGACATTGCATTCTTACATTCTTAAAACCTACGGTTTCAATTTTACCCTGTACAAAGCAAAATGTTTCTCAATTTAGAAATTAAGTTAGATAACGTCTACCCTTACGTTTGTTCCCTTTCTACTCTTTTAAGTTTTTTGAATTGCCCAATTTCACAAAACGATATTTAGGTTAAAACCAACTAGCCGTGTGATAAGATATCACTCCCTCAAAATTACTGGTAGACTGGTACTAGATAGAGTAGATAATTAACATATCGATGAACATACATTACGTGGAAATTAAAACAATAATTACAACCAACAGTCCGGTTTAGGTAGTGTGGCTATTACCATGGGACGTCTTGTTTCACACAATGAAGATTGACGAAAGTTGATTTGTTGTGCAACAATTACAAAAAACCTAGTAAATAAGGCAAGCTAACGGTTCTTGCATTCTATGATTATAGTGTGGCGGGATTGAAAATCACAAGTGTTACTGACTTTGGTAAAAATTTTCATTCTTATTTCATCTCATTTTGAAGTTGGGGAATTTTGACCCGCCCCTCAATTTAACTTCAAGAGGCTCGAGGCAAATATGAACATAAATTAAGTAATCATTTAGTACAGAGTTCGTGTGCTCAACGTCATATAACAAAAAGCAGCCAGGACATTATAGCACAGTCCGGTCATTAGACGGGATCAGAACGTTGGCACAGTTTTGGATACATGTTAATACTCTGGGGTTTTCAATCCTCCTGTGTCCAAAAAACGATGGTAGCCTACTGCTCAATCGAGTTGAAGCTTGAATTGGTATGGACAGGGTGCGCCAATGTATGTTGAGGTTAAGTGGTGACTCGCTAGGCATTCACTTTGATCCCATCTGGTTTACTGAATTACTTGTATGTTTTGGCCTGGCAAGTATTCGAGTACAGTGGTTATCATATGTATGGTAATTTAGGCAAACATGCATTGAGGTAGGTTGAAATATGAGCACACCAATTGCAAAAATATGAAATGTTTTTTGTGTAACGGTGAGAGAAAATGGCTTTAAAATAAAACACTAGATCAAAAACACAGAAAAAATGGACAGTTCACAGTGGTTTAACTGTTTCAGAAAGACAGGTTTAGTTTCAACTATAAATGGCGCATTTCATCCAGTTACACTGAAATCATAAAATAAGTTTTCAACAATTACCGCTACTCGAGTTTTCCTTGCAGTGATAATATATTTCTACCATCAAAAAGAATTGAAGGATCACCTACCATTGACTGGGAATAACACACAATTTTGGGCGGGTTGGCCACCACCGCCAACTGATGTTTGTTTACATTCTTTTTACTTGTTGACACCCTGAATGGCAAGTTAGGGTGTCGAAATAAATTTTAACCACGTCACGTTTTGGAAATGTTTGAGACAACTTTTGTGTGTTTGAGTAACCTGTTTCTGTTTGCACGTTATGTAATGTCAACAATCCTCTTTAATGCTGCATATCGCCCCCTATCGGTGCCTGACAAACAAAACTCGAATTAGGCCTTTTACTCTCATAAAATTAGTCCATTTTCGTTATCAATCCAAGTCGCAGGCAATGAGTACATGCGCCATTTTCGAATTCGCAATACCAAGAATAGCCAACTGCAATAAACTCTGAAGCGTTATCTTGAATCGCTGATAGTTTCATTTTTGTTGGTAACGGAAACCAGGGGCGGATCCAGGATTTTGAGTTGGGGGGGGGGGTAGGGCAGAGTATTAGCCAGGATTTTACCCGTCAGACATTCGCACCCCCGAACTGCCAAAATTTTAGGGGGGCCATAGCCCTCTTGGCCCCCTCTAAATCCGCCAGTGGAAACAGTATTTTTACGATAACGACTATTACAAGACCAATTTTATGACAGTAAAAGGTCCATTTCGCTCCTTGTTTTTAGCCAGCTAAACACAACGAAACACAGTTTAAAGTTTCAAATACTGATCAGATTTCTAAAACTACAAAGATGCACTGCTAAAAGCAGCCATTTTTATTATTTTTTCTTAAACATTTTTTGTGGTATCCGCTGAATGATCGGGATGACCGTTATCCCACAATCCTTTGGTAAATCTCGTCCTTCGCAAAACCGTAAAAGTCAGTAGTCAAACGGCCAAGAACCGCACCGTTATAGCAGTGGTTATATTTTGACCATCTGTCTGGGGGTGCGAATCCGGTCTATAAGCCCAGGGAAATCGCTACAAGATGTAGGGATGGACGTACAAGGTTCCACAGCTCTATAAACGAGCTCAGAAGTATTTTAGGTCAGGCATGGGGGCTGTGGGCACAAAACTGCTCGCCGGGACTAATAACCTTACCTTCTTTGAATACTAAGTGCATTCAGTGCCATTGTATTCAGCGAGAACCCGGATCTTTCATTCAAATTCATGAAAACCGGATCCAGGTTGAGTCCGAGGGCACGCCGAGTCCTTACACAGTAGTTCCTTTTAATCAGCATGGCATAGCCAGAAGTAATCAACAGGGGGTAAAAAAATGCGAATTTCTGGCAACTCTGGGGAGGCAGAAATAAGTGGCAATGTACTGCTAATTTGCAACGAACAAGGGGCACAGAGGCAAAATTGAAATGAGATTCTTATGGTGAACACTGAGGCAATGATGCTCTTGTGCCTCTACCCATGCTAGCCGTGAAACCGCTACATTCCGGCGAACACGGTTTGACGACGGATTTCGTCCGCGGTTCTATTAGGGACAAGGTGCTTGTGCAGGCTATGGGTTCAGTTGAGTTCAGTTTGGGGTATTTGGAGCAAGTAGCCTCATCACTAGGTATATATGCATGTTTACAAACTAAAAAGAACGGTCTACATTAATAGACACGAACTTCTATTTAATCAATTACGCACAGTGTCAACAAGTTTTCGTTTCTGCTGTTGATATGACCAACTCCCTTTTGGTCTATAACTAGTTTTAATGCAACTTAAACTGTGAAAATGTAAAAATAAATGTTTGTCAACACAGCCTCGTTATGAGTCCTACTACAATTCCGAGCTACTTTCACTTCAAGACTAAAAATGGTGACTTTACCTCAAATCCACGGGACTACGTTTCATTTTTGACTGTCAATACTTCTGCATATAGTTGATAACTGCACAGAACTTTCTTTGTCCCACGTATGAAGTTTTCTGCTTCAAACATTTCAAGCAACCAGATTTTCTTCTTTTAATGGGGATGTCACATAATAAGGAAAATACTTTTCAGGTTTATCAACCTATTTATCACTCAAAAACTTACCGCTGTTGTCGCTAAAATCTGTGTTCTGGTGTCAAGAATAACTTTTCACACAGGCGTATTATTTACTCTTCCAAGGCAAACGCATCTAGTTTTTATCCTATGTTGCTGTTGAAATAACTTACAACAAAACACCTAGAATTTCAGTGTCGGCTGAAACTAACCCACCGTGACAAGTAGGCTACCTAGATGAGCTTGGTCTAAACCAATAACATATAGTCTCAAACTTAAAATCATTTCTTATCTGACAAAGTAACAAGATGAGACCTGTTTTTCAACTGTTTACTGTATTTTTAAACGTTTTGATAAAAATTCAATTGGTAGACCTAATTAACCTGCATACAAAATCTCAGGTTAGAGGAAAATTGTGAAAAACACATGCCAAACTATTTCTGCTTTTACATTGTTGCGAAATTGCCCGTTTTCTCGACTGAAGTTCCAACAATTGCTCAGTTTTTCAATAACTGCACGAAGATCTCATGAAAAATACTAAAAATATACTAATAATTAGTAACTGGGCAACATTATTGTATATTCCGAGACCTTGACAATTAGCCAGGATATCTGACAATGCACATGTATATCTAACATAGAAGCGCATACCGGGCTGTAGTCATAAAGCACCGGGATCTAACACATTCTGATCAACTTCTTCATAAGAGGTGGCAAAACGACAGATGGCGGCTTGGCACATTGGGCTAATATTCGTGTGACACGACCTGTGAAAACGTATTGTTTACAAACTAGTCGACTTTATGTGATAATTGGTCCATTATGTCCCTGTGTGGTCGCACGTTAGAACCAACAGCCTTTCCATGAGTCAGGATAACGGGTCAAGATTTTTACATAAATAACTTTTCCTAAAAGTTCCAATTGTATTGAGCGCTACGTTGGTAGATGATGAAATCAGAATGAAGGGGGCTTTTAAGCCAAATGCAAAAGTTATGACCACAGCATAACCGCGGGAAACAATAAGTGTTAATTAAATTGCTTTTTTTCACAACATTGTTGTGACCGTCGCAGAATTAGATGAAAGCATCCAACAATTACTGTTCGACACAGGTTACTCAAACTACAACACTTCATATACTATACGTTTAAAATCAAATTGTAAGAGAGGCTTTTCGTAACATGGCAGTTTGAAGTGCTCTAAAGTAAAATTTTAGTGTAGCTCAATGTTATGTTTTAGTACCGGTAGCATAACATAGGCTTATGGTAGTATATCCCGACTGTGTGTCGCTCGAAGTGAGTCCAAATTTTGAAATTTTACAGTATACGGGTAACTATACAATTCATACGATGCGTTTCTAACGCAGTGTGCACACTTCTTGCCAAAAGTGTTCTTGAGGAAATTTTCAGGCGCGATGTCAATTTAACGCGTTAAAGAATGCATAATTACATTCCAGTGGATGTTTTTGCGATTTGGTTTTAACCGAAGAGCCAAGTGAAGACGTTCTAGCGCACCAACTGACTTTTATTGCAGACGATACGGCCGTATCTAAATGGGTTAGCATTAGATATATTACAGGCAGACCTATAAGGAACGTCAAGAGACAAAAGTTTATCTCCCCTACACTGTGTTTGTGTGCTCACCATGAAACCGATAGGGCTAACCCGGCAGACGAAAAAGTATCTCCGTGCTGTGATAAAAAACTATAGTTCAGTCAACGACGCCTTTTGGCAAAAATTGACATTTTGGACGAGTTAGTAGTTGCATCGAGAACTGTTTTTGTTTCAGGTCCAACGGTCCACGTCATCAGCAAGTCGGAAAATACAACTTCGAAATGTTTCCAAATCATTGATGGTGAAATGAAACTGTTGCCTATAGGTTACATTCACCCATCCGCACATCCATTTGTTCAAGTCTTTGATAACTTATATGTAGTCATCATAAATAGTTACGTTGGCTTTCCAACTCGAAATGATCTCGTTACCAAGACGCTACTGATCTCATCAAATAGCCCATATGGCCCCGAGTTTCATTTGCCAAAAGTGAACAATGGAGGTTTCGCGGCGCTTTTAACATCAAAGCGAGGATAGTAAAGTGACAATGAAATTGAAGAAGAGACGCTTACCTCTATGAACGAATTACATCCTCAATCTGTTCAACCCACTTTGATGTTTCCGCCGATTTCGAAGAATCATAATTACAAATAAACAAAAAGGCGGAGAAGTAAACAATTTACCGGTGTCTATCAAACTGAAAAGTCACCTGCCCGCTATGGTCGCCAATGGCGGCGCTCTTTCATTTCATTGTGTCAATGTTTGATTGACAACAGCGAACAAAAGAAGGGCACGCGAATTCACTTATTCCTCACAGTTGTTGTCAGTAGCAGTGATGTCAATCTCTACACGGAAATATTCACCTGTTTTATGGACTTACAAGGCCCATCAATTATCTAAACTTCAAAGCGGACCGCGTTTCTGAAGGACCCACAACAAAATCTGTGCTCAAGAAGGGACGCTAGGATGTTGAACGCGATATGTAATTAGCATGAATAAAATTAATCATTGTAGGCTTCTGGCACAAAGGACGCTGGCTTTGATTTTCAAAAGGGTTTAAAGTATAGGGCAAACATTACGGAAATGTCTAATTATATCCAACAGAAGGCAGTGAACAAACAGAAAACCGAGCAGATGGGTTCATCCACGAACTCCCGCAATACCCAAAGTCACAATTTAGCATTTACCAATTATGGATGACTTAAAACTTTACCATTTAAAGATGAGTTCAAAACGTGGACACTTGCAACAAATAACTGAGACAATATTTTAACATTTTATTAGAATATTTTTTTAATTTTAATAACGTGATGTCTTGGAAGATGTCACTTTTAATCTTCAGCAACAAAAGGTATTGTATTGAGTCGAGCACAAAGCATAAATATCTGGGCCCAGGAAAAATGTGGTTATTTTGCAATATAATCGGTCAACTGTTTTCTAAAGGACGTAGAATTCGAGATTGATAGCTATTTTGCATTAAGCGGCATTTAGTCGTCATGGAAGTGAAATAATATATGCTATATTATCACTCTCGTGTGTAGTTAGTCATTGCTATAGACGCCATCTTTGATGTAGCCGCATAAGCTAGCTGTGTTTCAGGTATTATTTGTTTACTGACTACTAATTGCATGCGCGTGTCATACAATACACAGGTAGAAAAAATCAGTGCTTGGACAAAGGACATAGATCTCTGTAAACTACCGGCTCACGACAGACGGTGAGGAGACGAGTCACTACTGTCGGTACGCCTCATTGACCAATGAGGTTAGAGCAGTAAAGATAATCGCTTGGCGCGAAATGAGTCTCGGGTCGGACAACCATCTGCGCACAAATCACATGTGTTCACCTGTCCCGAAATCTCGACATTGTGCCTGAGAGCACCTATTGTCCTCTTACATTTGTCCCGTCATAGTAGCAATAGCGCAGGCTAACTGACCAATACAGAGGCGGTACTAGAGAGGCATTGTCCCACGCGATGCGTGTGCTGCCTTTCCAAGACCTTTTCAATGATTACGAAAAGCAAGAAAGGATAATCTTCAGTGCCCCTCGTCGACGGTCGTACAGTCCTATTGGATTAGTTCACGAAGCAGCTGGCACGCGCCTCGACAGTTGGTGACAATGTTAACACTCCGTTGTACCCCAATTTAATCCCTCCCTTCAGAGTATCAACTGTGAAGGCACGCGACGGTGTCAAGATTGTGCACTATTGGTTTGTTCAATTGAACAAACATCCCATCGTTGCTGTTATACACCGGAAATAGCAAGAGAACCTTTGTAGATATACACGTTAAACATGGGCTGTGCTAAATTAAAAAAAAAACGTAAAGACGTAGAATGCCTGCTCCATAGGACGCAGAAGTTAGTGTTTCGTTGACAAATAACTACTAAAAAGTCTAACATACTAAGAAAACTGTTGAACAGCAGTTAATAAAGAAAATGATATTGTGACATACAACCACCAAATCAAGATTGTTGACCAATCTTTTTGTAGCAACTCGATATTTTACGACAGAAACTTTCGTAACAGTGTTCGGTTAATTCATATAGGTGAAATTTTATCAATTGTGGGTCCTTAATTTTCTAGGCATCTGGGCGGGAAGTGAACAGGTGTTTAGTCGGTTAATCTGAAGACCTGTGTAACCGCGAGTGGTGCCGAGTTTTTATCTGTTATTTACAGGCTGTGTGCTGGGGAATGAGCAAACATGCGCTCTCTGCCCTAAGTAAACAAGACGTCCAGTTATCTCTACACAAATACTTGGGCTTACTACAAGCCACAACATAACGCTCGACTGGCACGCGCCTAAACTCCATATAAGGGAACTCATTTAAATATGTTTGCACACAGCACAATACCGACAGGTGTGCACTAACCCAAGCAGCTGTAAACACAATAGAATCATAGGTCCGGAGACAACAGTGTAAACGTCAAATTTATAGTCTAAAAATGCGGCAAAACCACCTTAAATACTTCCGCATTAATTCCCATTTTGTCAACTAATAATTTTAAATCCAAGAAATCTGAATTCTACTCCTCTTGTAGACGAAATAAAATCTTAATGTAAACACTACGCGCTTACGAGGTGGACTTAAAATTTGATTGACAGATGTACTAACACGCTGGATGGTTCTTACGGGACACCATGTGCTCGACTTGAGCGCTTTGTTCAATTGTTTGCCTTGGACTCATCAAAGGCCCTCATTATGCCTCCAATTAATCCGTACCTGTTTAGGGAGTATAAATGGTGCGAGATCTCAGCAGCACGACATTTGGTGCCTAAACCGTGAGGAGTAAACGATTCAGATTTAGTGGAGTATAGACGGGATAGATGTCGGGACAACTACTGACTGAATATTTATTTTAGGCGAAAGGTGCGTTAGAAGCGATCGGTTTTAGTTATCTTCATTTTTTATTTAAAAATACATAGCGTTCGCAAGGCCAGCGACTCTAAGTGAGTACAATATATAGAAAATACTACTGGCATAACAGGGCTGAGTAAGTCGAGGATTGTTGGGTGTGCTATAATAATGAATAGTAACCGTCAACGGCTCAGCTGTCACCGGAGTTGTAAACCGATGACTTTCTTTTGCAGCGGCTGTCCATCACGTACAGTGGGAGGAGCGAAGCCAAGACGAGGCTGAGCTATCAATAATCCATCCTGGTAGAGGCGAGTGAAACGACCGTAAACAACTGCAACATGGTCTTACACGTCGCACGAGCTTTTATAGCTCTCGCGACTATCACATTTTTAACACAGGTACGTTAACGTTTCCCTCGTTTTTTCATTTGGCTTGATGTTGGTGATGGCGCAATTGCAAACGTGAGTTTTAATTGGTAAGGCACACCTTGACCATGAATTTTGTATATTCGTTCCATTTCAGGTATCGTGTTCAGGTGTAATAAAGATCGAGCTGAAGTCTTTTAAAAACGACCAAGGAGTGGATTCCACCGGAAATTGTTGCAGTGGTCCCAATACCTCTGGAGTATGTACAGAATCGTGCAAGACATCATTTAGGATCTGTTTAAAACATTTCGAGTACAATCTCACGCCTGATCCGCCATGTATATTCGGTGTGTACACCACGGAAGTCGTTGGAAATAACTCGTTCCAAATCTCTGGAAATACGGATACTCTTGACAACCCCAAGTTGTTTCCTTTTAGATTTATGTGGCCGGTAAGTAGAAAGTTCATACTCCACTTCAACTAACACCTGAAATACTCTTTCGAACCTGATCACCAAGATTCGAGTCAAAATAAGTCGTCTAGTTAAAGCGTTTCCCAGTATTTAAAAAGGTCACTTGGCCATTATAAAACAAAGGTGAAGCTTTCCATTAAGGTTGTTGAAAGCTACAGTCGTTGTATCGATTGAACTTAAACTCGGTTAACAAAATACAATAATTAAAAGCTCAAGTATGTTATTAATTGCTAACTTTAAAACACTTCTTCCAGGGCGACTTTTCCATTGTTTTGGAAGCCTGGCATAACCCGGTTCAGCAAGGTGAGTCGTGTGCATCAATTCACCATTTGGTTTTGAGTACTATACAGTACTCTTCCTTATTAAAGCCAGACAGCCATGCAAGCGAATGTTGCCGTGTAATGTAATGAGCACACGATGCTATAGAAGATTAACAACAAGCGTATATAGCAGACAGGCTAGGTGTCTGATTGAATTTTGTGTTTAGACTAAACTTTGTAAAACCAAGCACGAAGATATTTGGCGTGTATGGGGCTCACGCTAAACCATGTTCCCATAAAGTCAACGTATACATACATTACACCTTCCATTCTTGACCTGTACGTCAGGCAACGAGAGACAATGTTTTGCTTGTATGCACGTCAAAAGAGATACTCTGTCGTATTCAACTTAACAAACTAGCACGCCTATTAAACAATTACGTCTATGAATCCCCTGACCATCTGTCGCCACACTAACTAAATTGACAAGACGATCTGTTTACTGTGGGAAAACCTCAACCTTTACTACCGAGTTCCCAGGTATGCAAAATTGCGACGCATAGGTTGCAGAACTAATGTGTTACACTTGAGGTCTGCACGGTACCAGCGTCCTAGAAAACCGAGATTGGTATGCATGTGGGAACTGGTCAGGTGGAGTAGGGGGCATATTACCTTGGAGCACTGGGTTTTATGACTTGACGACAGTGCAACTAAACTGTGCCGGCCTTCATAGCAAGTCTGTGGCAATCAAAAGGATACATATTTGGAGAGAAAAGAAATTATTCCAATAACTCCGAAATGCGCTTACGCGCAATTAAAAATATTTAACAGCTATAACACAAACATGCTAGTCAAACGTCCGACATTTTAATGTGCTCGAGTCTAATTGTTCCTTGCTATCTACATTGTTGTTATTGTGTTGAATATACACTGAATTACTGTGATGGTGCAAGTTTCGAATTCTTTTGGCTTTCTGGATGTGTTGTACAACGTTGTTGCCGTAAGAGTTTATGTTGTTACACAAACGGTAGTATGTTTAATAACAAAGCATTTGCAACAAAGGGGTTGCATACCCAGTTCGCTTTTAATAACAATAACCACAACTTTATAGACTAAACTTGTAACCTGGTATGGAAGAAAGTTTTTTGGGTAATTACCTACAAACAACAATAAACATATTACAATTCCTTTTGCAGGGCCTCCTCGGTTAATTTCTCGTCTCGCCACCCAGAAGGAATATCGCGTTGGCGAGGACAAGGGGTGGAAAGAGGAAACTCACACTACTCCAAACAGCACGTTACGATTCCGTTACCAGGTGACGTGTGATGACCACTTCTACGGGGCTGGATGCTCGGACGAGTGCAGGCCTAGGGACGACCTGTACGGTCATTACACATGTACAGAAAATGGGACCAGGAGCTGCCTGGAAGGATGGACCGGTCTTTACTGCGATATAGGTAAGGCAAACATTTGTCATCTTGTGAACCGTGTACAGATAACACAAACAGTTCACGGTCAGGAATTGTGTTAAAACGGAGAAAAACACCTGTCCACAAGATTTCAAAGTGATTCATCTTGTGCAGTGGCCTAGATAGCCGTTCCATTCGCTCTCCTATTTGCGCCGACGCATAGGCATTAGACGCACGTTCCTCGCCAGACTGGTGATAACTTGTGGGACAGTTAACGTCAATTTTAACAAAAAAAGATCCATACTTAAAATCACGTAAGACATGTTACGAATAAGGACGTTTCGATATGCTTAAGTTGCAAGATTATCTGTCCGAATGAAAACAAAATGTGAGTGTTGTTTGGATACCTTGACTGAATGAACCATGAATTATTTACAAATATATAGACGGTATTGTCACGCAAACTCATACGAGTGATCGATAAGTTCTTCCTATTACACTGCGTGAACACAACAGGAAAGAAATTTCCAACTCAAAAAACGTACTTTTAAGTTAAATTTTTCTACAAAAGTTAATCAGATCCAAGTGCACAAACAAATTGAAGAATGGTCGATGAAACCTAAGGGGAGGTCATCCTTCAAATACTCAGTCATACACTCTCTTGCAACAGTATTGTGACTACCCGCCCACTGAACAAAAGAAATTTCGGAGACATCTGCTCCTTTATAGTGCGACCGACATGTGATAACCACTAGCTACGCTACGCTAACAAAGGATTCCATCACACGACGACACAACTTTTAGCAAACAAAAAAAAACAACTCTCTCATTTTTCTTGGTTTACTCTATTTAAAACTTAAACAAAAATCTGGTGTACGCCACCACATAAGATCGACAGATATTAATGTTTATTTTAACCCTATCAACAACCGGAGCGTGCTCAACCTATTAACTGCTATAGTGTTTAGTAAGGGGGGGCAAAGCCTTACCATTTTAACCAATCAGCTACCGATGCCTTTGTGTGTTCAATGAAATTGGGAACAGCTGACTGGTGTCGGACAGTCCTCTTCTGGAGTAGTCGCGTGGCACGAATTTTCATTAATGGGCCACCTGGAAAGATTATCTGTTACTATTGGTATGGGACACGCGAATGCCGTTGTAGTAAACGATCTTGCAAGATCATCTGCTCAGAGGAACAAAGGACCAGCTGTCCAGTACATTTCCGCCAGTGGCGGGACGGCATGGCACGCGTTAAACCGGAATTGAGTCGACTGTTAATAATATCAAAATTATATCGGGAGTACGACAGTCAGTCAAACTGACACAAAGTACAATGCCGAACCCGTAGTCTCCGAAATTTCGAGCAGGAAAATCTTGCTTTCAAAAAACGCACGGTCAAACCGAATAAATATTTATGTACCGTGATCAATTCTGTGTGCTGAAATGTAAAGAATTCACGCTACACCAAAACTATGGTGACTATCTGTAACGATTTAGGCACTAGCCAGCAAAGAAAATATTGTAAGATGCCAGCGTGCAGAAATTAGCCAAATCAGCGATAGTTGGGCAGCGGACTCTGAGTGCAACGTCAAATCTTCGATACAGATAAAACAAATAGGACTCGCCATGGATCCACGGAGAACCAGACTCACGCTGGGCCTCTGTTGATAAAATTAGGTTTCGTATGTCGAGAGGAATCGTCTCTAAAGATAATTTGTACTCGGCGAAAAGACATACTATCGCCGGCACACATGTCGGGTTTTAATTTCTTACACAAATGACTTGCGGCTAAATATATTTATACTCTATTTTCTCTGTTACAGCTATCTGTTTGCCAGGCTGCCATGCCGAACACGGTCACTGTAGTCGGCCAAATGAATGCAGGTACGATAAGAGAATCTAGGTTGATTGTTCTAAAATCTATACACTCATGACGGTGACCCCCACAATGGAAATCGAACTGATCATAGAAATATAAAGAAAACACTTTTGCGGTTCTTGAAATATCGACTGGCGGCACCTAGTGCAAATATCTGAGTAATATTTTGAATAATTAATTAACTTATGACGTTAGGTTGACTCAAATACTGACCATGCTCCGTTTTATGTCTATGTTCATAAGTTCATAAAACATACTTGTGTAAACTAATGACTGCAAAATAAACCAAGCCTCTGTGACAGGCGTGATGCTCAAGTAATACTGCAGTAAGAATTTGCACCAAATGATTAAGCTTAATCTCTGAAACTCGCAGTTTCGACACTAAATTTAAGTGCATTCAAACAGTGTTTAAAGGGACGTCATCGTCATCCATTTAGACGTACAAACTGTATACAATTACTGTTTCATTGTTTAATTGGCCAGGTGCTCAAAGGGGATAGTTGGTTATCAGAGGATAAATTGTTAAATTAAAAAATAGTAGTAAATGGTTCCAATCTTTGTTTTAATTGTGTTATCAATGTACACGAGATCAAAAAGAAAACAACCGACATGTTCTCTTAAAAACATTGCTCAGACGTTAATCAGAACATAACAAGGAATTTATCTAGTCAGAAGATTAGAAAACTGTTTTCTTTGAAAGTTCAGGGCATCAGATGGCTCCTCTGTGCAGTTATCCGTCTGATGCACTTGGTTAAGCGTTCCCAAGATTTGACAACGATTAACATTTTTTGCCAATAAATATAATAGATATCGTTTCTTGTTTCAGCTGCAAAGTTGGCTGGGAGGGAAGGCTGTGTGACCAGTGTGTTCGCTATCCAAACTGTGAGCACGGCACGTGCAATGCCCCCTTCCAATGCAACTGCAAGGAAGGATGGGGCGGTCTCTTTTGCAATCAAGGTAAGCTTTGTAACAAACGCTGTTTTAAACCATAATTATTAAGCAATGTGATTTATCGGACAAAAGTTGTTGCTATGCTTCACTAGAAAGAAAAATTGTTATCTAAGCGTTTTTGTTGGACAGACTTAAACTACTGCACCCATCACAAGCCGTGCCAGAATGGAGCTACGTGCCAGAACACGGGAGAAGGCAGCTACACGTGTATTTGTGCTGAAGGCTTCAATGGGACCAACTGCGAGATCGTTGCCGACTCCTGTCAAACCCAGCCTTGTATGCACGGGGGGACATGCAAGGTAAGTGAATATCTGCAGCTTGACTCAGTAACCCGGCATTTTCCCACGGTCCCTACACATGTAGCCAACATTAATAAGCGTTGAAACAAGACATTTGTAACACCTGGTTCCAAGTCCTACAAATAATCACCTTGATTTATTCACCGCTCAAACCGCGCACTAATTATAAATGACAAGATGTTGTGCCAGGTCACAGTTATGCCTTACTTTACACAACAAGTTGATTTTATGAAGTAAAATAACCTTTCTCAACGTGAGGCACAGGTGCAGTTAAGATGACCAACAACACAGTGTAGACTATTCATGAGTGAGAATGAATCTATTACCTGGATTTATTGAGTTTCTATATGGTGCACAACTTATCAGCGATTGACAGCTAATGAGGTATGATAATCCAGGAATGCCACAAATTCAGACATGTGTATTGCATTTACATCATTTATTGATTATATTCATTTATTTTTTTGATTTCAGAATTCTGGATCAACCTACACCTGTGACTGCCCAACTGGCTACCGAGGTCTTCACTGCGAAATGTCTGCAGTCGGGTGCGAAAATATGCCGTGCCAACACGGTGGCACTTGTGATGAAGTTGGTAATGGCTATCGCTGCACGTGCCCTCCTGGATGGGCGGGAGTTAACTGTCAAGTGGAAAGGGACGAGTGTGCATCCAACCCATGCATTAATGGTAAGTCAGTGTCAAGTTTTAGACAGCATGTCACTAACCATAGTGCTATAAGAGTATGAGGCTGTGATCTAATTTCCAATAAATGGTACTAATCTGTACTTGTAAAAGGTCTCACTTTCATTAGGTAATGTTGCATGACTTGTTATTAAAATTGAACATTTGAAGTACCATTATGATGTATCAATACATCATTATGATTGAATGCAACTCGTACATAATGTTTAGAAGTATATAATTATTAACCAATAATAATTAACCAAGCCACATTGACATTAGCATAACATTAACTAAACACCTTGTTCCAAATCGCTTTTCATATCTTCCAGTGTTTTACCACATCTCATTTGGCTTTGTTTTAGGAGGAAAATGTGTGGATCGGTTCAATGGATATACCTGTGTGTGCCCTTCAGGGTACACAGGGAGACGGTGTCAGCAAGACATTGACTACTGTACTGGAGTAAAATGTTTTAATGGTGGCACATGTATTGATGGAATAAACAACTTCAGATGTCAGTGTGTTCCAGGATTTTATGGACCACTGTGTCAAGATAATGTGGATGAGTGTGTTGCCCGACCATGTGCAAATGGAGGAACATGTCATGATCTAGTCAATGACTTCAGATGTGACTGTGCCCCTGGATTCACCGGAAAGTTCTGCACTCTTCGTTCCAAACTGTGTGATAGTAGTCCATGCAAAAATGGCGGTACTTGTACAGATCTTGTTGGCACATACGTGTGTGAGTGCCCAGCAGGCTTTCTGGGCAAGAACTGCAACATGTATCCTGGAATGACGACACAAAATAAACCACTAACAGACACGGCCCCTGTAGGCCCAGTGGATGACAGTACCATTTCAGTTGTAACCCATTTGAGTGGACCAACGGCAAAAAGTGCAAAAGATAACACAGAACTGTCAACTGAACAATTACTACTTATAGCATGCCTAGGTGCTGGAATACCGATTGTGCTAATAATTATTGTTCTAATTATTATGCTGTGTCGCCGGCGGCGTTACACATCAAGAGATGAGGAACAAAAGGAAGTAGAAGACAATGAAACAAACAGTATGAACAATAAAAATAAGGAGGCTGGTCTGATGCAGCACGCTCCATCTACAAATCTCTCTAGTATCTTGTTGCAAAATGACTCAAACCACTTCAAAACGAACAATGTGGACAAATCGAGCAATAAGCAATTAATAAAAGACATTAACACCAAAGTTGTATTAGAGAAAAGTGAGAATTCAGATATTGCACCAAGGAAGGTGAAAGTGGTGGACAATGATGCTATCTCAATAGACACAGTCATTGACTTCAGGTGGGTTCATTCTTCATTGTATTTGAAGATCCATATTACATCAATATGCACCTTTGTTGCTTTTGGTTAGTTCAATATACTGAATAGATGAGCAGCATATTCAGCTAGACCTGACTGGTCTGAATATCTTCAAATCAATATTTCCCAGTGCCTTCAATTTGAAAGCTCTTATTAGGCATTCAATTATGGCTTTCATAACTGAGGTTAATTATGTGACCTTAAACACTATCCACATAATGAAGTTGCAACTGTTCAAGAGACCTCACTAAGCTCAAGTTTCACTAGCACATTACTAAACACACTGCTACTTTCACAAAACTATGGGGAAACCAAAACTATAGTGTCATTCCTTTAATGACAATGTAATAACTGGGAAAGAGACCCCTAGAGACCCCTAGCATTGAACTAATGTTACTCCCGTTTTGCTTACAGTGACTACACAAATGAAGTCTTCACAGTAGAAGGAAAAGGCCAAGAATGTGCAACATTACAACAGCAACAACACCGGGATGTGCATTCCAGCTTAACAATCCTCTATAACTGTGAAAAACAGCAGAGACACCAGTATTCAGAAGGCATGGTTGCAACTGAGGTATAGCTAGACACCAACTGAAGTATAGCTATACACCAACTCCTACCATATGCAACGTACAGTGCCTTTATGGGAAGATGCAATATGTAAATTATAAATATAGTTAAATGTATAGATATTTTCTACCCAACCTGAATGAACTTTTATATGAGATTATTTATTATTTCAAAAATGAGAAAGTGATGAGAAATAATGAATGAAAGGTTATGAGATGTAGTGAGCTCTAAGCTCATTTAATTATGCAAGTGAATTGTATGCTAATTTATTCCATGTTTTATATAAAACAGCCCAATGTAGTGACAGGTTATTGCATACAGCTGAGCCATGCATTAATAAAAGACCTGAGTGTAGATGAAGAACGTGTATAGCACTGCCAAAGCTTTGTTTCTGTAGTAGAAATGTAATGTCTTCAGTCCACACAGGAATCAAATTTGGTCTGCCTCAGTTATTTAATATCTTATAACTACAGGTCTGTGTCATATATTAAATAATTAGAGCAAAGGGCACTCCTACACCAAAGTCAGTCCTGTGCAATTGCGGAAGTGAATTTACTTAGGTATCTACATATTTATTAATGTACAGTGTCCATATTGCTTTTAATTTATTTTTTCGCACAGCTCTGGTCGGTGGACTTGTCAGGTTGCTAGTCGAGTTCCTAGATCACCCACACTAGTGTACTGGTAATGGGTCAACTTTGCAGACCACTCGGGGCATACGCAATAACCCGACCACGTAGTGACTTTAGCTTTATAAAACAAAATCACACCAAGTTTCCAATGACAACTTGTGGTCAATTTGGATGTGTGATTTGCTGAGTGCCAATCTTTAATCTAATAGACGTTTGTGTGAGTTTTCTCAATTATTCATTGACAAAGACTCTGCACAGTGTGGCCAAGGTGACTTAAACTGGTTTCCAGAGACAAAAGAGCTGTGTGATTTATTTTTGGTTTAACTTTAGTTAAAGGAGTCTGTGATGTTTTTGTACATACTGTGTATATTTATAAATAGCAGAATCCTAGTGTACATATTACATAATGTATTATTCTATGAAATGATATTTCCATAACATGATATAATAGGTCACAGTTTTGACTATTTTTTCAAATACAAAAATCTTGAAATCTGACAACTTGTGTTCAATTTTTGTATACAGAGCTTGGAACTCTGCATTGGCAGTCCATTTGTTCACACACTTACTTACATTCATTGTTGCGTTTAAAAGCTAAGTTAATGTATAGCAGGAACAAAACCACAATGCTATTTTAACATAATTTACACTAAGCAAAGTGCAGTGATATCCACTGACAACTTGTAAATGTGAAAAGAAAAAATTCTGCCAATAGGTGACCATTGCACTAATGCTGTACCTTGTGGCTCACATAGTCTGCATCATGAAGTGTTGTTCCCCAACACCACGTCAAGTCACGATACTTACTGGACACGGTTGTGTGATTTATGACGGATCATTTTCCACACAAAACATTTGGCAATTTTCAACGTACTTCATATTCACATTGTGGCTATATGTTGTGTTTCTAACTAATTTGGCCAAGCAATCACAGAGATAAGTAATTAGCGTGCAAGTTCCACTTTAAATGCTTTAAATGCATAAAATCTTTTCCATAGACAATTGTATGCTCACTTTGAACGTGTGAGAGTTTCCAACAATACACCGGAATTTAATGTCGCAATAAGACAGCTATTTTTAGAATAAAACTAGACCTGGTTTAAACAACTGAAATCTTCCTACCCTCATAATCGCCAGACAGATATCGCTTCAACTTCAACTTAGCCCCAACTGCAAAATGCAACCAGACATAATGCAGATGAAAAACCAAAGGCATATCGCAGCTGGAAATGTGCTTGAGGATGCAGGTGGAATCACAAGGAAAGGATATTTCAGTGAGCTAACACCTCACAATAAAAACTCCTTATTCATTGATGCAGATAATGCAGGTCTGCCAATCAAGCTTTTATCATTTCTTAATAAAGTTTTTATCTGCCCACTGTAGTAGCTCCAAGGAAACTCAGTGCTGCCACAAATGACCATTAGGGTATAAGATGGAACACTGAAGTACCTAGACAGGTATGAAGGACAACATGTGTTAAAAGCAGTTGGTGTGAGTGGTGAATGACCAGTAGGTCACACTGGCAACAACAGCCAAGGTAACATATTGCTACATATCCTGATTGATAGGACAAAGAACATCAGCTAGCTAGAGGTTGAATTATTTGCCAAGGGATCTGAAATGTTCTCAGAAACATTTTCTGGCGAACTTCATCCATCAGAGGAAGCATAACAAAGCCTATTCATACAGTCACTTGATGTGTATAAATTCACCTGTGCATGTGCAAGTGCCATATGTGTGCGATAATGCTATCTTCTAATGAGCAGGACTATAATTACACTCATCAAACTGTTGTAATATATGGCTGAGCTAATCAATCAAGGTTTTTTTACAAAAACGTAAAACGTTATCTGTTGCAATATTATATAATACAAATACGCTTTTACAGAAAATACCACTCAACTATGATGGTTAAAACTTCAATGACACCAGAAGCAAAACACTAAACAATATGCAACGACAGTACTGTGCACAGAACATAAGCAAAGCGAAGCCATTCTAGGCCATTTATGAGGACATTAAAAATATATTTAAAGCATAAAGCCATCCGTTTGATACAGAAAAATCATAATTCTTCCCTGAACTAATTTGAGAATTGAGAGTAAAGTTACATTCCAGGCTGTTCAAGCTAAGTGTCGCAGTAGCCTGAAAAAGAAAACAGTGGCCGATCAAACCTCACTTCCACTTCTCAAGTGTACGAAAGAATTACAATTTTTCCCTATACTTTATCTCTGGAAGATAATGTCCATCGATATAAACCAATCTGCTTAATCTCTGTGTATGGCAGTCTATAGTAACTTAATAACAAGTTATGGTGGCAATCTGAACAAACTTGAAGATTGTGTCAACTTACAATGAGAAAGATTCTATCATTCAGTGAACGCCAGCCTATTACGAGGATGCTTCAAACCTGGCAAGAAAGAATTAAACATATTACCACATACTTCAGTGCACTAATCATCTGGTAACGAGTTATTCATTCTGGTGTAAGCGCGTGTGACGAGCAATTAACAATTCAATAGTTACAGTTAGCAAGTAGTCCATGGCAAAAATATATAGCAACTAGTAATAAACTGATGAAATGACAATAAGGATAATGGCTGAGTTAATCACTGAGTAAGCTAATGAGTTGACCTCCAGTGGTCACAGAATTAAGCATGTGTCCTCCTTTAACGTGCCACAAAAATCCCTGATGATTTCATAAAGAACAATAACTAATTCACATGTTACGTCAGCAAATCAATAGTTGTTAGAACCCCGCCTTTGAACTTCCAATCCGTGAATAAAACTAAGTGGCCATGCAAACATTAACCCGGCAGTTCGAAGAAATACAAATCACCAAGAGCACTGTAAACAAAGGTACAGAGAGATTAAAAGCAAGCAAATCAAGATCCAAATTATTCTATCAACTGCACTTCACCAACAAATTCATTGAAAAACTGTCTCATTAAAACAGAGCACAGAAATGATCTTGGTTATAAAAATCTCAAATCAGCAATGGCTTCCATGGGGACCTTGATACATTCCCTCCTCATGTACCCCTTTGATACACGTGGGATCCAGCTCATAGTTTTCTAGAAAACACAGGTTTGAAATCCAGACCTCAATAATTGGAGAGTCCGAAATCCAAACCACAGGAGCATGAATGAGGAATAAACTTTTTCAGTTCCATTTTTGCAAATTATAACACTTCACAGAACATTAGATTGACATCAATTAATTATAAAAAGTAATTAATAAAAAATTCATTATTTCAAAAATATTGATTAGTTTTTTAATAAATCCAGATTGGTTCTCTCATTAATTTCCACAAATCCGTTGAGGAGTGTCAATGAGATTCTGCCTGAAAACATTTCTATTCAGAATACATTATAGATTGTTCTTGGGCTAGTTTCAATATGTTAAAAAATGAATTTGCTTTAAAACCAATCACCATCTGACAAAAAAGATGCAACGACCAAACTAACTCAAGAATTTAACGAATACAAAGGCAAGACTTATTGAAGAAAACAACGATTTTAAGTCGACTTGACATGTTTCGGTGTCATTTATTCAAACACCATCATCAGACGAGAGAATGCAGTGGCCACCTAGCTAGGCCCAGCAACAAGTAATGAAGCACACATACAGTCAGGCAAGACTACGGAGGTGAAATTCAGAGTTCCAAATACATGTTTTAGTATATATTAAAGTTTCAATTGTTGTATAGTAAATATATAGCATAAAATCTGACTAAACCAGTACTTGTATTTTAAAATAAATGTAAAATTTTGAATCAAATGTACTATTTGTCAAATTTCCAGTTTACCTCCACATGATGTCATGGTTGGAACATAAGGTTATGTTCTCTCTCCTGAGGCACAGTCACTGCCGATCGAGTGGAAATTGCCAGCAGAGGGAGACACTTAGTTTTTACGGTCATTGCGATAAGGATGAAAATGTTAAAAATACAACCCACTGGAAATAAAAATGAACTTGGAGTGGACAGTTATTATTTTGGCCAGCCTTTTTGATTCCAGCGCAGCATGACCTAATTCTCGTGTCAAAGGGTTAGTTAGCTAACAGAGGAATCGAGGCACGAACACCTGGGTCACTACTCAGATAGCGATGAAATCCATGAAGGTGAAGGTGATGACATTCAGCATTACGTGCTTGGCCTAATTTCTCGGTAAGCCTTATTGGAAACTACATGGGCAGAAACCATTAACTATTGGAGTTGTCAAAAAATGGGATATCCATATTGTTTGCGAGTTTGACTGACATCACAATTGTAGCTTTAGAACTGTAAACACAAGATTTTCACACAGTTGAATAACAATTGTGCGGCATAGTTTTAGCAATTTTCAAGCAGAAGCTTTCATTCTAGGCACCTGGCTGCCAGGGGAATGTTGCAATCGAAAACACAACCCTTTCATTACTACCCCTGTATTTAAATTCAGTTTTAAGAACAATAAAGTTAATTACTTAAATAACCAAGTATAAGATTTTCACAATGGGAATAGCATCATCACAGCAATTTCGTTTTCATTGGCTTAGTGCCCATGTCAAATTTCTTGGTTGCCTGGTTGGCAAATGTCAAGACAGCTCACAAGTGAACTTAAACTCGGAATGAGACATTTTCCTGATTTTTTAAGGTCTATTGTGCACCCCATTTTTTAATGTCCACAGGCATGTGTATAATTGTCTCAATGCATGAATTCTACACTTTTCTTCAGAGTTAGGCTCTACTTACTCAGGGGCTACTCTACATCATATCGCTATCAGCACTGATGGACAAAGATTCAACGCCAAGGCAAGGGTCCAGATTCTGAACAAAAGCATGTGTACACTGTACTTAACAACAGTAACTCTATACCCTAATTGAATTTGTGTACTCTGTTATCTGTCCCATCATAAAGGTGAGGCTAACAGAAAGTACATAGTATTCATTTCTGCAAACCAAAACCAAGCACCCTGTCCAGCTAAGCTAATCACAACCTACTGATGCCAGGCATGTAATAGTGACAAAATAAGTTTTTTAGTTTTGAATTTTTACATATTTCTAGATTAAAAGCTCTAAAGACAATACTGTTCTAACACTACATATAATTCATTCCTATATGCAGTTTTAAAAACACTAGTGACCATGGCGGGGAACAGTTTAATGTTTACCTTGAACGTAAAGCATGTAAATTTAGTTCCTATATGTTAAAAGCATCATTTTTACTATACTGAGGTCCGTAATTGCCAAATGTAATGAATGGTTAGGTTTATTGCCCAACTTAGTTGGTTAAGTCACCATGATAATCCTCAGTTAATTGAAACAGCCATGAACAACCCCAACACACATTGTTGTTCTAATCAGTAGAAGGTAGTACCTGTGGCATATTTCTACCATAGGTACCAATAAATATTCAAAACTACTGCTATTGGTCATTCTTTATTTGCTCTTTTCTTGGGGTGATGAAGAAATATGGCGGCAAAAGGCCATTTCTCACATCACTTGACGTGCAATCATTTGAGTGTTTAAATCCTGTTTTCTGTGTTGCAAAAGTATTATTAGGACTATCTGGATAATCCAATTCATCCAGAATAATAAAATAAAACATTCAAGAAAGGCTTTACGACTACTGCATTCTTTTTTCCAAAACAGACTTTTGATATTTACATACTACTGATCATTCAACCCGTTACTACGGTTATGGGAAAATGTTGAGAATGTGTGTCAATATATAGCAATATAATGTAACCATGACATAATGAGTGACAGAAGGTTAATACCTGATATCAATTATGGTAATTACTAAAGTAAATAACAAGTCTGGATAATTGCATATTGCAGCAAGATCAGTAACACTGGAAGGCCACTGGAAATGACCTATATATGAACACACATGCAAATTAAACAATAATATTAGTTTGCTTGCATTTAGTGGAAATGAAATCAACTTGAATGCAAACAAATACTGATGTCCATGTTGGTAAATTACACCATTAGTTTGGATAGCTTACTTCTACATTCTGAATGTTAATGGAATAAATGATGATGAACACCAACTGAAAGTGTTAGTGTTGTGATTTTTGCGCAAAGAAAAAATGATCTTCATTCCCTTTGAAAAGCACAACAGAACTAGAAATTTCATGACTTGTATGTCAATTTAAAGACCTGCCTACAAATTTCGCCAAAATGAAGCTGATAACACTTCGAGCTGTTCTCAGAGTGCAAGTACCCATTAGGCGCTACATGGCATTTCCCAACACGCCACTATATAGCTCTGTCCAGACGCACACTTAATCTAGTGCAAGTTGCACCAGGGGCAACTTGCACCTGATCAGCGTGTAAACAGAACAATCCCACCACTGGTGTTTAAAATGTGGAGCTGGGCGAAAATCACTAAGCACATGCCATTCTAGTATTGAGAACCCAGCAAATGCAAAATGGCAGAAACCAAGGAAACAATGATTTGCTATCCGTTTTCAGCAATTTTATTTTTATTGCAAGCTCATTTTCATCTTGCCTTATCTTGTAAAACAAAGTAATTGCAACAGATTCAATAATGACTTGGTGTGTTCAGGATGTCCATCACCTGCCAGAAAGACTGAAGAACACACAATTTCTCCCAACCTCCGCATCACCCGCCATCAGCCACAATGAGTTTCCAGACACCTGTTGTAGCACTTAGGTCGATGCGTGATCGTGTGATCCATAGATCACAATCGGACTTATTGTCTGCATTACAAGGAATATCTAAGCAGGGCAAAAAATGCATTTTTATGGAAGGGATTGAAATTCTCACTTTTGTGAAGTCCTGTCCACACACAGATTTGGCCTATCTGAGACAAGTCCTGCGCTAACATTTGGGGTTTTGTTACCCCAAAACCTAAGCGAGCCCAACCCACACTGTGACTTACCCGTCCTAATCGATGCACAAATTAAGTGCTCGTGGCTTAGCTGCGATACTGAAGAAAACCTCAGCAGAAGCATATTATCAAAATTTCACGAAGATCATCAGCACTGTGCATTGAATCCCTACCAAATTGGGAAAGTGTAATTTGTCTCTAGAAAAAATATGTAAATTTCATAAAAATCTGTCACGAAGCTGTGTAGATATAGAGGCAAAGATAAAAACTAAAATTAATCTCTGGGGAACAGTAGTAATTAGATTAGTCTGAAAGTCTTTGTCATCTGTTTTCAATGCATACAAACACTCCAAATTTTACGAAGATCTTTCAAAGGGTTTAGGATATACAGCATCAAACAGTGTACAACACCAGGAGAGAGATAACAACATACACCCACATATGAACAAGTTGGCGCATATGAAAAATTTGGTACACTCGGTCTTCGAACCTTGCTTTATGTATGGTAAAACTTTTACTCAAGGTCAGAGCTTGTTCCAAATTTTAGAAAGAGGCAATGTTGGTCCTCCCAAACTCGAGAATTACTATCCAAGACAAAAGATCACTTAACTCAACAATACACACTATGGGAACTAATGCAAACATTGCATCAATGGCTATTTTAGACAATTCCATAAACTGCCAAGATCATTTTCAGACTCTCTTGATACAAAACGCAGTGTCTGATATTTGAGAATTACAATGAATTCCAAATCATCCATATCCCAATTGCCAGAATTAAGAAAATTCAATCTCGCCTTGAATTTTAGTATTTCAAATTTTAGACTGTCCCAAGCAGGATAATTTTTGCTGTACTATCTCCCACATTGATATCACATGTCTACCCACTGACCCAATACAGAATTCAGTACCCTAGTGACAATCCATTTAAATCACACAGTGAATGTAGGTTCAACTCACTCTGAAAATATAATGCTTGGGATATTTGTGCTATACCTAGATTTTGATGAATCAACATGAATATGAATGAAATTCATTTTATTGTCACAAACTATAGTAACTCATTGAGCAGCAACCTCTCATAGTAGAGCGCAGGCATTTCTTTGCACCAAGTCACTCTGCAGGGAAGCAGTTATGATGTAACGATTAGGAATCAGAAGTGGGAGTAGAAAGCATAAGTACACCATGCATCATTAAATGAAACATTATGTGGAATCCATTTGGCTGGGCCAATGATTGCTCACATAATTAAAGACAGTTAATAATTAATAAACTGTATGTGAAACTCTGAATTGAAACAAGGCTTAGATTACTTGGAGTAGGATATATTTGCCATCAACGCCATACACTATTCATCACATAATGTATCATTCCAGCTTTCTTTACTAATACAAGATAGTTGACAAATAGACAGAGGCAGCATTTCCACAAGCCCCTACTGAGGGTTCAATTATGATACCAAACCACACTGGTCACATTTTAAAAATTAACTGAGTACCTAATAATGAAGTCACTTGTTCTCATCTCCCCATTGTGAACAAAATTGTTTTAAATGGCTACTTCAATGGCCGCCTAACAAAATACCAGTGTGCCCTCTAATGTGATTCTGTATTATTTACCCACAATCCTGTGCGTCAGTAGGGCACTTGCCCCACATTTGGCAACCTAATCACTATTTTAATTGGTTTGCCATCCTAACATTTCCCGATAAAGTAATACCATTACACAATGTGGAGTTGCAATCCTGTGATGAATCGTTCTTTACTTGCCCAATTCAGCCTTCAAAAACTTTTGCCGATTTTTAACGTAAACCCTTGAAGTGGTATAAGAACTGAGTAGTTTAATTCAGCATAAAAGTGTATTAGCAGTCCAACATTTCCAAAAATAGGTACATCATAACATGACTTTTTGCACCTCTGCAAAAGAGGAGAGCTGAATTCAGTATGTGGGAATTAAAAAACATCATCCCAGATACAGGTCCTTGTACACTTCATTGTTGCACTGATGCTCTTGCAATGGTAGATATTGAGGGACATGTCACTAGGGTACCCGGTTTTCTGAAAAAATAGTGCAAGGCCACATTTATGGTACATGATGTGCCAAAACAATTACAGGAGTGTAAAAATTTCCAAGAAAATCTTAAAGTAGATCAACACATTTTTGTAAAGAAGCAAGGAAGGTAATCGTCATCAGCACATCTCTAGCACAAACTTCACCATCTAAAAGTATCACTGCTTTCATTGGCCAATCTAGTCGTCTTATATCCTTCAATGCAGTGGATAAAAGCTACAGGATACAGTGCAGAAATAAAAACTATTAAGACGGAGTTTTCCACAAACAAAGCATCAATAACGTAAATTTTTCTGGAAAGTGTTTAAAGTAACGTTGAAGTTTTCCTACGAAGTAAAAACTCCATCCAAATAATCCGAGTTCAAAGGCAAAACAAAGCTTTATTACAGAAACCAGAAATGTAAGACAGAGTTAACAAAACACAAAAGCTCAATAATTCAGGTGCTCTGTCAATACAGACGTTCATAAATAATTGATTACTTCTGCGGATTATTCACATAATCTTATGTGTATGACCAACAAGCAACACTAATCAGATGTTAAATCTGCTGAACTAAAAGACTTTAATGTTAGACTTTAACTTCTGATAAACCAAACACATCTCCTGATAAAAATACCAATGGCAACCAAGCCCAGACAATGGAGATCATTATTATTCATGTGTATTCTCCAAAACCAGCATGTGTGTGCTCTATTCCTCCATATTACTATTGGAATGGTGCCAGAAAATATGGCCAATCAGGTTAAGGCTGACAGTCACCTGGCAGCTTGTTTGCAATGAGTAGTAAAATTACATCAGTCACTAGTAGGAAATAGTAAAATCCTAGACTAACCAGCATGCCGTGTTATAAGCAGAGTTAAATAATGGCTAAGCTACCCAATTCTCATCACTGATGTAGTAAACAGAAATGATACAATTGAGGCTAAATGCAGTTTGATAAAAAAGTTTTAAAAATACAGGTTTTGCACCAGTAACAACATAATGGTTTTATAGGAAACTGAAACCAATGTATCAAAATCAAAAGCTGCAGCAGTGCAGCTCTAGAAAAATGGATTCAAGGATATAATGCAGGTCTTGCTGCAGTAACAACATAATGGTTTTTATAGGAAACTGAAACCAATGCATTAAAGTCAAAAGCTGCAGCAGTGCATAGATCTATGAAAATGCATTCAGGGATAATAGTGTAAATCCAACCTAAAATCTTAAGTATAGACTTCTGGTTGACCCCTTCTCAAATTTTGTTGGACTTATGGGTCTTCCAATGGACAAAATAAAATTTCAATCAAGTTTGAAATTTGAATCAACAATTTGAAACTCCCATGGAACAACAGTGAAAGTTTGACATGATTGTAAAAAAATCTAAAAATACTGTCAATGGAGCTTAGATAGGAAGAAGTGGATGCGAATCAGAGGAATGTTCATAATCAATGATCACACAGTATTGTGCAGCTAACATTGACTTTACCAAGAATCAAATAGTCTACCTTTTCACATGTTAAACTTTCAACCCATGGAACAATGACTACAGTAACAAATATCTTTTTCTGAGATTAGCCCCAGCGCGAAATCGAGCCTGAAACCCTCAGTTTTGTAGTCAAATGCTCTGCTGGTTGAAGTAAATCCCACTTGATAAATGTTTTAAGCATATTTAACCAATAGTCACTGCCCTTGATTTTAGGGAATGTCTGGCAAACAATCACAAGAATTGGTGATTTGTAATAAAATTCCTCAAACAACAGTTTTTTTGTTTTACACCTCTGTTCAAGGGTAATAACTTCAAATGTTCTATCCTATCCAACAATAATTTCAAAAATGTTTTTGTAATAAAAATGATACTGCCCCTTTAATGATCAGATTTTTTTCAACAGAAATGTCAAAACATTTGTCGCCATAAGGACACCAGGCCATTCAGTCATATCTTGTAGATGGACAACCGTGCAATTATTTGGTGATGCCATCCACCCTTGATATCACAAAAGTTGGTCTAAGCTCCTAGTGTGTTATACAGGACAGTTACCACATTATCAGTAATAAAATACTGGCTGAAAAAAAAAAATGAATTGTCAAGGACAGAAACTTTTTTAATGTTTCGCTTCTGAAATAGAAATCCTTTGGTGGTCAAAAGTGAGTGTAGAATCATTCTTTCATGGAAGAAATATGATAAAAATTGCGGAAACTTCTGTGAGGGAATTTTTCATTTCTGGACAAGATTTGACTTGATACGAGTTTACATTAGTGTATTCATTCAGCGTGATACATATTTGGTGTTTGTGCCATGACATCGGACAAAAGACTGAGTTTGGCCATTAACAAAAGATTGATATCAGGCCTTTGAAAACCAGCATCTTCTGGAATACAGAGTAAATGGGAGTTAGTTGTAATGCCATGTGGGCCATATTTTTCATGTAAAACAGTTCCACGGAAATGGTAAGTGTATTGTGCAGAGGCGACATTTTTATATAACGTACGACATCTAATTAGAAAAAAGATGAGATATCTGATCCACTGTCCAAAAAATCAAATCACATACCAATGTTCGACAGGCACTAGTGATATGTCTTATTATCATATGACTCGACAAATAAAATGGCGGAACGGTTTCTTACCATGAGAAGGTTACAAATGGTGTACCATGCAATACAATACTTGCTCTGTTTGGTCATGGTAATGGTAGATGATGGGACAGAATAGTAACATTTTCCACATTAGTGTTCATCACTCGTAAGAGAGCAGATAAGACACCTTTGAGAGTGCTCATTTTAACTAGCTGATAAGCCTTCTGCATCCCCAGCCATGCAGTTTAAATGTTATGGCCATGGCATGCCTTCTGATCACTCATCCTATCTGTCTCAATTCTTTTTTGCAATAGTGTCCCTTCCATTAACAAGAGCCATTAAAGGCATTAAAATGTGCCCAAAGACTGCACCCCAAATATACTTCTAGGGCGTGTTCATTTGCATCATAAAATGGCCACCAGGAGGCTCAAAATACATCAAACCCATCTGAAAACAGGAAGGCATTGTCATTTCCCTAGCAAAAACCTATTTGCCAATTTCGTGAATATCTGTCCAGGAACTCTAAAGATACAGATACAAACATAAAAAATAAAATTGTCGCTAAGATCCTCAATTATAGCTGAATTCCTCCAAAAGAAATCATTGTCAGATGTAATACTCATGGGAATACACATTTCAAATTTCACAAAAATCCTACAAGGGGCAATGGAAATAGTTGTGAATGCAAAAAAATGCCATTGGAGTGCACTGCAGTCGTCAATGCTGTTTTCATTAAGAACCCAGCTTCCAATGTTCTTAATGATTTGTTGAGCAGTTTTGAGGATAGACAGGCTGATGCCAACGAACTTTCAAAAAAATAAAATGGACACTGGGTGGCACACAATACACCTAATCCGTGTAAAAAATATAAAGGTACTGCCGTCTCTGTAATAGCATATTTGCCAAACTCCATGAAAGTCCATCAAGGACCAGAGATAAACATGAAAATATAAAATTGCCACTAGGGGGCACAGTGGTAGTCATATCCATTGAAAAGTCGTAATCCACTGCCACATTAACAGAATAACACTTGTTGAATTTCAGAAGGGGTACAGAGATACAGCCGTGGATATAAAAACAGAACTTCCACTAGGACCTGCCAAAGTAGTTGAACCTGTCCTGAATCAATGCCATTCTTGGTCTTCTCAGCAGGAACACATCTGCCAATTGTCATAATGGTCCTTTGAGTAATTTTGCAGAGAGGCAGGGGCCATAATTAATAAAAATAGACACTACGTACTGCAGAATACTTCAAATCTGTACAAAAATGGGAAGGCTCTGTGGTCTCCTTAATATGGTAGAAACCTATTTGTCAGGATTCATGAAAATCTGTCATGGAACTCAGATTCAGATGCAAATGTAAAATACTAAAATTGCCACTACGGGATACAGCGACAGGCAGATCCATTGGAAACTCACGGATCATTGGAAACTCACGGATCATTGGAAAGTCATGGATCACTGGAAAGTCATGGATCATTGGAAACTCACGGATCATTGGAAAGTCATGGCCATTTGTTGTCAGTTCAATATGAACACATCTGCTAATTTTCATGAAGATCCTCTCAGGGATTTGAGACACAGCATTGGACGCTGGATATCAAGACAAAGATGACGACAATATGCACCCACACATGTATATGCAAGAGCATAAAAAACAAAAATACAAACACTTACTGAAATTAATAATTCATATTAAGAAATACTGCAACTCATCACGCAACATAGCGTGACAATGATACTTGATTATTAAAACATAAATATTACAGTCAATCTTACATACAAAATATTTCAAACAGTAGAAGCAAAAGCACCAAACAAAACAATTTCAAATTAAATATATTTACTTGAAATGTGAAGAAAATATAAGCTATTACTTAAATTAGTGCTAATTAAACAGTGAAGACTAATAATTTTTACTTCAGTAATGCGTCTGTACTTTCCATGAAATTTCTCATTAAACTTTTATCAGCAGTCTGAGTGACATTTGGAGTTCAGTGCCTGGAGTGGGCTAGGCAGTTCATTATGTGGCAAGGTGAGATATCAAAGAATATTCCCCTAATGAAGACATGTATAAAATTACTCATAAACTTCTCAATTAATTTTGTTAGTAATGCTCATTATTAACTCAGTAGTGTGGTAGGCACACTACAGTTGTGTCTAAACAAAAATTCCCCTCTCAATTCTTTTTCTGTTGATCAATTAACATTATTTCCGCAACCTTGTGTCATTTGTTTTAATTTTTTACCAAGTTGTCTAGACAATCCCTTGAGACATCAAGAAAAGACAACTCACTACATTCAGCAAAAGCACTTTGAAAATTATCACAGTGAAGTTTGAAATGTGAAATAAGGCACCAGTTAAGTTTATTTATGCAAAACAAATAGCAAGAACATTTGTTGATTTCATTTGATTCTTTTCAACTAATTCCAGGTAACCAGCCAATGTTTACTTGTATATAAATATGAATAGTATTCAACTGAAAGTTACTGATGAATATAACTCACTATTTTCCTCATGTAAATGGTTCTTACCAGCCTAAACTGGAAAAGTCAATATGAGTTTAATCTTTACCTGAAAAGATGAAATTTCTAATCTGGTGATTCTGTTCCACAAAATGAGTAAGTGACGTGACAGCCCATTCAAAATTCAAATCCAAGCAATATTTTTGCAATGTGGAACCATGACAACAGCAAAGTGATGCAATATTTTTGCAATGTGGAACCATGACAACAGCAAAGTGATGGACATCCTACTTGGTACAATAACACCACCATGACTTTCATCACCCCCTCTTTAGTTATAAGTAATAAACTTTATTTATAGAAGATAAAATACAAGAGATATAAAAACACGCTTAAGCCAAAGGCTAATATACAGCATAGTCCTATACAGCTAAAATCAAATTAAATAAATTAAAGCCTATCTTCAACGGTAACACCTGTAAATTTGGTTCCTACAACATGTTAAGAGCATTGCTGAGCCCACTATTGCCATGAATTGCAAAATGTAATGAACTCTTAGGCCTATCGGCTTGCTTTTGTTTACGTCACCAGGAGAATCACCTTTTAATTCAAACAGCTGCGAATAACACTGGCAGGCAATGGTGTTCTATTCAGACCCCTGTTCAATACAACTGTTGTCGGCCTTTTGTTGTTTGTGCTGGGATCTCCTGTTGACGCAACATGGCACGAAAAATCAGCTTCACCTATCATTTGACAGGCTTTCATTTGCGTGATTGAACTCGCGTTTTCTTACTTTACTAAGGCTTTGCTAGGACTATTTGGTTAGCTCAATACATCTAAAATAACAAAATTTCGTTGAAGTTAGGCTTTAAGATAGACAAAAAAATTAAATTAAGTTACATTAAATTAAAGAGTATTTACAAATTGAATTTACAGACTGAATTAAAAATAAATAAATAAATAACAACTTTTATATGGTATATACATCAGAGTGACAAAAGGAGGGACAGCTATAATGATCACAGGTAACTTATGAGTTTGAGTCTGAAATCATCATAACGGTCAGCCTTCTTTAGACTATTTGGCAAGTTGTTCAACAGTTGAATGGCCTGATTAAAGAAGGCCTTAGAGTAAAGCGAAGTTCTGTGTTTAGGCAAAACAAAATTGTTTGAGGAAGAAAATCTTGTCCTGATTTGGTGGCTATTTCGAACAAGTACCAGGTTACAAGACATATAAGTTGGTACATTATTGTGAGAACACTTATGCATCATACACAAACGCCTATTTATAAAATATTTGTCTACAGGGAGCCACCCCAGTCTGTTCAACATGAGTTGATGGAGTGTCAAAAGGTACACCTAGAATAAGTCTGCCCGCCTGCTTCTGAGCCTTCAAAAGGGAGGACACCAATTTTGCATTGCATCCTGACCACACCTTACTACAATAAACGAACAGAGAAAATACAAAAGAGCGGAAATATTGCAGACGCCCTTCTGTGGGAAGAAATGGTGACATACGCTGGAGAAGACCAACACGCTGTCTAATTTTAGACACAGTCCTACTAATATGGCTAGATTAGCTGAGGGTCTTGTCAACAGTAATACCCAATAACTTTTCACTGTCAACCTGTTTGAGCCATACACCCGAAATAGCAAGATTAAGTTCAAGGTCACTCACTTCTACTATGACGTTTCTCTGAGGCAAAACTTGTACATTTAGTTTATCTTCTTGAGACGATAACCGAACATATCTCGGATACTCAGACGAGACGAGATCACAAAGTCAAATACCTATTTACGATGACATCTGAAAGTGTAAATCTCCACTCAAGTAGGGGACAAATGCCTATCCTCTCATGGGAGAACTTCCTCAGTAATGCTCAATCAGTATGGATGATGACTCATTTTGAAGATGAAGTACTACCCATGAAAATCATTAAATGCATGTTCTCTGTCAAAAAACAAGTTTTGATTTAGCTCACTTACTACTATGAAATTGGTCTCGAAATGTTTCTTAGTTAAATTGAAGGTGATTTTAGGGCTTTGAAACAACTGACAGTTGGTGATTGCTTGAGATCAACTTCAGTTCATAAAATTTGAGGTCTTCACAATGTATGACTTATGACTGGAATAAACATTAGCTCACAGTGTTTTTGTTGTTGACTACAACTTTCATTACAAAAATAAATAGTGAGAAAGATTACATTCATTAGTAACATACTGCACACACTATCAGATCGAAAAGATTTAAATAAGTATGGACATTTAGCATTGCTATAGACAAGGGTCATTTTAGAAAACATGGGTATGGGTCAATATTGACACACAGCACCTCCAACCTATGGGTCTCTTCACTGAACCCATGGGTCATGTTATGTATGTGTACTTTTATCAATTTGATCTTTTGGAGGCATTATCTTTCACAAGTAATTTCATGTGCTATTCCAGTACCTGCAACCAGTGATTGACACGGAGATTGTTTTATGTGTAAAAACGTAAGGTTTGATCAGCCATTTCCTACTGTTGTGCCAGAATCTGAATGCAATAACTAACATTTCTGCAGCAAGACAAAATGAGATGATTGTCAACACAATTTCATTGTGCATACATCAGTTGGTCTGAGTTGAGCAGTGACAGTGAGAGCATTGATGAAAATAATGATGCAACCATAATGTGGGGAAAACTCGTAAAATGAACCCTGAGTGGACCTCGGCAACTAAACGGTAGTTTAGTAGTTGTTTTGTCCACAACTGAAGAATCCCAACTGTTTTAAGAAACCTAAATTATCGAATATTATCTCTCAGTAACTACTGAAAAATGAGGCAGGTAGCATGACCACGAGTAACAGACTCTGGAGTCCTAATACAATAGACCCTATCAGCTATTGTAGGTGTTAAGCTACCGGTATTACCAGCTCTTATCAACCATGTGTGTGTCTAGATCATGGCATTATGCACTTGAGAAAACAAGCATGTTGCTGACAATCATGCAAGGCTGATGAAGCCTCAAAACATAGACATTCAGCATATATTGTAGTTTGTGGGAGGCTGTTAAATCATTCATAACAGTGCATCAATACAGTCAATGAAGGGTCAGTCTGTACTGTGATGAAACAAAATCAAGACATGTGTAACCAGTCTTAGTTTTCTTTGTGCTTGATCCAGTCTAGATGAATGGATGGACATTTTTTTTAAGTTAAAGATCAGATCAGCGCAACACCAAACATAAGAAATCAAAAACTCGATATAATGAGCAACTCTTTTTTCACAGGAACTAATGAGGCAAGAAAATGCCCCACTGATGTCTAGTTTTCATCAATAAATTGCTTCAAGATATGTCGCTGATAGATTAAGCAGACAAATTATCGGCAAACAATAAATAGCAATTCACAATCATACCTTTACTTATTGTTACAGTGAAAGGTAATTAAGTATTGAGAATCAAACAAAGGTGTTTATTGTTTTGTTTGGAAATCAGGTAGCTACAGGAATCAAGGTTCACTTCCTAATTGCCTTTCGTAAAGCAGACGGTTTTAAATACAAACATTTCATACTGAAGTGATGTTTTTCCCATTTTACTTTTTTGGATACCAGCAGTTGTACTCTGTCTGTGACACTCTCTCTTCAGATTGTTAATTAATTACCCCAGTAACATTAACAGCAAAGGTATCCTTTAAAACACTTTTTGAAGCAGTTTACCATGAAAACCTACAAACAAATCCAAGTAACCATTCCATAAGACAAGAGACAATAAACTGAGCACGTCTTGAAAATGTCGAACTATTAAAAGATGTTTAAAGGTCAGCGCACACAACATGATTTTTCATCATCCACAATGTCATAAACACTCATGCTGTGAGTTATCCTGGCACAAACACTGCCTTTAGCATCATTTGAATGTACAGCGCATGAATTCTATGGACAACCAACATGATGACTGACACTGAAAAGCTGCAGCAAGAAACTGAAGTCAGCAAACATTGTTCATGCACCTGCGATGGGTTTGTAAAAAGGAAAAACAAGATAGTTTTGTGATAACACTAGCAGTAATCAAAATGATATGAATGGCACTTGCATTTTTTAAAAAAACTTCTATTACTAAAACTACAGAATAAGAAAAAGAACTTTGCTGTGAACATACCGTAAGCAAAATTCCAGGGAGTACACTCATTACAGCATCATTTCTTGTGAAGTAAAATCATTCATATCTGTGCAATGTACTTGAAGAAGGAAATATTACCAGCTGAATTAAAAATGTTGAGTGAAGTTACCTTAAAAACAGAGCTGGTATTGAGTTCACTCGGATAGAACTGCCAGTTACACCCAGACTAAATAAGGGAAAACAGTCAATTCCTCTCAAGGCTCCAAATAACTATTATACATAGGTCACTGATAAAATAATAAATTCAGAAACTTATTAAACAGTAATAAAGTTTATAGCTCAATGCTTAATGTTTTGCAGTTTCTGCCGAGCACAGAAATATTTCAGGAAAATTATACAGCAAACACCGCTAGTACCATCTTTAGAGTATATAAAAAGATAAGTGCAGGGGCCAGGGGACAATTCAATAAAACTGCATACCTTATTCATTAGCGAAACTTCTTCTGAAGATCAATGAAATGGCTTTTTTCAGTGAGAACACCAGTGCTACCAAAACATATTCGTGGAAAAAAAAACAAATTTAACTTCCATTTGCAACATCAAAGAATCACGATAAGAAATGGACATCTCAGAACACACAGTTCACATGAAAATTCCAAACTGATTATAAATGGACAATTAAATTATACAGAAAATCAAAAAGGAAATTACCATGGTTTCAAAGTAATTTTGATTTCTGAAATATTGTAATAGTTGACAAGATGAGAAGGGCTTAATGGCACTGAACTATAATAGTCAAGTCCCAATAATTAGTTGATAACAACTCTTTATTAACTGCAATTGAAATTATCTTCAAAAGTTCATAGACTGTAAGGAAGACCTCTCGACAGTTAATTAAAAATCGTTGAAAATCTTCCGGTTGCAATAGAATGCATAC
Organism: Phoronis australis; assembly: GCA_002633005.1. Classification (NCBI taxonomy): domain Eukaryota; kingdom Metazoa; phylum Phoronida; family Phoronidae; genus Phoronis; species Phoronis australis. The sequence goes on from NMRA01000055.1 coordinate 380,327, forward strand.
GGTGCTCTCAGCAGACACCATTATGCAACTGCCTGGAACATCCATTTAATTAGTTTCCAAATCAATATTATATTTTTTAGGCAACTAATGTTCAAGAGCACGCACATTGCATAAAGAACAAGGTTACCACACTCCTTTCAGGTTGATAACATTACTACTGCTACCTTTCACTTCCTGGATCTTTGCTTCTCTCTTCTTTAGCAAATTATAGCAAGGTCCCCCCCCCACACAGGGGCATGAAACATAATACAAGGAACCATATCTGGAAAATAAAAATAACAAAGGTCAAAGTGTCCTTAACTGGCTTCTCAATTTGCTCCATGTAATTGTGTCTTATTCAGTTTAATTTGCTGCTATTCAATTTGCTAAAATTATGTGCTCCTAAATTTGACACATTCTCTACTAATTCATTAACTGGTTCTACCACTCCATCAAGATTTTGTAACTTGGTGAAGGATGTGAGTGAGAAATGGAAGGGAAAGATAGGAGGAGGAATGTGGCAGGATACAGGTGAAGGGACTGTGAAAGAAAAAGGCAATGCGAGAGAAAAGAGGGAAAATGATGGGGAGACTTTGTCCACACAGTACAGTAAAAACTCCCCGATTCAGACAGTCTCTAAAATTTTAAGACACTGAAATTTAATGCCAGATTGAATTTCCTCGATTCTGAAGATTTGGACATGGGCAATTTCATATTTCTTAAATTTTGGACACTGCATTTTGTATCAGCAAAGTCTGAAGTAAAATTGTCAAAAATAACTGGCAACACAAGATGTTTCTTTTTTGTAATTCTTGAATTTTGGACTGCCAATACTGCCTAAAATTTGGTTCAAGCTCCAACTGCAAGCAAAAGAAATATTCAGTGTCCCAATGTGGAGAATCTTTAGGATTGTTCTAAAACTCCCCCGACCCCCACACCCCTCGATCCACAATCCCTCGACCCATGACCCCCTCAATAAACAGCCCACAACCGCCTCGATCCAGTCTACACAAGCTCGACTCAATCTGAACATAGAACAAGCAGTGACTTGCAGTATCAATGAGTCTGGCCGTGAGCTCCGCTGGCCTTTCCCAATTTTTTGCAACTAAGAGAGTGCTGGCCTTTCCCAATTTTTTGCAACTAAGAGAGTCAATTCGGCAAGTTTGAAAGCCAAAAACAGAAACACCGCGACCAAATCAAATCAAAGACCTACCAACATTACAAATGTCGTTCCCAGCAAAGTGTAATCGTCTCATCTGCTCTTCAGTGAATGGTATATTCAAACTTTTTTCGGGAAAATGCGAGTAACTGACAAATATGTAACTTCATCAGTAAATACAGTTTAAACAGACAAAATGTTAACTAAAAGAGTATCTCAGTTACATGGAGTATATTGTAAACGAGTATACAACAGAAAGCAAATAATAAAATTATGTCCATTCACGTCAACAGACTCTCTCCCTAAGTTTAGTAGAACGGGGCCATTGGTAGCCACTCGTGGAACTATTTCCGTGGCAACGATACCAACACTCACAATATATTTCAGATCATGTTCCTACGGCACTTTCCGTTTTTAACCACCAGACTTGAGCCAGAGCAGATTCACGTGTAGGAAAGTGCTATGGGAAAGTCATTCAGAGACGTAATATCATTATGAAATGTGTAAAAAGCACAGGTCGTGGGTCGAGAGGATTGTGTGTCATGGGGGTTGTGGATCATGGGGGTTGTGGATCATGGGGGTTGTGGATCATGGGGGTTGTGGATCATGGGGGTTGTGGGTCGAGGGGGTCAAGAGGTTTTTAGAACAATCTGAATCTTTAAAATAATCAATTCTCCTTTGCTGTTGACTGTGATCCTATTCTACGGATCTCCATTGGAGAAAATCTTTTCCATCGAATCTCTAATGCATTTAATATTTAAAAAATATAAAGAGATGTTAATATTGTCCTCGATCCTCATTTTTTATTTCAAAAATTCATCCATAAACAGGTACACTGCTTTTGAGACAACAATCACTTCCAATAAAAATTCTCAAGTCCATGGGTTCCAAAAGTGACGAGAAATTTCCAGCTAATGCATTTGGCATTTCTTTCAAGAGAAAACAATAATTTTTTTATGTCCCAGTCCAATCAGAACCGCATGACATAACATCAATCCCAAGTAAGCACAGCAGTTTAGCATACCCTTCAAAACAAAAAAATCATATATAGGTTTTTCATTTTACAAAATCCAAGTAATATTATTATTGTGGATTGACGATTACAATTGCACATAATTTTAGGGTTATACACACAAAACTGACAGGTCTAATAGCACATGGATACTCCTTAGAATGAGCAAATGGGTGACCTTTCCAAAACCATTTTCCGTACAAAAGAGCGCACTTCATATTTTTCTTGTAGTAACTTTGTTAAATTCAAAGGACTACAATTCAATGTGCATTTTGTATTGTTTAAAACCAGTTTAAAAGGTTATGTTATGGGAAAACCCTCTACGAATGGGTGAGAGTTTCCCCCACATGGACTCTCACAAGAAAGGATGTGTCGCCAAAGTGGCTGGGTATTTCACCCTCTCAACAATTTTCAACATGAGTATTTTGTCTCTGGGCAGGTGGCTACTTCAGCTGCTGCTGGCTAAACAGAAGACCTCAGTGGCGTCTAGGGAATTTCATATCTTGTCTCAGGTAACCATTTTGCCTGATGTCCAGGTATTGCAGCATTGGGCTGGACTTTGAGTATGCAATGATATTTGTTATGCGGGCAATCTCCCGAATATTTTCCTGATAGTTCCGAATTGCTTGACGTTTCACACCATCTCATTACACAATCAGTCTTGTGATGTGTCAACAAGTTCAGCGATACCATGTGAGGTACTCTATATCCAGATATTCATAGACATCATCTGTTCATGGTAAATTTGACACACAATTTGCTTCACATAGAAAGGAGGTATGTGACAGGGAATGAAGAGTCACAAGGGGGAGGAAGGGTTATGAGGAAGATGGATGGAATATGAAGAGAGTAAGTGTCGGAGAGAGAGGAGTAGGAAGGGAGGCTGCAAGGAAGAGGGGGATAGGAAGGGAGGCTGGGAGGATGAGAGAGGTGATTAAGGAAGAAAGATTGTGATGACAAGGGACGATAAAGGAAGGGAGACTCTAAGGACGAGGAAGGGGATATAGGAAGGGAGGTTGTGAGGAAGAGGGAGGGACTGTTAAGACAACACTGAGGACGAGGGGGCATAGGGAGGCTGGGAAAAGGGAAGGGCAGGAAGGGGGCTGTGAGGAATACGGAGAGGTATGAAGGGAGGCTGTGAGGAATACGGAGAGGTATGAAGGGGGCTGTGAGTGAAGAGGGAGGAAACTAAACTGTGAGTGGAGCATAGGATGTGAGAAAGAATGGATAGCGGATGGGAGGCTATGAGGAAGAGGGCGTGGATTAAGAAAGGGAGGCTGTGAGGAAGAGCGGATGGATGGAGCTGTGAGGAAGACCGGGGGATATAGGAAAGCTGATTGTGAGGAGAGAGGGGATTAGTGAAAGAACAAACTGAGATGCTGATGGGAGAATTGTGGACTTGAGACTGGAAGTGAAGAGAGTGAGGTATTAACCAGACTTGGTATAGCCAAAATTTTTTTCAATGCGACAAGATGTAAGTTTGTATACTCACATGGGTACCTACACTTCCTACCTTCGACTTCACTAATTCAGGTATCTTTTGATTGTTTGATCTTTCTTCTCAAATTACAAAGGTTGTCCTCTGAATAACAAGGTCATCGTCAAGTAAGGGTTCAACTTCAATTTCAATAACACAAGCACATATTTGCTGACACTGAACAAGATAATCACAGTATCGGCAACCGATTACAACCCATGAACTAAATAGCATGGCAATTCTGCAAAGGAATGCCCTAAATGTTGCACTTGAGCAAGAACAATGGAGATTCATAACTGTTTCCATCCCTGAGAGTTTGCATTCAAGCGGGATGCTGACAAGGCATAATGAAATTTCATGGTGATAGGTCGACGGTCTCATATAACCACCACACCTATTCACGAGACAGTTAAATTTTTTAAGCAAACCGCAAGTCATTGTTCAGCGGATGACTACATCCGGTATGACGACTATACTCAAGAGGTTGATGTTATGCTTCATGCTGCTCATACTCATAAAGTTAATGGTGTTGAGATAAGAGTTGCTCATTGGACCAAGGCCTTTAATTTCTCATTCACTTTTTTGGTCTTTTGGGAGACTAGTCTCTTCAAATTGATGATACAATTATGTGTCCATTGAGTTTACAGTCGCAGGTGTCCCTACGATTCCATCACGGGCATTTTGCATTATACAAACAACTGAGTGAAACCTGCACTATCGCAAAAAAGGATGTTTCTACACACAGTAATGATACACCATGACCGTTCACTACACATTAACCTGCCAGAAGTCTCAACCGTATTGTCACGTACGGCGCAAGATGATCAGTGTTCAGCACACACAACACACACACACACACACACACACACACACACACACACACACAACTCAGAAATGGTGGCAATTACTAGGCAGGAATGTGGATTGGGTCATGGTGCTCATGCACTAAGATGCAAATTGCAAGTCACGATTACTGGTGTTGTTGTCATTGTTGTGTTGTTGTTATGGTGTTTCTAATTCCCCCTAGTATGTAGGCCTTCTGTACTTAACCATGAATTGAAACCAGTCTTGATTGTTCACTGTGTATCTTCTGACAATTTCCTGACGAAATAAATGGTGGTCAGGCTTAATTAGCCAAGGCACTGAACAGCTAACTGGCAAATTGTAAAAATCGTGCGAAATTCATCACCTGTATACGTGTTTTTGCACGAGGGCAATAGAGCTGATCCCTTCTGCAAACAGTCACAGTTTCGCCTTTAGAGGAATGGTTGACATGGAACAAGATGAATAGATGCAACATGTTCTAACTCACAAATGGGTGACAAAAGTTGCCACTGTGGTGTCAGTTTGCTCCACCTCAGTTCTGTTTACACACATAGACCCAATTCACGCAGACAAGAGGCGCGTTCCAAAACGAGGCTCGCTACGATAGCTCCGGTGACTTATTGGCACATACTGGTTGTATTCAGCGTTGCTCGAAACGGCTGAAAAACTACGGACACTCAACTGTCTGTTTTACAATCCCTCAAGACGTTGAGATTCGGAAGCGTACGTTCGGTCCTTGCCATACGCCGCGACGAAGGAAAATATGGCCGTGTAAAATTTATAAATGTTTTCTAAAAGTTAGATCATATTTTGTCGCATCTCAGTTGCCGAGCATCATAGCAACAACCGGAGAATCTTCGGCCAGCCATGCTGTGTTCATGACTAGGGGTTGAAACATGATGCATTTTTCTTCCCAAAAAAAGGACGGCCCTCAATTCCTCGATTTTGGGACCCGATATTGGCCCTATTCCCCTCTCAAAAATATTGAAAAATCCCCCGAAACTCCCTCCACGAGGCCTAAAAACTCCCCTAGTGATTGAAAACTTCTCTCCGAAGTTCAAATCACCTGTAATCACACAGGTGACAATTTGAAAAAGCACAAAATGTTACTCATTGAGACAGAGCCTGTGAGACCTTGCAACAGGAAAGGGATGCTGATCGGGAGGTAGATTTTGCCCAACACTCGGCGAAAAAAAAGGCACCTTTCCCCTTGGATGAACGAGGCCCCTGAAGAAACATGATAACTTTTCTTACAAACTGAAATTGAGCTCTAAAACGAGGTCATGCTTTGTACGAACGAATTAGGTGTTTTGATTTTAAAATTCACTGGTCCAGATTGATAGTTGAAACCTAACATATGAAATAGACGTCAGAATTATTAAAACCAGGATAGCATAATTGATGGTCAAATAATTACTTCAGACTTGTAAATGTGTGCAATGGAGTGAATGAGAACTTACATATAATGCGAAAGCGATTGCTCGGGCTGTGCTAGTTTTTGATTTTTTTCAATTTAAAAAATGGTCAAATCTTTATTTACGAGCCTGTTTTTTTATTTTAATAAAAATATGTTTAATAACATCAGATATTCTTTCAGATGAATGACAAATCAACTGTTAGTCCTGGTCGTCTCTAACTCACCAAGACCTAGGCTATGCTTGATGTTAATATTCTTGATCAACAAATTAAACCTGATGTGACTAATTGCACATGACAGCAAAATGCTATAAGCCACCACTGTCGAATATATCTTCAACTCGTCAACAATATAAGCAGATGACTAGTAGAATTTTATCAACAATTTGCAAGAAGAAATGTAACTTGCATTCAGCATAATACCTAATCCATAACACTACAATCGCCGTAGTTTGGTCATATCTACTTTTCATTTTTCGAACCTAGTTTTCCAAAAAAACTTATACCCTTTTGTCAGACAACTTTTTGATGCATTGACTTGTTCTCTAATGTATTTTTCTGTGTCTCTGAGGTTAATTATCGACACATTTTTAAGATTTAATATCCAGGTAGGACTCTAAAGACTGGCCATTTAGCTCACGCAATATCAACTTCAGCTTTGTTTATTGCAGTGAGCCTCGCTTTGGATTTTAATGTCCGCCACTTGAATAAGGTCTATACTTGCAACCAAACATCTTGTTCCAGTTGATCCCTGTCAACTTTTGCAGTCTAAATGGAGACTATAAAGCCGTGTCTGATTATCATTCATAGGCAAGCACCGAGTTAATCCAGCATTACAATCTCATTGTAATACAATGGTTTTCACCGCTCAAACTACTCTTGCATAATACGCATGCAATTATTTCCCATTTATCAATAAACATTTGGGAACAAGAAAATACAGTAAGGGGCCACAAGACACCAGGAAACCTGCTGTGTATAACAAATAAGTTATAAAAAAGACCTTGGGAACAAATTGGGCATGGCAACTTACAAACAGCAACTAAAAAGAATTACAATATTACTCACCCAGCACAAAAGATACTTTGGCCACAAGGCTTAAGAATTAACACGTTCTTTCTCCAAGAGATTACATGGCAATGCCCACAACAATGAAATAGGTATACAAACCAAGCAGGCTTGGGCTAGTTGATATCAGTCAACAAGATAGGAGCTGGAGTTTCCCTGACTCTCAGGATAATTTCAGCAATGACTAATCCCCATGACATCACATCCCAGCGCTGCAATACCAACAAGAGACATTGATATAGTCAGTGAATCATAAAATAGACATGTGCTATTTGCAAGGAATTTTTTGTTGCTCTTTTCTTGACAAAGTACTGTGCTTTCACAGATTGATAATTTCAGCTGTTTCTTTTCGGTCTAATAAAATTTATTTATATTATGCGTACTGTCCCATGCTATCAAACTACTATAACACAAATGTCTATATACACAACTAATCTAGTCCCGGAAAGTAGTGTAATCACGGCAGAACAAAGCAAGACCAAAAGCTAAGCCTAATACAGGGAAGGCTTAAAATCGGACTTTTGATTTATACGACCAAAATATATTACTACCATCATTGTAAACTGTTGAGGAACAAATTTCATTGATATTTTTCTATAAATGTTGTACAAACTAATGTCAAATTCTTTCGATTCCAGAACCGGCAAAGCTCCGTAGAGACAAAATTGCAGTGGGACTTACCTGCACATTTGAAGTGATTTTTCAGACATACTTGGGTCTTCTCAAGAGTTCAACAGTACTAATTCTAAAAATACTGTAAATAAATCCCCATTAAAGTTTTAAGACCACGATTATACTTTAAACTGGATTCTCCCACATCAACTCGCTTAGCTTTTTGAATTCACAATGGGTGGCGAAAGCGTAGTTAGTAGCTTTTCTATGGCAAAAAACTGACTTGACTTCAGTCTAAGATAAGACAGAAAACTGACTTTATGTTCATGAGTCTTTTCCACATTTCCGTCTTTGGTCTTAAGTAGCCCAAATTTCAGTGGACAATTTTTTGGTTTTAAGCCTTAAATCTTAACTCATTTGTCGTGAAACTGGATACAAGAATCTCTTTTAATCGCTGAGTAAGAAATGCCTGACAGAATGAAACAGGACATGAGAAATGTCTGACAGAATGAAACAGGACATGAGAAATGTCTGACAGAATGAAACAGGACATGAGAAATGTCTGACAGAATGAAACAGGACATGAGAAATGTCTGACAGAATGAAACAGGACATGAGAAAGAACAAAACAGTATTATTACACCACTTAAATGCCGTCCACTTGTGACAACATTTTAGTGATAAAAGTAAGTCCCGTACACACACAGCCTACCTTATGCAAATATGGTGCGTAAATGAAGACAATTCTCTATGTAACCACAGCAGATAATTACTTCCGCATTGCCCCAGGTTTGTGGCCACACAGCGATTAGATGCGGTGCAAGTTACCCTACAATCCCATCCATACACAGATGTACCCTAGAACAAGTTACTCCTGGAACAAGTTGTCACTAGGTTTGGGAGCTGTCTGGATGCTATTTAAACTCATGAGACAACTCCTATGCTACATCATTTGGGTTTTGTTACCCCAATGCCGAAGCCTGACTGTGACTAAACCGTCCCAATTGATTCACAAATTGATGCTCGTGGCTTAACCGCGATGCTGAAGAAAACCTATTCGCAATTTCTCTTATAATGCATAGATTTTAAAAATTCAAAGACGACTACTATTTACTTTTCAATTTCAGAAACAGTCATGTTGGTCGTTTGCCTATTGTTCATTTTTTGACTTAAACTCCTCCGATGCTGAACAGGTATGTTGGTTTATGACCTCATTTATCTCATTCAGCACATTGAGCCATGTCCATGGCTAGCGACTAGTTCACTTCAATCTGTGATGTCGCCATTAAGCTTTTGATGTGACAAGGACTTCGCTGGATACTCTGGAGGTAAACAGTGCACTTTCCCGCCCACTTGCTTGCAAATCCTGCCTTGAGTGCAACTTGCCCCATTTGTGGCAACATACTCCATCTTAACAAGGTAGGATAACTTGTTCTAGAGTAACTTGCACCACTTCTAATCCCTGTGTGGTCACAAATCTAGTGCATGGCAAAAGTGATTACCAGCTGCGCACTTCACATGTACAGTTCATACATAGGGTCTTCTTTTTCGGGCCGTATTCACATCAGCAGTTCATTGTCAAGCGTAGAATGACACTTTGCGCTCTGCACTAAGTCATACATGTGTGTGGACGGTCCACTTAAGGTGAGGCAAGCTGCATTTGTGCAAGTTGTTCTATGGTAAGTCTGGGTGTGGGTGGGAGTTTAGAGTCACCTCTGTTCGATGGTAAGTCCGTGTGCGGATGAGAGTTTAGATTCACTTCTGTTGTATGGTAAGTCTGAGTGTGGAGTGGATGGGAGTTAAGAGCCACCTCTGTTCCCCAATGCCTAAACAAAAGAAGTGGTCATTCGAGTAAACACGTCAGTAGGTCTGTCTAATTGTTCAAATCCCAACAGGTGGAAATGTAACACCTAATGTTGAGAGAAGCTAAGTGTTAATAAATGAAAAACACAAAATTCTACATTCAAACCTTGCTTGCCCGATATGTAGACTAATACACATGGAAGGAGAGAATGCACAATCTGGAGGTCTGGCACACTTTTACTGACAGGGATAATCCCAAAGTTGATATTGGCCATGACTAATCTTTGGGAAATCAGAGGATTAACTTTTTAATTAAAACACGCAAGCAATATCAACACCCATGTCTGTCTGGCAAGCTTTAATGACAGTAGTCATTTGCTTTAGTTGAATGATAGCCGGGCAAACTAACTGCAGATGTTCACTGAAAACAATTCACATTTACAATAATTAACCCACTTCTAATTATAACATCCGCTGTTGCTGTATAGCCATTATATATTGATAAGTCATTGGTTAACACTATAGGCGACATCTTCGCCACATTGACTTTAAATATCATTTCTTGTCTCCCTCCCAGCACATCAAGCATTCTGGTTTGCAAATAGCCTTGTGAGTACTAAAACAAATATTTGCGTTTCTAGTGATTGGATACGATAAAAGGATTAACAGCAACGAAATCTTTATAATATGGTAAAAACCGAAAAACAAGAGATCTTAATGGTATTTCTATAATCAAAACTAATGTTATTTTCATTTTCTAAATAACGTGAAAGTCAAGTGTTGACTTGGATAACAGGCTGCTCTCTCAGCTGTTTCATTTTTTCCTTTCCATGAGAGGGTGTGTTTAAAAAAGAATAGATAGGGAATTATTACCCTGGGGGCACTATCCCCCATGAACAAGTTTCAAAGACAATAAATCAATAACTGCTGGCTTCTCCAGGTAGTTCTCCTACACAAAGGCTACGTTAGAAGCACTATTTTACATAACACCAGTCAAGTCTTTTGCATGTTATAGGGCTGTCAACACCTACATTGCATAATTAGTTAAAATGTAGAGGACATGCATAGCTCAAGAATGGCTAATAAGCAATCTGTGACATCCTTCAATCATGTTGTAATCACACAATTCACTTAAGCAAAATACATTATTTGAAAGTTAAGGGCCAACCATGCCATTACATGTACCTTATTATCCATGGTACATTACACACTCAGCATCAGAAAGCCAGGGACTATTGTTAAGCTGTGCTGGCTTATCTGTACAGGGTAATTGGTTTCCTTTGAGGTGAATATATTAAAGGCACTAAGCTGTATCTTTTCTATTCCTAGGCGATCACCCTGAAAATGTCCAAAATCAAAAACTTCACAAGTGTAAGGTATGGTTTGCAGGATTTGTTCCATGAATTAAAAGAAAAATGTTGAATATGACTCCCAATTTCAGAGTAAAAACTTATGTGTGGCTATTATAACAGCTAGGTTATATGATTACTGGTCATTCTGCAGAATACACAAACTCAATTACCCAAGCAGACACAATGGCATTATGCACACACTTGCATACTAAAATGGATGTGTTTGATGTCTTGAGGAGCTGCAGTCTGTATGGACATTAACTTCAGTCCTGGATTGAAGTTAACAGTGCCAGTTAACTTGACAGTAAACAGGTGGATTTAACAGCGGAGCATAGACGCTACAGAGTGGTATGGAACGGTCAACTCCGGTCTCATCGAAGCTATTGCCAGGGGCCACTGCATTCGTCAACAATTAAAGGGCAGTGTCGTAGCTAATAGTTGCTTATATTTTGCTCGAATAACCACCACTCGAATTAGAATTACGTTTTACGTCAATTAGCACAGTCACGTAAATGTTCTCAAATTGTTAAATTATCAAAACAATGTTAGCATGCACGGGATGCATCAGCACGGTGGCACCACCTAGTGTTTACTTCGATGCCCTTAACTACCGACTTAGCGGTTTATATGGACGCTACACTAATACTGGAGTTGAGTTAGTAGGAAAGGCCCTTAAAAGCATGAATGTTCGCTTGTTCTCTTTGTAAAGTGGGGGGCTTTGAGTTTTACATCCACACCCTTGGTAGCAGTGAGACTACACAAACATTCCTGAGCTATCTTTTTCTAAAGATTTCTTGTTATCTTTGTGTTACCTCGATTCTACTCTGGAAGTAGCAAGTGTGAAAAACGTGCAACAATGCTAACCATAAAGCAGACGTCAATGAGTTTGCAAAACACCACTCCATATGCACATAATCGTTAGAATCACCACCCAATGTTTACTGGTCACACCAATAGAACAATTAATATATACAGTGTAAATTTATACTTGTTAATAAAACATCAGTGGCAGCTAACCTATTTACTTTCAAGGGCTGAGCCTGCTCTGGGTACATTACATCACACTAGTGTAATTTTTCAATTACAAGCTTGTGATAATATCAGCTTAATCAAACAGCAGACAGACTGAGAAAAAATAATTATCTACACATGTAACTGCATAGTTGAGGAAACACTAGTGCGATCATTAAACTATTAAATTTCCATTAAACTTTCGAGAATACATTACTAACACCTATTGGGCTAAAATTTAGACAGGAGACAGTTGTCACGAGCAACTAAAATGGAACAGCTGATATGGCGCAAGTGGGTGTGTGTGCGTGTGTGTGTGTGTGTGTGTGTGTGTGTGACACTGAACTGATTTTTGATAGTGGTTTGAGAGGCAGAGCAAGTTGCGCTCAATCAGCTGCTCCAGTGTCAATGTCCAGTGTCTAAATGCAAACTGGGGCAAGGCGGAAGGGATCATCTCTATTACGTTTGTGTACTAGCGTAGATACGAGTGTTTCGCTAGCGTTTGTACATTTGCTATTGTTTATGCAAGCATGCTCAGACAGTGTTCATGTAAATGAATCATGCTGATCCATGCAGTTTGTGATCTAATGTCGTGTAAATGCATTTAAAATGGAGCAAGTCACACCGTGACAACTCTTGCACCATCACAACTGTTCCCATGTAAAACAGCTTTTATATTCTGTAGTGATTCAGAAATGCGTCATCGAACTTTTTCGCAAAGTTTAGGAGTTAGTGAATGAAAATTCGGAGACCATATTAACATCCATCATGTAACCCATATGTTCAAAATAAGTGCTAGTAATCAGACTTCTGTGCAATATTTTGGTGCACATAATACATTTCTTAGTGCGATCATGAAAAATTTACAAAATATTCAAATTCGTGCGTCATTAATCAAATGGATTATTTAAAAAGTTATTTAAAGAAGGTGATCCTCCAGAAGTAAGGCAGTTATACTCAAGTGTCTTATGTTATAATCTACATGACAGCATATTCCACCATGAAACAAACGATCAAGCATAAAACAGTGACAGGGCCTTATCCAGTAAAGAGGCAATACAATTCGTAAAGAATGCAAAAATCATTAACTTTGAACTGGTATAAATAAGCTTATGAAAGAGTGTCTAATCACAGCTAGCAGTCAACTCCACTCAGTGTCCCTAATATTGTCAACTAAAACTCAGATCCACAACAATTCCCCTTATTAAAAACCATTAGTCAAACCTTAGGTTAACAGGGTTTGCACACAAGTGGACAAGAAACTGCACTGTTTACCCCATAGTACCCAGTGAATTTCTCCGCACATCAAGGGCTTGATGACACCATCACGGATTGAAGTGAGCCAGCTGCTATTCATGGGGTTGACTGAATGTGCTGGATGAGATAATTGCAGTTGTAAACCAACATGCCTGTTTAGCGCACTACAAGTTTCAAAGTCAAAAAATGAACAATAAGTAAAGCAAACGACTAAGATTTCTTCCTCGCAACCATGACATAATCCTATACAGATCAAGATGAGGACTATTCCTAAATAACAGCAAATCTAGACATTTCACCTGTGTTCCTGTGGAGACACTCATACAAATGTTCATGCTTTCTTTGCTTGTTCGGTATGTGGGGAGAAGAGATACAGCATTTCCAGACACTCGAACAATACCACAATGTTTACAAAAAATATTCAGATATTCCTCAAATGTATAACACAATTAATTTTTTTCTAAATGGATGTAATGAACTCGACCCAAATGAAAATAAGGTTTTATTTGAAATGGTATCAAAACTTCTTTTTAATATTAAATCTCTTTGCGTGAGTCAATGAAATTGTATACATGTAAAATAACTTGTGTATGAAAATGATTTATTTACATTCGTAATCATATTTCATTGTAATCTTAACATCAGTTTTAATATATGTATTACGGTAGTGTACAATAATTGTATACAGATTTCTTTGTATTTATTTAACCCAGATACAATGTCTCTTGGGGCTTCTGGGTATGTATATTTATTGCACTAAATATTTCATAACAAATTTTTTTAAAAAATTCTGTTTTTTACATTGAAAAATAAATAGTAGCTGACTTTGAATTTTTAAAATTGATGCACTATAAGAGAAATTAGCAAATAGTTTTTCTTTAGCATCGCGGCTAAGCCACGAGCATTAATTTGTGAATTGATCAGGACGGGTTAGTCACAATCTGGCTTAGGCTTGCTTAGGCGTTGGTGAAACAAAACCCCAAAGATTAGTGTAGGAGCTGTCTCATGCCCAAAAAATATTTGATTACATACAAGAAAATGTCAGGCAGGTGATATGGTCGTATTTTTCATTAGTTCAATTGTTTAGCATAACAGGCGATAATTTGTTCAGGGTGTAACAATTTCAGTAGATTTTTATTAAATTTAGATCAATAATTGGAGACACCGGTTAGATGTTAAAATCATGTTTTTTTAAGTAGTACTGATTTATTCTAATGTGTAGTGCCGCACACAGATAACATCCAATGTGTACTTCCACTCGCAGATAACATCTAATGTGTATTGCCCCATGCAGATGACATCTAATGTGTATTGCCCCATGCAGATGACATCTAATGTGTACTGCTGCACTCAGATAACATCTAATGTGTACTTCCCAAGGCAGATAACATCTAATGTGTACTTCCCAAGGCAGATGACATCTAATGTGTATTGCCCCAGCAGATGACATCTAGTGTGTACTGCTGCATGCAGACAACATCTAATGTGTACTGCTGCATGTAGATGACATCTAATGTGTACTGCCACACCCACATAGATAATATCAAGTACCATAGCTGTGCAAGCATGATAATCAACATGTCATAAGCCACTTTAAATCACTTTAATAAATAGTGTCTACTACCTGATCTCAGAGTCTGACTAATTAATAAACATATTTACCCCACTAATTGGCTTTCAAGTGACACTGCAAATATGTGCACGGGTATCGAAAGTCATCAGGTATTTTTTCAATTATGTTTACTATATCAATAATGGTATGTCATCGTTCACCTCCTGTCCAGGGCAGACAGCAGGTTCCCACACAAGAAAACAAACCAAATAAATAAGTCGTTACCTGTGACAGTCAAAGTACTCCAGGGTGTCAAGCCAGCCCCTTGGTCTCTCCCACAAGAGAGGTTGGTGGGACATGTCAACAACTCTGGGGGTTACTTTGTCCTTGTCAAAATAGGCTTTTTGCCTTTGCGATACGATTGTAGTACTGTCTCACCTGAGTACGAAAAAATTGAATGAGTGGCGGCACCTCCTGTACAATTTGTAAAAGAAAGCACATAGCCCCCCTGGTGTTCAGATGCCATTAGTGCATCTCACTTTGACCACAGAAACAGGTAAATCATGCATGTATGCACTGGCAATAAATCCAGTGTAAAAATCATCCTGGATTGACTAACCAATACTGGTTTGTCCATGTCTCGTTCTTCTGATACCCAGGGTGCATATTCATGATGCCATGTTTTGGGACCCAAATATCTTCCAAATTACAAGCCATACATGAAGTACTTCAGTGTCAAACATTGCCAGAAATCACCATTAGAGACTTTTACAATTTCGGGTTTTCTTTCTGCATTACCATAAATTAGCAACTGCTGATTTTCATGTTGGCCTCTCAAAAGGTTACCTGGCTATGTATACAATTGTAGGATTTGCTCAAGGCAGTGCTTATGCATCACTTGACGTAATTAAGCAAAAGATGGGCAAATTGAGTTTCTGGGTGCATCACCTTTAGTGCAAGTTTGATGAGATGAAAGCCAAAACTAAAGAAACAAAAGCTGTCATTCCATTTCTTGATTATCCTCCTGCATTTTACATCCAAGGAAGTAAATGATTTTTCTCATTTCGCAAATTTACAATTGGTGCATAGTTCTCTGCTAGTGCAATGACTTTTTAATTATTTTCATAGACCCCAAAGAAAATGAAATGGATGCCAAAACATTTTGGTTGCTATAGTAGCTAATACTTAAATGAGAATTTCTGGAGCAGAGGTCCCTCCCCTCAGCAACAATATGCAAATGTGCCCTTAGTCATGTCTATACGCCAACACTTTGAATGCTCAATTACTGGAGACAAGACTTCAGTTCTGAGTAACTGCTTTAATGCTGTTTTTCAAAATATTTATTGCTGCTACATATTCACTTGGGTCTGCACCCTCCTTCAGGTATAAGTCCATTTTGGCCCTTCTATTGTAAAAGCAAACATGCTGAGGTATGCACTCACCTTTTGTTACTTCTCAGTCTACATGTACAACTTCTGTGCTCACTCGACATCTCCTTTCTAGTGCGCCACTTTCTCTCAGTGAATTCATCAATGATGTCATTAAACGATCCTTTTTTTAAACCGACAACATGGTCTACTTGAGAAACAATGCAATAATGGGCAATTTAAGGATTGTGGACGGTTTATAGTATTTTGAAATTTTGGTTTTGCAGGCATTCTTCAGAAAAGATGTAAAAATGTCCAATATGTTTAAATATGAAAACTTCCAAAAAAGTGTGAGTGGCCTTATCTTTTCATTAAAATGACATAACACAAAACTATATTTTGACAACTTTGTTCAACAGATAACCAGTGCCAACAGTACCGTTATGTGCACTAACGCTAAGCCTACCGATACATGCTCTATGCCTAAGCCTACATTGGTGACACGTTGCCTAAACTAAAGAAGCGGGACAGTGGTGCACGAGAAAATGTATGGTTGCACGCCGGAGGAGCGCAACATAATCGAGTTTGAGTGGACTGAAAAAGCGATGTTCATGACGGCGACATCCCGTTGCTCCCAACTTGTTCTATTATATAGCCCAACAAAAAATTGGGAAGTACCCCCATAGCCAATATCTTACACGACTGATTAACTCCATTCTGGCATTTGTGGTTGGAGGGCCTGCACTCTTTTGTTCGATAATTGCTCTACTCTAATCTACGAACAGATCGTACTGGGCAGTTAACAAAAGAGCCACATGTTATCGCACGTTCAGCACCCCTCACGCCTGGAAAAGTTACTGAACGACAGAACGCTGTAATGTACTTAAATAGACACGACGTTATATAATTTCATTTTGGAGCTAGTCTGTCCACATAGGCTACAGCAAGCTGGATTGCTAGTTGCAGCAGACAGGTATCTATCGTTGTAGTCCGAGTTGTGCGAGCGTCTGTGTTCGTGTCCGCTTCCGCTCAGGTAACATGTGCCGGTCTCAGTTTAGCAACGTTCAATGCCCCTGTGTTCAGTATTATCTGGTTGCTGAGTCCATTAATGCACTTCTTTTTGAGAACTGAAGGTGTGTCTTTGAAATCATATTGCAACTTTGTCAACAATAGTCAATATCATAGGTCTATAGACGAAGTACCAAACTTTAGTAGATTGCCCGTCTGCTACGTAAGACTTCCGGTAACAAATGCAATTCGACTACCGTGTGGGCTTGCAGTATTTTTCTGTAGAGAAGACATTTTCTTAGATAAAAAATGTTCGCTGTTCTTTTAAAAACATGTTGACACAGGATTAATTACGAGATGCTCTTTTAGGGATGGAAGCGATGCATCTGCTCATAGTCAACGTAGAGCAGACGGCAAATCTTGCGGTGAGGTAGGACTACGTCAAGCCAAGGAGTGTACTACTACTACACTCCTTGGTCAAACCATAGACTATAGATACTAATATCTATGGTCAAACACTGCCGGGCAGGATAGGCCCATTGCATTCTTGCTAACATGGGTGGCGGCATATTACTAATGAATTTTGGATATTTGACTATTTTGATTTTTTTTTTGCATCGAGTTAGTCTTTAGTTCTTCGTTGATAGTTTTGCTAAAAATGAAAGTTTCGAAGTAGGCCTTATGTCCTTTTTATCCCATCTCGGAAAGTCTGTCTGCCATTTTGGCTACCCGGCCACTACCCTATAGCTTAAAGGCCAAATATGTGCCAAAATGACTACTTTTATATCTAAACTACGTATTTTGATGAAAAACACCAACATACGGTGTTATAGTCTACCCCAGTCATTAATTAAGTCAGGCCTTTTACAATACAGCAGCCCAATCACGAACCCCATTTAGCGCCAAACAAAACTTGAGATGGCGCTTGCACCAATCGAAGTCTATGACGTCATCGTTACAACGAATTGGCCTTACACCGTGTCACCATCGTATTAGAATTAGCAATGACTGGCAGTTTAATTTAATGCAAAATACGTGGAAAATCAAGGAAACACATTAATTGTTCATTTTATGTCAATTATTATTAAATTTGATCGAAATCATGACCTTTAAAATTTTTTTTATTCAATTATTTAGCACACATTCTAATACGGGCCCCGTATGGGAATCCCCGGGAAAGTGGCTGGGGTCGCCGAAACAGTCGGAAAAAACAGCTTCGCCTGAACTGTTATTAGGCACTTTTTACAATGTTTATTATCAAGTATTGTTTGCTTGATACAAAAACTTTATGTTAGGAACTCTGCATTCATGTCTTCTTGAAGCCGAAGGTCAGTGAACGCTGCGCAATTCCAATCCGGGCCGCTGTGTGTGTCCCGTAGGCCTACTGGAATTGGTGACCATAGGCCGTTTAGTTTGGTGCAAAATACGTGGAAATATTACAACACATATTAGCGTGATCTTTTCGTAAAAAGCATTTATTGAAAATTTTATATTAGAAACTTAATTTTCAAAATAATTCGCCTTGAAATCCTTCAACCCGTAGTCGCCGCCATTTTGACTTGGTCAACCTCAAAATATTGAAAATTTAATGGCAACACAACGTTGTTAGTATCTGTAATAAATTAAAACTATGAAATAAAGTCTGGATTGCATGAACACATACCGAATGATAAGGGTTTGTTATCAATTGAACGACGGTCTTGAATTCAATCAAAAAATACTCCGGTATGGGCCGTCAGTATCAGAATTCCGTTAGCAGCAAATTTTTATCTAAAACTCGGTTTGTTGGTCTTAAAAATATCCTTGTAACGGAATTAAACCAGTTCCGACAATTCGTGGCAGCGAATAACAGTTGATAGAAAAATAAACTGTTCAGGTCAGGTGACGTAATCACAAGAGAAACATTATAATTTTAGCAGTAGATGAGCGCGGGTAGAACGCCAATTTTTCCAACACCGGTATGCTAAATAATTTGGTTTACTCAAAGAAGAACTGGTAGCTTTTAATGAAACAACTTTTGTGTCAGATTTTATTTACCCGCATCGGCGCAAAGCTGTAGATTTTGTGTACAGCTTTGCACCTAGTCCAGCACAGACCTTGCTGATCCGGAATTTTGTCACCAGTCCTTGTCCTGGGTACGAATCTAGAATATTCCACGCACGGCATAAGACGGGATCGTTGGGGAAGTTGTACAAATGTATGCCATTGCCGCTGACATTGGTACTCCCGTACACCATGCAGCGCGGCATTTTAGCCCAGAGATCGACAAGTACAGAACGCCCAAGAAATGGCACTCAGCTGTTACGCAGTGTGGCTTCCGAGTAATTTCGTGGCCACGATGATGTCACATGAACCACCGCGCTGATTGGCTGAGATTTTTTCCTCAGCTACGAATTATGGGTGCCGTAATTTGCGTCGCAATTAATTACTTTCTGTGGTATGTAAGAAGCAAAAACAATACTTTTTATGAACAGTACTTGTGTTGCTGGTGTCAAAAAGTGTTTTAGCCGCTGGATGCTGTCTTCAAACCACAAATCTTACCAGTGCACAAAGGACCTTTGTCATAGTGAACATTAAACAAGGTAGTCGTATTGGTTTTAGCTCAAGGAAAATTTGAAAATTTAAGAAAAAAGTTCATGCTGCTATACACAGACTAGGAGTTTACAAAAGAAATTACTCCTTGGTATCTTTTTGATGTGTTCTGTAAAACTGGGCCAATTCATGCACAAACGTTCATAAAATGTTGACCCAGAAGTAGCATGCTATGACTGCAAAAGTTTCAACGTTTTTATCTAAGCTCATAATTTCACGGTGGTAGTCTCGAGTTTCATTCTCAGCAATTTTTACAAAATCATTGCATTATCATGACTAAAAAAGCACTAAATCCTGAGAACCCGAAAATGCGCAGACCCCGGTCATCCCCATAACGGAACACCTCACGAGTAAGCCTGCGATGCACGTTAGTGCTCACTGGCTAAAGAAGCAAGTGCAAAGACACGAGTTTACGAATGCCATTGGGCTGCGGGCAATTTCTTTTCATACTTCACAGTTATATGGTTGAAAATTTTCTCTAGATAGTTTTATAACCAACAGCGTTGGTTTTCTTTTTTCACAATTTTTGCCCTTTCCGCCCTCATACCTGACGGTGATGATAGGAATATGTAGAAACGTCGTAAATAATTCACATCAGCGTAGCTTTCAACTCTTCAACGTTTTACTGCTTGTGATCAAAATGTACGGCAACATTATCTGTTGCATAAATATTAAGTTCTGCTTTATGAAAAGTGACTTAAAGGGACTTAAGACAGAAATTTGATCTTAACGCTCCCATTTCACAGTTGCTGAATACTAAAGTTCGACCAAAGATATCATCGCCTAGAAATAATTGATAACGTCACTCAATATTAAAAAAACATATACATATGTTTCTTATATATGGTTGAGTCATTGGGAAATTCGAGAGCCTGTGAGTAGAATATATATTACAGGTAAATAAAACAACAATAATGGAAGAACTGAAATTTTCGGATATAATATCATCCTTGGTCAACAGAAACAGAAATAAAGTAAAATCAAACAAGATATGAAAAATGATATCTGATATTTGGCGTAATGAACATGATAGATTGTTGCGGAAAAAGTAAGGGACAAGATTTAAGAAGTCTTTTTGTTTAATCCCTTGGGTTCAAGTGTGTTAAGCTTATCTATCCAAAATTGTTCTCTTTTGAGTCTGTCAGGGGTATTGGGGTATTTGTACGGTAAGATCTTGAAGATTGTGGTTTTTGGAATTGAAATGAGTACTTATAGTATCAAAAATGTTTTTATGTATTATGTTAAATCTATGATTGCGAAACCGAGTTTGTAGATTATGTTGAGTTAGCCCTAGATTTTCTACATGTTATTAGACAAATGATATTGTTGGTGGTTCAGTCAGAGTAATGTTTTATTTCGAAGTTTTCTTGGTTTGAGAAGACTGGAAGAAAGTATTATCGTTGATAAAGTTACACATTTTGCATCTAGATTTCTTACATTGTGTGTTGCCAATAGCCTGCGCGCACCCACGGGGACTCAGGGGGGTTCGAACGAACTTTGCGCGCGAATGCACAATTCATAAGTCTGAACGTAGTACCCCGTTTTTTGTCCCCATTTTTTCAGTAAAAGGTCTGCATACTGAAAAATTCGAGCCCCCCCCCCTATATTTTAGGCTGGGTACGCGCATGAATAGGTTTGTCAGTTTGGTTTAGGCCTATATTGTCCATATTTGCTCTAACATTTAAAATTTTTTTTAGGCTTGTACATTTTCTCCAAGAAATTATTGGTGGATTCCGTGTGGGTGTGTGTGTGTGTGAGTGTGTGTGTGCGTGTGCGCTCATGCATGAATGCAAGAATGCATATGTTTGTATGTGCGTGTGTTTGAGTTTCCGTGTGTGTGTGTGTGTGTGTGTGTGTGTGTGTGTGTGTGTGTGCGTATGTATGTATGTAGTAAGCGTGGGTGTGTATGTAAGTACAAGGACAATTGGAAGACAAGTAGATGTCATGGCTTCACTGCCCGGCACTGGCTTACCCAGGAGCACTGAGACCCAATAAATGAAGTTTACATTGCTGGAATGCACTAAGACAAGAGCATCGTAGCGAGCCTCGTTTTGGAACGCGCCTCCTGTCGGCGTGAATATGGGTCTATGGAAGCGGTAAATGAGACGGATGTTGGTAAATAGGTTTAAATGGAGATATTGGAGTGGCCAGTGTAAAGTTCTCTTGTTTTACTTTAGGTCATTGTATTGGACGTGGCATATTGAGCATAGAGATTTGATTTGGAATGATTAGATATGTTCGGACTATGTCCAGTCAAAACACTAACTGTAATATCAATTTGTGCGTTTCACATATGCGAAGACCATCAACCTAGACGCATTGAGTAAATACGTCGATCTGGAAACTAGGAACTGGCGCGTGAACATGAGGTCCATGGTACAAGTACTAACACAATAAGACAAGTTCTAAGAGGTTGGAGAGACAGGTTTCAATTGTGGCATAGGCGGATTTAGCTGTTTTCTCGAGGTGACACAATGTGGTGTTGATAAGGCTGCTTCATGAACCATTTCACATTCAAATCGGCAAGACTTAGTCTTAGGCCGTAGCCAGGGGGTTCGGAGGGTTCGATCGAATCCCCCCACGGAAAAGGTCCAACCCCATCCTCTCCGTTAAAGCTAGTATATATATGGACAATAACAATAAAATTGTTGCAGCTACTCGCACTACTAACTGCAATGTTAACCAAGTTAGTGAATAATTTTGAATTTTGATTCAAAGTGCTTCACGTAATCATCGGGCCGTACGCTGCCAACTTCACCCGAGTGGTGTTTGGCAAAACGTAGATGACAGTATCGTGGTTGATAATTCAATATTCCAACTTCATTCTCTTTTAGAAATGCACGTTCCTACTCATGTTTTAGTATTCTTAAGACATATCGGCAATTTCGCATGCGCATGAAATCCAAATTAAGTGTTTTATTACCCGGGCGTTGTTTTCGGTAAAGCTGCAACACTGAGCGCATCTAATAACGTTCGTAATCACGACCAAGATTTCGCTCGTGTTTTACGACCGAAATTGTTCGTCCATAATTACGCGCGTGATTCCGACCAAAACTTAGCGGCTCGTGTTTTACGACCGGAATCGCTATATCCAATAAGAAATTGGTTTATTGGTCACGTGAGCTCTAAAGAAGTTTTACGATCGTATTAATTTTTTCGCTCGTAATTTTATCAAGTATAGTAATTATATTTAAGTACGAGTCCACGAGACCATCACCCATTAAATCAATACCCAGTTGATATTGTTTTTGTTATGCAAATGGTTCGTTTGCGAATGTCTTGAATATAGAGTGAGTGATTTACCACCAACATTTGGAAATTTCACTAAACAACCCTATAAAAGTCGTTTTGAACCAGTATTTTTTGCAATGTCATATGTCTTTTGCACGCATTGTTCAGAGTAAGAGAATGAAACTTTGCCTAAATAAATGAAAAGGCAAGGTTATTTAAAAAAATAATGTAAAAGCATTGTCAGACAACCTGCTAGATATGCATTTTGGCACTTCAATATATTTTGGCACTTCAATATATACTAAAACGGATCTATTTCAAGTGCCTGGGATGGATAGGGCAGCAAGTAAAAATATTTCAGTCAATCTTTGATATTTTTAATCTTTTGCACTTAAACTTTGCACCTGTGATTTTACCTTCTGAATACTTCATAATATGTGAAAACTACGAACGTGAAATTACGAATGTAAAACTTCGAGCAAAAAATATGAGTGTAAAATTACGAGCGCAACTGCGTCAGAGCCCACGTAACCAATAAACCACGAGTGAAGTCTCTGTCGTAATTACGCGCGACACTTTCACCGGTACTGCCCGCGATATATTCTGGGCCACATTACATGCGAATTTGAGCTGCGTTCTTTGCTAGCAAACGTTACGGTATCCTGATTTCTAGTATTACAAATGTCGTCTTGTCTCTGGATTGTAGAACTCATAGCCCCCTACTTCAGCTGCGTCAAGGGCCTTACCGAAAATTCCACAGTGTCGACGATTGCAAAATATCAAAGGTCCACCGTTCTAGAAATTCGAACCACCCCCGCGCAATGCTGCCGGCTACGGGACTGGACTATCTGGATAGCCAAATACATCCAGAATAACAAAACTCCGTTAATCTCAGCATCCATCTCAGTTTACGGTGCCACGTGGCGGTCCATAGTTATAAACCCTGTCTACATCATCATTGTGATTTCGAGAACGATTTGCAACACTTCTGATTTCGCCCGAGTTTCGTTCAACTCCGGAGAACAGCATAGTCCTAAGGACTTCGAAGGGCCTATAGGCAGTGGTCTGACTGTTGCATAGGACTTCGTATACGAAATCGTGTACAGTAACAAGAATGCCTAAACAAGGCTTTTCTCGTATTTACCGATTAGTCAAATCCACAATGAGGGTTTAGTCGATGCCAGTGGTGAAGGTCACGAACGAATACATTGTGACTAGCGATTGAAAACCCACGTAAACGCCACATTGCATTTGCTAATTTGCACAGGAATATGATTTCCGGGCTACCCATTGGCCCACCAAAGCGTTTCTCCCATCATTCTAAACTATTTCGTAACAGGAGTCATCCTCGGGAACTGCTCCGGAGGATTCTGTTTCATATAGTACCTCGGTGATATGTTATCGCACATTCAAATCCAAACTTAGCTGTGGCCAATTAAAAGCAAATTTGGCAGTTGCGGGAAAAAACGGGTGGCCGAGAGCTGACAACATACCAAGCGATAAAAATCCTACTTGAACCGAGCAAGGCTAAATGCCAACCCTTCCTGGTGGACGTCACAACTTTCCACCACTTCTGCAGTGGCCAGCGGTCGTGACTATTTTACCACCCACAACGATACCCTGGCCAACGTGCCCATATGTCTGACTGAGTGAGACGTGCCGCGGCCCGGGGAAGTAACCACCCGAGACTAGTCTACTAACCCGCCGCATATGCTAAAACATATTATCGTGGCTCATGTTTTACGACCGTAATCGTTTGGTTTGAAGAAGTTGTACGCTGGTAATTTTACGTCGTTTCCCCCACAGTTTTACGCTCGTGTTTTTGCACTTGTAAAGTAGTAGTGTAAAATTAAACTAAATAATCAGTTGTGTAGGACCCTAACAATGGCCAAATTTGGCTATCTCGAACCTCACATTTCAAACATAGCTGATTGCACTTTCCAAAGATGCTATGCTTTATACGCTGTGGAAAGCGTAAATTAACGATAGCAGAATTACGAGTAAAATGAAGGTGATATCACGATTGAGTACAGTACCGAACGGCAATAGTTCTAGGGTGTGAGTCATGTCCTGGGAGTCAATGTCCTCTATACTTTGTGGAAAGGCATTTTTATGACGTATTGGTGCATTATGATGTGCTGAGTGCACTGTGCTCAATATTGCATTGACCACCACCAATAGACGCGGTTACACCAGTGCGTGAATAATAGCGAATCTTAGGTTAATGCACTTTGCAATGACCATAGTAACATGAGTAAGGGTCCAATCAACCTTCCAGACTCGAACACGATTTGCTTCGGTCGGTTTCTGACAGTTGGTTTCGAGTTCTGAGTCTGATGCCTTGGTCGTTTGAGAACTGGTGCTTCGCCGTGTTAGTTATGGACATTGGATGTTTCAGTTGAATTTTAGCGCCGTTTTTCAAAAACTTTATTTCCTTTTGAGTGGAATAATAAATTTGAAGACAGCAACTTCATTTCCACGTTCGCATTCATATAATAACTGCGATTGATTTTAGGTGAGTTAGTGAAACGTTAATTTATTAGGGCCTAATTGTTTAGTAACAACTATAGTGTGCCTCTGAATTATCCAAGTATCATGCTCGCTGTGTGATTATAGGCCCACGCTGTGTGACTATAGGCCCACGCTGTGTGGCTATAGACCCACGCTGTGTGACTAGGCCCACACCGTTGTGTGACCAGGCCCACACCGTGTGACTGGGCCCTCGATCACTAGCTGTGGCCGGGAACATCTGTCATAACAGCTCACTGCTGTCCGATGGGGATTCGGTGTCCAAAGTTGCATGTGCAAGAATTTGCTTCTAGAGGATGTGCTAAAATCCTTTCAAGTGAGGCCAATAAATTCATTACATTAACGACCTCGTTGTAGTTGGTGCGTGTAATTTTATCATGTAAAACCAAATATTTCGAGCGTGAAAGAGAATTTCAAAAACAAGAAAAAAAACGTAACGTGGCTCGGGAACACGGCAAATTCGGTTGTTGAAATAAATCCGGTATTGCGATTCAGTCATTCCGCTCCATTATACATCATTCTGAACCCTAGTTCCGCTCGAACCACACTCCCGACTTGGTTTCCTTTAATTGAACAAAGCTTCCCATAAGTGATTAAAATCTAGTAACCTCTGTGGTTCATTCATCATGCAAACCCATCACACACGTCAACGACCTACACATTCAGCCTCCGGCGGATAGCATTGCATCATGTTCATTCACAATTGTTGTAGCCAATCAACACTACACCCGGTAAACGAATGAGGCTCCTATTGGTGGACTTGTTTAGATTTCCTTTGACGTCACAACAACTACTACGGCACTGGCTTATGTATCATGCGCGCACAGGATGTAAACAATAACAAACGACCATGGGACTGACTAACATGAGGCGTCTATCGGAGCACTGGGAGAATAACTCAAGCATTTGGGTGTTTGGATACGGCTCGTTATTGTGGAAACCAAATTTTCAATTCAATTCATTTGTCGTTGGGTATATCCCTGGTTTCGTCCGACGATTTTGGCAAGGCAACGTGACACACCGAGGAACGCCCGAGTCGGTAAGTAATAACCAGTTGTGTTGTCCCAGTGCTAAATCCAATGATTTTGTTTGCATATCGCAAATCTCATCACGTCAATGAAAAAATGTTTTAACACTGTAATTAACTCAAAACCCATCAACTGAAAACAACTTTAATTACTTTCGTGTAATCACGCTGCATACTGTCAGTCGTTAAGCAAAGTTTACTTGTTTATTTCAGCCTGGGCGGGTTGCAACATTGATCCAGCAAGAATCGGTAAGAACGCAAATTCTGTTTTGTCCTAAGTTCTGGCCTGGTTACGAACAATTATTCTCCAGCAGCTCCCGTGAATGGCCCTGATCCTCAATAACAGTACACGTGATCCAAGCACATAGGGGATTACATCATTCTTTCTCGCTTTGAGTGCAATTACCGTTTGTGTTTTGCAATCTGTTATGAATCAGGTCAGTACTGAGGAAGGTAAAATGTCCAGGCTACTAGCAAATTCATCCGAGTTCTTCTAACCCTGCTTGGTGGCCACCGCCTTCACCTCCCACCCGGTCGTCCCCAATTTCGCACCCCCCCCCGCTCCCAGTTGCCATCGAGGTTTTACAGTCTCTGGCGAAAGGATATCATACCCCCATACGCGTTTCGGCGTCTTGCGGCCCTGTATATTGCAAATACGCAGTAAATGGTCCGTAGAGGTCGAGAAAATGTTCTCCTGGCAGATACCCTTGCGCAGCCGTTCACAAGTATGCACTTCACGAAATAATACAAAATTGTTCGTGACAAAAATCCAAAACTCCTCAGCTAGTGTGTAGTTTTCATCTACATGAACGGTAAATCATTAAAGTTTTTTGCCCCAAACTAATCCACTCACGTTCAAGACGTCAAAACAAGTCACTTGAAAGGAGAAAAACACGGGTCATTAGCGGGTCACATAGGGCTAAATGTTGGCACTGTTTGGGTGTGACCGCTGACCAACAACTGGGATTCATATAAAGTGATTCTTTATTAAACACAGAGGAACATTAATGTGTACCTGGTCGTGTGCAATCTGCGGGCTTTTAATATGGTCCCGATAGAGATGTGAATTCTAGTTAACTGAACTAAAATGTATGTGGTTTATTTTCATTCTTGTCGTCAAGCCGTCGATTGAAATGAATGTTGCAGGCATCAGAATTGCTATCGTTCGAAAACCAAGTCGGCTGATCTACATCATTTATTAACGAACTTTTTTGATTGGCTGCCCTCTGACGTCACTGTTTGTACAACCTACTGATACGGAAGCATTGTATTGAGTAACGCTCGCCCGAGGGCAGAATGGTGAATGTTGACAAAGACCCTTTTGTCCATCTGACGTCACTCGCAGGCACTAATTTAGCATCAGAACAGTCACAGAAAGATTTGTAACAAATAATGCTCTGTATTGTGATTTTCGTCATCCTCAAAAGTTCAGAATTAAGAATGTATTTTGCGGTTTGTTGCGTAGTAAATTCTGAGGTGCATTATAAATAAATAAGTTTGCTCAACTGGGTGTCTGATGTCCACCTTACAAGTATGCAACGGTTGTGTTTACGTTCCAGTTGTGTTTACGGCAGTGATAAGCGGTCTACTGTCTGTGAGTGGAATGTGGCCGAGCATTCGGTTATTTCATTTTTATCTTTAATTTTGAAAGTTAATCATAAATTAGCGTCGACCACAACGGTATGTTTTTGTTCAAAATCGATTCACATTTGCTAAAGATTCCCCTACGTATCCATGAATAGTTCCATTGAAGAACAGCACTGTCTGTGGCCTGTCATACAAATGGTGTCACCACCCTGAATCATGTTACCAGTTGTTACTAAAACAAAAATAGGGACAATTTGTACTGAAAATGTCAACAACATGTGGCAAAATATCGGAATAAATGGTTCAAATCATAACTGCCATATATACATACACAGATAGTTTCCGACACTGGTTTTAAAATTACGGACTAGTAACAGTCCAGCGCCGGCAACGATTAAAAAGCAACGGACCGATTATGGTGGACTAGGCTAGGCGTGCTTTAATAGGTTTAACTAACTCTGGTAAACAAACAGTATATAAACAAAACAACGAACATGCAACATCAAATTATTGAATAAAATTGCTGTACAGTTAGAATATCCTGACAGTTAAACTTGCGTAAATGTGGAACATAAATTTAGACGCGACTGCGCTATGGCCGGGCGGCTGACTACCAAGAGAATACCATCTGGTGGCGAAATAACTTCAGGTAGAAAACTTGCCAAATGGTATAATATAAGTATTAATGAGTTTGAAATAAAAGGGATAATTCCCACTTAGCCAGAAACATTCGTATACGCTGCTGGCCGGCGGAGCCGGACCGCCTGGCCTGCCATGCGCGGTCGGACATCTGTGTACCGCGCGGGGCATAGACAACAGAGGTATATATTGTAAGTTTGTTTTTGTGAGGTTTGAAAATACATTGCCCCTGATAATTGAAAATCAAAGCCAATGTAGCGAAGTTATTACTTTTCCGGCGAATAGTCACGGCGATTGCAGGCCAGGGAATTAATTCGCCGGTTTCTGTGTCCTGGCAGCAAAATCAAACACAGATGTGGAGGTCATTGTTTTGAGATAAAACTTGTTTTTGTTTGTCGCCGTATGTGGTTTTTTATTTTGCATTCTTAAACGTCCGATAAAGCCGGTGCCGATTTGCTGCCAATTAGTGAATTACGCACTGCGCTCACACGCCCGGGTAGTCACCGTGACACTTCAGGCTGGTACTTTGCATCAATTTCAAGATATGGCGATAAAGGTAATAAGACATTTGTTGATCGCGATGAGTCAGGCCTGAATGACCTCAGTAGCCAAGCATTGGCTACGGAAGACTGTGACGGTACTTCACAAACTTATGATTATGCATTAAATACCATTCGTCATATGCAAAGAACAAGTAAAATTTGGACAATAAATAATCAAGTTTGTATAAAAAGAACCAAAATGGGAATCAAAAACAACCAAAGTAACAACGCATTTACGCTCACAGTGATGTCAATACGTTTTCGAGGAAAACGTGACTGGCATTCAGGAATCGTTCCTGAACCGACACACAGCAACTCAGGTCACGGAAATAGTCGATGATTTTCCGATCTCGGCCGATGTAAAAAATTGTGCTAAAAAGGCTTTTAGTTTGATAACAGAAAGGATGTGAACATTATGCCATGTTACATATTAGTTAAGTTGGTATATATTGTTAAGATTTTGAACTAGAATGTCCTTTGAGATAAGGATTTTAAGTGTATGTATGTGAATTGTTTACTTTTTTAAGTGTACATTTTATGTGAATTGTGCTTCACATCTCTGTTAGTAATATTTGAATGTTATTTTCAGGGAAAAGCATGGGGCGTGGCCTATGAACTGGTTGGTGCTGAACAAATATCTGGAGCACTAAAACATCTCAAGCACAGAGAGGCAGACCTCGGTGGATATGCACCATACCTGTCAGACTTTTACACAAGAGATAGCAAAATGAGCATAACCACAATTGTGTTTGTAGCTGGTCCCGATAACAAGTTTTTTCTCGGTGACGCATCGTTAAAACAACAAGCCTATCAAATCGTGACATCACGAGGGCCCAGTGGTCACAACGTGGAGTACATTACCGAGATTGTCAAGTACATTCGATCGCACATACCAGAGGACAGAGACCAGCATCTGTTTGATTTACATGATCACATCATGAACTTCGACAGCTTAAACGTTGAAGTTGGTAGATTTCATAAAAGTACCAATTAAAATCTGAGGGGAAAGTCAAGCTCTCACGTGGTAATCCTCATATCTACCGGAGTGTTGGGGAAAGCTCAATAACTGCAAGAGATCAGGATCTCACTACAGTGGCAGCTAGTGAATTGTGATACCTATGGGTACTTATAGGCGCTTTCGGCTAAAGTACGATTTGGTAACCATCGATATTCAATTACCAGACACTATCAATGCAATCATGTACAGAACATATAATCAGTGTAAATAAATTAAGTGAAGCCTAACCAACACCATTTGAAGACACTCTTATCTCCATCAAGGAATTCTTTATGGTGAAGATGTACTCCGTGGGTGTTTGTATTAATCTTATTTGCAATTTGAGGAAATCGTTTCCACATGAAAAAAAAAAAATGAAAAGAAATTAACAAAAGAAATTTTCATTAATGTGACAGACATGAACTGATTTATACAAAAACTTGTTTATTCATTTTCAACAAATGACACAACTGTATATCATAATCTGCTAATAAACATAGCCCTAATAAAATGCATAAAGAAAACTATGATGCATCAGTCCAAAGTAAGGGCACAACTTAGCTTGAACAATTCACTCATTCTCACCTATAAAGACTGATTCATCTGAAATCAATAATTGTTTTCACTATGGCAGCTTGTCCAGGTAAATCCCTTTACTACACTAGGGGGTTCTCCCTCAGAAGATATTGGTAAGGACTGCTGTCAACTTGATTGAGGATCAAAGTGATATTGTCTCAGGGACGAATTTCATTCGCTACCCTTTCTCTTGTATAACCCTCTTAGTGAAGCGCCACCTATTATGTAGAAGAGACACCCCTTCCCCGGGAATTGGGCAAATTCTCTGTCACAAGTACCAGGCCAACCTCCAGAGCACAATAGAAGCCATGCATCTTACTTCCCCATTCATAACATACACATTATTTAGTACACATCTGAAAATGTTGACATGGCTATCTGTTCAAGTCAACAGGAACACACTTAGGCAGAATAATATTCCTGTTCATTCCATATACACAAGTAACTACCAGCCATTATGGCAGGTACATAGAAAAGCAACCAGGAACACGCTCTTGGAATGTCAGAGGGAAGTGCAAACCCCAGTCTTAAGAGGAGGCTGCACCCCTGAGCTGACATACCTGCCTACTGTGGGGGTGTATCTGCAATATTTAATACAATGTGTCACAATTTGTCCACTGAAAAACTAAAGTGATGAAGCAGAGCAAACCCCAAACAAAATCGAAAGAGATATTTTCAAAGTCAAGAAACCAACTTTTCTCTGGCACTTGTCATATAATTACTGCTATATAATACAATACTCCTTTCACTAGTAAAGTTGAAAGAAAGGAGTGCACTCTTTTACCTACTAGAAATGAAATAAGACACACAAGCTTATCACAGAGGACAACTTTGTTTGATCAGTTGCAACACTTGAAGAACACATCAGAAACAGTTCCGAGGCCAAAAAACTTCTATCTCAAATTTTTGCATGTCTTTGCCTGAACGCTCAATCAATACTCAAAAAATTCATGTGCCAGACTTGTGACGACTGCTTCGTGGGCTTCGTGGTGTCGTCGTCGATGCTACTTTAGGTGGACTGACAGCTGGACTAGTGGGCTGCATGCCTGCAGAGAATAGATCAGGTGTTAGTTTCACTGCTGCTCAATACACAAAACTGCCCCTTCAACATCTTTGACCCAATCAACAATGACACAGTACATACATCAACAAACAGGTGAAATGCAACAACTACCTTGTGAAATTCTTTGACTACTAAATTAGGCCCACATGACCAACCCCTATAATTTGAGCACACAATGTCAAAGCAATACACAAACAACTATTTGAAAGCATATCTTTAACCTACTAATTAATTTTTCTGCTGGTCAACAGATCGACTAATGGCTGGCTGCAACTGAGTCAGTACTGCATTCAGTTCGCTATTGGTCAATACACGAAGAAATATTTGAATCCGCAAGGCAGTCTCTAGTTCTAGTGATGGTCAACCCATAAATGATAAACAAGTGACAACATTGAATAACACAGGTAATATACAGCTGTAGTAAGGTACACAATATTAGTACTGATAGGTTACAATAACGACTCAATTTGAGACCTGCACTCATTCATCATAACAAACAAAAAACACGATCTCGCAGCAATTGCAGCTGAGGTCTCGTGTTGTTTTTGAGAAGCTGCAAAGATGTGTAAGCAAGGTTTGAAACGCTATGAATTGACAAGCAAAGAGTAAGAAAAAAAACAAATCCCGCATCATTTTTGCTCATGACAGCTATACTTTCTTTCTTTAAAAGTGAGCACCATAGACCCACTTTTTGAAAAAATACAGACCAGAACCAACTATGCTTTTTTGCTTGACGAATGGAGTAGTACATAGAGTACATAGAGTCTTTCACCAAGAAGATTCAATGGCGCTACATCGATTCATTTCAATTTCGAGTTTGCAATTTGAACCTGGCCTGATTAGACCATTTGCCTGGGTGTTTATTATCAGCTGTTATCAAGTTTACTACACACATACTGGGTAACATCTGTCCCCTTATGTTTGACATTCAGTCGATCTACCTTTAAAGTTGTAGCCAAAAGCAGCATAAGCCGCAGTCATTCCTGCCTGGGCACCAGCTATTTCCGCTGCACTGATAGCTTTCTGTACGCGGCCTCTGCCCCGTGGACGACGACCCATTCCCCCGGAGCCTTTAGGTCGACCCCGCCCCCGGACTGGCTTAGCTGGTGGAGTTGTAGCTGAAATGAACGAGTCAAAATGTGAGAGAGAGGATGGAACGCCATGTTCATGGTGTGTATGGATCAGACAGCACTATAGTTAAAGTTATGTAAGACCCTCCAAAAATGGCCAAATTTGATTAAATTTGGAACATCATATCTCAGAAATGGCTGATGGGATTAAAATTAAACTTTTACATACTATTCTTCATACATTGTTCTCCAAACCAATGTTAGCAACTGTTGTTAAAATTTTCCACTTTTGAATGAGGGGCTATCAAAAATGGGACTTTGATGATTCTCATGAAAAAACTAAGTTGAATAAAACAAAAACAAAATGATATCTTAGAAAACTGTAACAGCGTTTTAGAGATTTCATCTTGAATACTTACGTCAAATAAAATTAAATAAAATTTAATCCTGTTATTGATACTGCTGATTTGCTATCCATGTACCTTTCTTTTTTGCTAAACTTAAAATGATCAATTAATATTAATAGATTCGTAAAAGACCACAGGCTTTCTGTTTTCAGAAAAAATATACTTTTGCCAAGTTAAAATCTAACGCTTTGTGCATATGTGACTTAATATGCAGACGTGCCAATAAGGCTCTGCATAGCCTTAACATGTCAGCACACTATGAAACATTAACTGATCCGATAATGACACTTTATGTTCAGGAAAACATTTTCAGCTAACATTACAATAGTTGCGACTAAACTGAGTGAGAACTTTATTATATATACAAATGTTTACAAAATCTAAGTAAAAGGGACCTTTTAGACACTTGATGAGAGAAAGGATTCTCAAATTCCTTGAACCCCTTGACAATAGTGCTTGACTTCACACACCTAAAAGCTGATTGGCCAGAATATAGTGAGACCAGCCAATGACTGGCTTACCCACCCAGCATATGCACAAACGTAACCCAGACTGGTGCCACATCCGATTACCAGCCTATTGGAGAATCCGTCCAATAAGGCTATTATGTCCAAATGAAATTTTGCATTTGACAAAAACAAATATAATGCTAAACAAAAACAAATGTAATGCTTAACAAAAACAAATGTAACAACTTTTGGCTACCTGGTGGCGCACCAGCAGGTTCATCGACAATAACCAATCCACCGTCATTACTATTTTCATCCATAGCAAACTGACTGGTTGTAGCCTCACTGCCAAATGACACCTGACAAAACAAAACCAAACACACACTTATAAGACACATAATTAAGTCACATACAGCAAGCAAGACACCTGCATACAACTAGTATAACGTCAGTGTTGAAACACAGACTGGTTTCAACGCTTCGAGTCACTATGTGCAACATTGAGCTTACAAGTGACATTCCTAACTCTAACATAAAAAGGCACAACAGCCTCAAGTCATCAGAGATCTAAAAATAGATTAGCTTATCATGATTTAATACAAATTACAATCATCTAATCACCATTTGTACGTCTATGATGTAGCTACAAACACCAACACTTCATCACCCACAACTATACAAACACAGCAGTTCACACCAGACCATACCTTGTGCTGACCAATTTAAACGACCAGACCATCCGCACAAATTAAGTGTACACTAATATTATTGATTCAATTAACCTACCCTACCGTACAATGAATGACGCTACGAGTGAACCTAATACAATGCACTGGCTTCACACTAACATCAACATTGTGAGCTTAATATCACAAAACTCGATGCACATGTGAAATGTTCCAAGAAATTGAAATGTCTCGTTTTACATAATTTTTTTTAAATTTAACACAGAAACACGTGTTTAAATAAGTACTAAAAATATCTTAGTGATGAGCACAACATGAGAATAAGACAGTTTTGAGAAAACATGATGACTGGACTAAGGGGAACCCGCTAACAGTTCTTCCAAAAAATTTGGAAAAAATGAATAAATATCAAATCCATTGTAATCATTTCTAGTTTCACTGTGACATCCTGTATATTGATTATATAGCACGTTGAATATTAATATGATATATTTATTGATTATATAACACGTTGAATATTAATATGATATATTTATTGGTAAAACAGTTTTTGCCTGAATACATTTGGTGGACTATTTTCATTAAGAAACTGTTATAATGCTAATGGGTGTAAGAAAAAGGAAAGTAATGACACCTTCATGGTTCTATGACACAAAAAGTTTCCAAATTCAAACTTACCACACTACTTTCAGGGCTTGGCACAGAGACACCAGAGGATTCTATACTGGCTTCATCAGCAGGTATGGTCAAGTTAACCTCCGACACTTTTGCCCTCTTCCCACGCCCACGGCCCCTAGGCGTATAGCTCTCCTTCTTCCGCTTTCGATCTTTAGACTTGTTCACTTCCTCTTTCACCTTTTTCTCCTCCTGTTTAGCTTTCACTGCAACATAAAAACCACAATGTGAGCTCAATACCACAAACAGCCATCACAAGATGGTGTCACAAAATAAGACCCAAACTCAATACACTGTTAATTGCGTGCCCTGAAATGGCAGGACACCACACTTATTCTAAGGCATTATTTACCCACAATGCAACACGTGTGTCAATGTACTAGTCCCTATTTCATATCCGTATTATTATCTAATGCATCACTGTAATGCACTGTATTTTCTACCTCAAATTCAAATGAGGATTTGCCTATATAATTTTACTTGTGTCTTTTTTTATGCACAACAACAATTAGAAACCTGTTAAAGACCATTACTTGTGATCCGGTGCTGTATTTGGTGACCTGCGACTTCATATTGTGTTTGGCAACTTCCAGAAAATACCAAATGGCTACGAAGTCACTACACCAAGTATCAAAGTCTGACAATAATTCAACCACAATTTGCTTCAAAATTTGTGATGACTTCCAAACTTTAAGTAAATAATATGTTTACCTAATTCACTACCATTGGTTCGCAATTGTTCCGTATATTTCGTGAAATCAATATATTTGCCACCCACATCTGTCGGCACAGATCAAACAAGCACTACAAAATTACAACGAGAAGTAAACAGATAGAAATCGGAATTGTTCGGCAAGAACGAGGCAAGGTCGGACCATGAAAGATGTGCCTCCATTGTTTCCATACGTCTGCATTCTCCATTGGTAAAAAAGTTAGATTGAGTTGGGGTAACAAATCAAAATACAACTCAGAAATATATGTGAATAAACTAAGAACTCAGGTAACATTGTTTAAGTGATCGAACAGTCGACATAGGAACCCCTGTGGGATGAGGGTAAAAACAGCAGCCTTGGATTGTCAGAAGCAGCGAAGTCTCGCGTAAAGGTAATGTATACTGCAATATACCTAGTGAATGGTGTAATTTACAGATGAAATAATGGTGACAGCAACACAGCGTTTTTTGGTTAGCGATTTCCGACCTTAGTTTTGACAACCTCAGTTTTCATTTGGTGGATTTTCGCTGAGTTGCATTTGGCGAGTTGCCGTTAACCTATGCTTCGAACATTGCAATCAAAGAACACTTCTCAGAGACTGGGCAAAATATTGCTATCAACTTTGTTAAACTGACAAAACTCATTTAGCAAATTCTGCCAGTTTTGCAAAATCATAACTATAAGGAAAGGAGGTATAATAATAAACTAACAACCTCTTGACTGATGGCCCAGTCTGGTTTTCGACCACTCTATTCAACATTAACTACTAACATTGACGTTACTGACCATATTTATTCTAATATGGATCAAGGATTAATGACTGGTGCTGTTTTTATTGATCTAAAGAAAGCATTTGACACCGTCAACCACACTATCTTGTTAAAGAAGCTTAAAGCCTATGGGGTCACCGGTGTGGAAGCCAAGTGGTTTCAGGATTATCTTGGTAACAGAACTCAAGCTACCCGTGTCGGCAAAGATATCTCTGATCTCAAAACCGTTAAAATAGGTGTTCCCCAGGGGTCTATACTGGGGCCCTTGTTATTACTTGGCGGAATTCTTCGAATTCCGTCAAGTATGTTGGTCTCACAGCAAGTTTTTTTTGTTTGTTCGCACTCTACAGGTCGCAAATTTTGGTCCGATTTTCATGAAATTTGCACACAACGTATAGATCGGAATGTCCTAGAAGCCTATTGTTTTTGGTCATGATCGGATACAAAATGGCGGATGTGGCGGCCATTTTGTATCCGATTTCACAGTCAAATACTCGTAGAGGCCGCATTTTGCGACCTACATGGCTGAAAATCGGTACCAATATACTAGAATGCGAGTGCTACAACTGTGCACAAAATCAGTGACTTCCGGTTAAAGATGGCGGAAATATTGGACGTAGAGCATGCGCACCCCGAAATATGGCAAAAAACGTTTTCTCCTGTAGAGGGCGTATTTGCAAACCAATTACTTTCAAACTGGTCACGTGTTTGTTGAGTTTAATAAGCTTTTATAAAAAATTATTGAACCGGAAGTCACTTTCAAGATGGCGGCTGTGGGGCATGTTCACACGGTTTCAATCGCTCTCGTGTCGCATTTTTTATGGGAAGAGCAAATGACGTGAATTTTTGTATGTGGATTCCTTGAAGTATGGCCTTTCAAAAAGTCTGCGAGAGCGTATTTCTCAGACTTACCGTTTTCGAGTTATTTGACTTTGAATTTCAAAAAAAAACGGCAAATTTTCAATTTTCTCGAAAAATTTTTGGATTTTTGCCAAACTATCACATTAGATAGAGATTTGAACGGGCTTTCAGAGGATACTTTCCATTTTGCGCTACGACGTCTACTTTTTGAATTATTCGAGATTTTCGGATACCGTTGTCCCTATGCAACGCGCAGGTGGCTGGCTTTCAGTTCACTTTGTTTTGGTTATGCCTAGTTGACCCAGACTGACCCAGCCAGCACTGTCCTACTTTAAAGCATGGCTCGTCCGTCACGTTGCGCCATCTATTGTTCTTTATTGTAGTTGATTGTGTGCTCTCTATTTGATTTTTTGCTAGTCACATGAATGTTATCGTGTTTGACAAACTACCACTTTAGATAGAGTTTTGAACGGGCTTTCAGATGATAATTTTCATTTTGCGCTACGACGTCTACTTTTTGAATTATTTGAGATTTTCGGATACCGTTGTCCTTCGGTCACAGCCAGCTGGCTGGCTTTCAGTTCACTTTGTTTTGATTATGCCTAGTTGACCCAGACTGACCCAGCCAGCACTGTTCTACTGTAGACTGGACCGTCATGTTGCGCCATCTATCGTTCTTTATTGTAGTTGATTGTATGCTCTCTATTTGATTTCGTCGCTAGTCACATGAACGTTATCGTGTTTGCCAAACTACCATTTTAGATAGAGTTTTGAACGGGCTTTCAGATGATAATTTCCATTTTGCGCTACGACGTCTACTTTTTGAATTATTCGAGATTTTCGGATACCGTTGTTCCTTCGGTCACGTATGCACTCAGCTGGCTGGCTTTCAGTTCACTTTGTTTTGGTTATGTCTGCACAAGTTAACAGAGAGTTGTGACACCGACTGACCCAGGTAGCACTGTCGTACTGTAGACTGGAATTCCAGGCGAAATACTATTGTAAACATAACTTTGCTCTGCAGACTGTCACATAGTGCCACCTATTTTGGATTGCGGGAACAAAGCATGGCTCGTCCGTCATGTCGCGCTATCTATTGTTCTTTATTGTAGTTCATTATATGCTCTCTATTTGATTTCTTCGCTAGTCACATGAATGTTACCGTGTTATTCATTATTGCCGCCTTGATCGTCATGATTGTCGTCGTCCTCCCCATTGTCATCTTTCGATTAATTCCGCCAAGTGTCGCTCCTCCAAGCGCTCTCGTTTTGTATCTTTGTCAATGATCTCCCCTCAGTAATTCAAAATTCTAAGATTGTTCTCTATGCGGATGACACAACAATACTGTCTGCAGGCAGAACCTCATCTGAAATCCAGGCCAATCTCAACTCTGATTTAACAATCATTTCAGGTTGGCTTGTATCCAATAAACTATCCTTAAATGTTTCTAAAACTAAAATTCTTCTATTTTGCACATCCCAAAGACTTAGAAACCAAACCCTGTCATTAACTATGGATGGAAGACCAATTGAGAACGTCAATTCCTTTAAATATCTGGGACTTATACATGATCAAAATCTTAAATTCTCTCACCACGTTGATTATATCTCGAAAAAGGTGTCTAAGAAAATTGGCGTATTGAAACGCATCAGTAAATTTGTTAACAGAGGAACACTGAAAACCCTTTTCAATGCTATCATTCAACCTCACCAGGATTATTGTCTCCCGGTGTGGGATGTTGCATCAGGCAAGGATATGAAAACCATCCAGGTTATCCAAAATAGGGCTGCCCGGATTATTCTGGGAGCTGGTGTTAGAGATATTAGAATCGAAAACCTTCATAAAGAGACTGATATAATGAAAATTCACACAAGACATCAATTCCTATCTGCTTGTTGTATGTACAAATGTTTTAAAGGCCTTGTCCCATCTTACTTATGTGCTAAGTTTAAGACGACCACTAATCGCTACTAACAATACTTGGTACTCATCATCATCCGATTTCAATCTTCCTAAACGCAGAAGCGAGACTGGGAAAAAATCATTTTCCTACAGCGGGCCCTTTTTATGGAACTCACTCCATGCAGATGCCAAATCTACATCATCCTTTCTAACCTTTAAAAGAATTATAAGACATAGATTTAACTCCATGTAGTGTCTAAATTGCATGTTTATTCATTTGTTATTTATATAATGTCTTACTTTTATTAATTATTTATTGTCTATTTTAATTTTTTATATTGATATTTATATATTTTTTTAGTTAATTATCTTGTCTTAATTTCTTTATCTTTTATTTATCATAATTTATTTTTATTTTGCTTCATCAGTCTTTCCATGTTATTTTCTTATTCTTTGCTCATTACTTAAATTTGTCTTTCATTGTGTAATTCTGTTTTTGTCTTACTATCTGTTTGTTTTAACTGAGGGCACCCATGGAAAGCAGTGTGAACTGAGGGGGCTACCCTCATTGTAAATATTACATTAATAAATAAATAAATAAATAATTCCCAACTAATTAACTGATCATCCATTGACTTATATTCCCATTCTTGTAGAAATTCCATTAAACCCTCTCCAAGCCAGTTCCTAAACAAAGATTATTACAGCCACAAGAACAACAGAGGAGAGGTTTTGAAGTGCTGTGCATCATGTTTACCTTAAAGCATTCATGCTGTGCAGTCATGCAATGTGAAGACTTTTTGTACAGGATTTCTTTAATAGGGCTGTGTACCCACCATCCTTATAAATAAACAAGAATAGGGTGGCCCACATGAAATATTTTGTGTTGACAACTAAACATATTCAAAGAAAGGCAGGGTTCTCTGGCAGCTGTTTATCTTTAGCATTGTTCAGTAAGGTCATTCAACAAAGATGTAGAATTCTGTTGAGGAATATTTGGCCTGTTTACAACCACACACAGAGAAGAAAGTTCAATCCAAAAATCCATTATTAGTATTGAAATGCTAACACACATTGTTTACATAAGGGACAAAGACAGAACACAAATCAGTCTGGGCACATGAGAGATCAGTTCAGTCTAGCCCCAGGTTAGATTGGTAAACAAACACTCATGTTCACTCACAATATCTTTGTTCCCCAAGTATTTGGACAAACTAAGCTAGACCAGACAGTCACATGTTTCTTTCCCACCACCAGGTGGCGGATCAATACAATGGGTTGAACATGTTGCACTACAAATGTGCCTGTTGACTTTATTTCTTCACATTAACTTTCTTTCTCTTCTCGATTAGTTACCTGGGCTTTTCATAAAGCTATTTTCATTTCATGGGAACATGTAAGCCTTCATGCATTGTAAATTGTGGTTATTTTAAAAAGTTATTATTAAATAGTAGACACTTCGTTAAGCGGCCTACAGATTAAAATATACTGAACCTATTGAAATCTCATTAACACTGTGGAGACAGGTAACTGATACACTGAATGACCACACTAGATACCAACTTAGCATAGTCTCTCACTAACAATAACTTTCTCAGAAGACGAGAACAATATAATTTTGAGTCTAGAAGAAAACTCATTAGAGCTATTGTAAAAATAAGAATTGTGTTGATAATTCATAAAATTATTCAAACAATACTGTAGCAATAATATCAATATTGGTGACAGAATGAAACACTTAGAACTGACAAAAAACTAAGAGACATGCTATCTGCAAACATCTTGTACATTTTATTTCGCTAAAGGCAAAGTATGTTATTGCTTTATTATTAAAAAACAAACACCCTTGCTATTGACAAAACCCTTCCAGCTGCATAATGCCTGGAGACTGTTGACACACTGAGGTGCAATAACTCAAAAATGCTCCTCACACCCGTTACGACTTACAGTAAAAATATTCCATTTGGGAAAACTTGCTAAAATAACCGTTTTTCTAATTTTGGATCCCTACTGCATCATAAGCTAGGTAGATAACTGTACAAAAATACAGATTTAGAACGATGCAACACAAAAGTCAATGTCATTGAAAACAACACTCTTCCTTAAGTAAAGCAAATATGATCCAGGTGCTAAAAAATAACTGCTACACTGTTATATTGTTATACTGGTGCTTAAGTTGCAGAGCTATAATATTAGTTTGGCTTTCAGAGCCCGTGAAACACAGAGTCACCTATTGGTCAATTATTTTTTTTGCCGATTCACCATTCTTCTTCCATAAGGTTGCGTACATTTCAAAACAAATTATCAGAGTTAGTCTCACTTTGTTATAAGTTTTTAGTATTACCACCAAACTGAATTTCTGAGCAAATTGTGGTTCAGCGACATGGTCATTGATCTCCTGAAAGATGTTACAAAAATTTAGCGTATGTTACCAGCTTACTGTTTTCGAGTCGATGACAGACTTTTCTATGTGATAAAAGCCAGAGAGTGATATAAGAAAATGACGCTTATTACGTTTATTAGATTGTTTTCCACTTTAACGACTGTAATGCAAATTTAGCATGTAACATGTTGTCATTAGCTTAACATCTTGATAAGTTTCATGACCAACTTAGGCTGTGTGAAATTTCAAGGTCTATACAAAATTTACATGAATCACTACCCACTCAGATGCATTTTGATGCCAGTTTTCATACAGCTAGCTGACTGGCTAACCGCATTACTGAAAATGCTTCAACTTTGGCTAAGCGATTTGGTGACGTGGGTATACCATACAAAAAAATCCTTAGAAGTTATTTTTGTTGAGAAATTTTAATGTTAATTTATTTGTTATGATTAGCTGTAATAATAGTAACAACTTAGGATTATAATCCACTTAACTAGAATGTCTGGTGTTTGACTGGGCAAGCTACTTAAGTGAAGATAACTAAACATGGGGAAAGGTGAGGAGCCCTCTGATGACCCCGCCATGACCCCTACAGTGGACTAAGCACACTTGACAACTATTGATTTGCACACAACACCAGCACTCAGGTTCTAAACAAGTCTCATAACCAGAACAGTCTTTGTTAGGTAACCACACCTTAGGCAGATTGTGTGTTGAGGTACTAACAAGAGACAGCCTTCAACAAAGAGGCAAGTCCTTTAATTAATGAGCTGGTGGGGGAGGTCCTGTGATTACACAAGGTGACATCACAGCCAGGTAATGCACCAGTCTTGTGGGAGGCCAACTAATCATCCAGTGCCATGTGGAACAAGTTTAGAGACAGAGAAGCTATGATTAATTAAAACAAGTAGCAGAACCAAAATAATATTTTTATGCATCAAAATGAAGCCAAAGACAAATGTTACTATATGAGATACAAATCCCATGACAAATAATGTTCTATGGATTTCCCAGGCTATTGTTTAACTTGCGATAACGACGCGATGTGCATCACAGGGTTATCGCCTGTGGGACACTACCGTTGTTTGCCTTTGTTGCATCTTTGTAGGATAACAATACAGGTCGCATGGATATCGTACCTTGGGCGCCCATCAGTCGGTTACCGATAAATCTTACAATTATTTTTATTGTAAGAAAGAAAAACAGTGAACAATGGATACGCCTATCTACCAAGATATCTATGGGAGAAGCTTACGCCCTAGTTTCCCCCGTGGGATACAATTTGCACCAATAAGGAAAGGAGTTAACTTAGCAAAACACACAAATTACAACTTTTTACAAAACTTGACGACAGATTTCCGATTCATATCCTAAAACTATCAAGAATTTGATAGACACATTGCTGTGGCTTCATTCTTATTGTAAAAGAAAAATCATATCTCACTAAGAGGGGATCCTGTTATTTATTCAATGAAAACTGGTTTTACAAGCATGTTGAGTACGGTAGCTCTTTTGTGAATACCTCTTGATTGGACCAATAAGCTCCTGGTACAGCTCATTCATTGGATGATCTATATCACAGGACAGTTTGAATGGAATACACATTTATCATGTCAGTAAAAATCCATAAAAATTGAACAGTTTGTAAACTTACAAGCTATTGTCTGCATATGTTCAAAGCATTGGCTAATTTTACAATGCTACAAACCATCATTATGCCAAAAAAACTATATTTAGACCACGTGTCATAAAACTGGTCTCCTGTAGTTCTTCCCTCAGGTTAGACGCAGTTTCTGAACTTTTCCTCAAATATCGGACACTACGTTTGGTATCAATTTCTGAGAATGACTCGTCACTTCCTGAAATTGTTGAAAATAGCTGCCGACGCAAACTTTTCACGCGTAAAGAGTAACATTGAGGTGAATGATCGGTTATAGCTGATCTTAATTCTTGAATTTGGGACAGCCAAAATTGACTATTTTTAGATTATGGTAAAACTCCAAAATCAATCAAAATAATTAATTCTCAAAGTCCTAAACTGGAGACTTTTTACCACACATTGCTCAAACAAAGAAGTGGCAGCAAGTTTTCTACTTTAGAAAATGTGCATCTTGTCTAAGAACTTGATTAGAACAGATTGGAAGCTTGTCTAGCAGATATGGTGATCATCAGTAATCCACTGATGAGATAAGCACATCTCATCAGTAATTTCACATTCATATGATTGGAGAGACTCATTGC
Source organism: Phoronis australis (assembly GCA_002633005.1). Classification (NCBI taxonomy): domain Eukaryota; kingdom Metazoa; phylum Phoronida; family Phoronidae; genus Phoronis; species Phoronis australis. The sequence goes on from NMRA01000055.1 coordinate 424,168, forward strand.
AGTAGCCAACACAGCAATACACGCAGGCATGCACACACACATAGCACACTACTGTGTCAGTCACAACTTAACTAACACCTTAAGTAGATTACGTCAAGTGTCAACAACGCAGGTCATCAAGGCTGTTAATGAGAAAAATAACTCTCCAGAGTGATTGGTAATAATGACTCTGTGAAGATAGCGTGGGAAAATTGTGTGGAAACTGTGCATGCAAATAAGCCGCACTAGCAGTCACAGGCTGCACAGACACAGGCTGCACAGAGAGGCAGTGACACACCCTTTTAAAGTTAGTCCACAATACCAATGCAACTAGAGCTCAAATGAGAAATTTTCAATAACAGTTGTTACATCTTAATTGCATTTTAGGTGGTCTTCAAATAAAAATAGAAGACCAATGTTAGCTTGGGAAACAGTTTTGACAAAATGTTAGGGTCTACAATTGGTGTGATGACTGTTGACAAGACAAACAAGATTACTTTGCATCTTATAAACAATACCAAGTTTATTAAGTGGAAAATGTAATTCAAATCATCCAACCGAACACAATCTATGATAACTGAATATAACAGACCAGCACAATGATTTGAAATAATTCACCTCTTATAGAGCCTCAGCACAATGGACCATATGTTTGTGAAATCACTGCAGACAACACATGGTTATTCAACCTATAATTAGGGACTTTGAAGACAGGTATGATGGAGAAACTGACGGAGTGGCTTGAAAGGCCTAGCTGGATACTGTAGAATGGCTATAGGAAGACCTAATTAATGAGAGCCTGGTACTGTCATGTAATGAGATGTTAACGACAGGCTAATGGGAATACAATGGTAGCCAATTGGAGAAATGACTGTGAGAATAAAACGAAGTGACTATGAGCAGGTGAATGGCTGCAATAGCCGATGAATGAGCTTTGACAGGGGCTCGTGCTGCATTCATGAGCAAGCATCAACCAATCACCAAGCACAAGTGGCAATTTAACTAATGTAAAATGCATGTCAAACGGAAGAGAAGCCAGAAGAGAGGATGGTATGAATTGAGTATGGTGAAGGAGAAACAGGAAGTTATTAGATTCAGAATATTTGTTAAAAATCAAATGAATAATATACATCTGACACAGCACTCACGTTTTCCAATGCAAAACATTGAAATATAGAGAACAAGATTTACGTAAAAGTCTTGTTCAGAACAACTTAAAACAAAATGAGTCAGCATCAGGTACTGGTGCAAGAAATGTCCCCTTTTCATTAACTGAATAAATTTAAAACAGAAAGCTGTTCACCTGCCTCAGGGCATTCATGAGATAAGGGTCCAACTGAGCTTAGCTCATGAATTAATACAGGTAGGACGACTGGTTCACAGGTGTCACCACTGCATATCAAACTCCTCAGTGAAATGAAACGAATACGAGGAATGAATAACAAAATGCTAAATAATGATAAAAACAACACGCAGCAATAAATGCCTCAGAAACAACTTATAATGGAGTTATAAGAGTCCGTAAGATTAACTCTACACTACTTCCCAAATCTACTTGAGAAATCAACATCCTCTCCACCTACTCACATTTTTTCTCCATCTCGTCATCATCAATCAGTAACGAAACAACTTCTTTAGGCTTCAGAGTGTCTGGACGGAAGTTTCCACCACTGATAACCATCCGCTGTATCTGTAAAGTTTGAGCGAACAGTTGGATAACTGAAGCAAAATTTGGCAATAAGCACACTATGGTTTGCATGTAAACACAAATCAAAATCATGCAACTGTTGATCGTCATAATTTTGGTGAACAACAAGGAAGGAGAAGAGTTTAGTCAACAACAGCCTGGTATGTTTGTAAAAGTTGAAGAAACTGAATATTGAACGAATGACCAACAATTCTAAAAAGACAGGAAATGGAGCAACTGTACTGTGCGAGGCCAGTGTGAAACTGATCAGCTCAAACAGAGTACACGGTTCCCATACAAAGTGTGAAACTGATCAGCTCAAACAGAGTACACGGTTCCCATACAAAGTGTGAAACTGATCAGCTCAAACAGAGTACACGGTTCCCATACACAGTGTGAAACTGATCAGCTCAAACAGAGTACACGGTTCCCATACACAGTGTGAAACTGATCAGCTCAAACAGAGTACACGGTTCCCATACACAGTGTGAAACTGATCAGCTCAAACAGAGTACACGGTTCCCATACACAGTGTGAAACTGATCAGCTCAAACAGAGTACACGGTTCCCATACACAGTGTGAAACTGATCAGCTCAAACAGAGTACACGGTTCCCATACACAGTGTGAAACTGATCAGCTCAAACAGAGTACACGGCTCCCATACAGTGTTTTCATTTTCACGAGTTTTCCAGAATGCAATTTTCAAGTACAGCACCTTACTTTCTACACACAAAGTAGACATACAATAGAGTTTAATTTTGGTTGGAAAATGCCATTTTCGACACTAGATAAGAAACTGGGAAATAGTGTAACCTTCCAGTAATTTGTGGGCAATGGCAAAACAATGGAGCAAAGCCCAAAAGGTAAAAATTTGGGGACATCTAGAATAGCTTCAACAACTCTGTACCCCCTGGTGGGCATGTGTGTACAGTAAACTCATGCCCATTGCAGTAATGTTAAAAATGTAAAAATGCATTCAAATTTGAGCTCTGAATAGTTATATTTGCAGTGATTGTAACCATAATTAAATGCATTAACTGACATATGACCAGAAGACAATTTTGTCAATACTTTGTTTTACAACTTCTTAATAAGACAGTTACTCTTCCTCATAACAAGTGGTCCTTGTAATATTTGGGCCCCAGTGCCTACCTCACTCTTCTCACGTGCCCGCTGCAGTATCCGTTCCTCAATGGTGCCCTTACAAATCAAACGGTAAACAGTGACCTGCTTGGTCTGGCCTAGTCGATGGGCTCGGTCCATGGCCTGCTGATCTACTGTAGGGTTCCAGTCACTGTCATAGAAGATGACCTGAAGCACAAGAGAGGGGACTTTACAAGAAGTGGTGATGACCTGCAGCACAGGAGAGGGGACTTTAGGTACAGAGGTGATGACCAGCAGCACAGGAAAGGTGACTTTAGGTGCAAGCAGAGGTGATGACCTGCAGCACAGGGGAGGTGACTTTGGTACAAACAGAGGGTGAACTTAAAGCTGCATTTCACCCTATTTAGCAAAAATCAAATTACGGTTGGCTAACTACAAACCACAAAAATGCAAAACAACCAACAATTTATACATTATACATTATATCTACGGAATAATAATACAGCAATACTCCACAGTAAGAGAAAGAATGAGAGAAAAACATACAAACATTCCAAAGGTTCTCACCGTGTCAGCAGCAGTTAAGTTGATACCGAGGCCACCTGCACGTGTACTCAGCAGGAAGACAAAGATGTCTGAGCGCGACTGGAAGTCGGCGACCATGTCGCGGCGGTCAGAGATTTTTGAGGAGCCGTCAAGTCTCATGTAGGTGTGTTTCCTATGCCACATATACTCCTGAAAAAGAAGAAAACACGAGTTGAAGACCAAGAGACCGTTTCATGAGAAAAGCCTTAAGACTTATACTAAAATTTGTCTAAGACAAGACCGAAATATGGGCCAATTTAAGACTGTTTCATGAACACAAAGTCAATTTTGGTGTTGGGTTTAACTTGAACAGAGAGTAAGTCGGTTTTGACATAGGTGAGCATACAAACTACCCTTTTATCACCTGTTGCAAATTCAGAACACAAAGCAAGGCAGTGACTGAAATGTGGTTCAGGAAAAACCTTGATCTTGAAACTTTAAATGGGGTTTATTAAGGTAACAACATTTTAGATGCAGTTGGGATCTTGTTTATGTGAGAATAACCTGGTACAAGTGGAAAATATCAGATAAGTTGCACTGCATTGTCTAATTTTAAACCTACTCCGAAGCAAGCAAACTTTCGGTCTTGGCTTAGGCCGATTTAGGTCTTAATTTTTATAAAGAAATTTAATGAAATGGGACTAAGATATTCTGGTCTTTAGTTGACCTGATTTCGTTCCGAGTTAACACAGAAAAAGTCTCATGAAACGGGACATAGGTCTGTCGGTGAGAGCTTGAAGTTTCTGCAAGAAAAATAATAGAAGAAGCAGATAACCTGAAACAAGGGGTGAGCAGCTAGACTTGAACAAGGAGATTCTCCGAAATCAAACCAAAAGTCCAGTAACCAAATGAAACAATTCATGTTCTAGTTTCATTTTCCCAATTCATTATTAGAGCCAATTACAAGTACATATTGAGCAGTAATGTAAACAAGACATCATCTCCAGCTGAGTACACTGCACTACCAGCCAGACAATAAGTAGCACATTTGACCACACAGACTCTGACAGTGTGACTGAGTCTATCTTGGGTGAACCAGCACAGTAGCTGGCTGGAAATACTACACTTTTCTAGCCTGGTGCTTTTCTAATCGGCTAGAGATGCCAGTGAACCCATCTAATTCATGCAGTAGTTAACCCAGTTCAACAGCACAGATTGCTTGTCCCAGCCATGACTGGTACTACAGGGCTTTATGTTAGAGCGGCACCAACTACTGCAAGACTAGCCGATCCTTTAGTGGAAAGGTTTATTTTGCATAGAAATGACAGCTAGTGGTTGCGAATGATGAAAATGAGAAGGAAATCTGCAGGAAGTTACACCACACCAGTCATAACCATACTGAATGTAAAACATACAAAACGGACGCAGGTTGTCTTTTGATCCGACATCATGGTATACGACGTGAAGCCTGGCAATATGATAAGAAAAACTGACTAGCTGTAAAGCTCCCAAGGAGAACAAGGCAATCACTGGGAGCTTTGCACACAACAGCATTCATTATCGGCTGCACGAAAATCAAAAACAGGTCAAAATTCAGTTCGGTTGCGTAAAGACCATATCCGACCCACGATACCTGAAAATCAAAAACGGGCCAATATTCAAGAAAATACGTTCGAATCACAAAATGTCGAAAATATGAACTAGAGCTCATTTTAAGAATACTCGTTTGAAAGTTGGATCAAAATCCCTTAAGAAACAGTAGGAGTTGCACACAGAAAAGCGTTTCAATGCATGTATGTGTGAAACAATAGGAGTTGCACACAGAACAGCACTTTAATACATGAATGTGTGAAAATAAATAGCGGGTAAAATTCAAGAATATACAGTAAAACTCAAAATGCTGATGATATGCACTATGGCATTTCATTAGCAAACTTTTTTTGAAAGTTTGGTCAAAATCTCCAGATAAATCGTGGAGGATTTGTGTAAATATTTCCCAACTAGGATGTGTAGAAATAAAGAACAGACTAAACTACAGGAAAATATGGTCAAATCGAAAGCATGCTTTTTGAAAGTTTGGTTGAAATCCCCATCAAAACGTACCAGTTGTGAACAGAGGAGTATTATTGCCTACACAGACATATGGACACCTACCATTACTATACACGTTTACAGATCAAGTTTGAGTCTAATACTGGAATAAAAACTTACAAAAATTAGAGACGTTGCACCCGCATCTCACGGACTTCAGCTTGGCCAGAATAACGATAACAACGGCAATGCCGCGCCGTTTAGCCAAGATGCCACCAATTGGCCAGAATAACAATAACGTCACAAGCCAAGTTGAAGTCCATGAGATGCAGACGCAACGTCGCTAATATTTGTAAGTTTTATTCCAGTATTAAACTCAAACTTGATCTGTTTTCTCAACTGGATGTCTCAAAATGTTCATGCTTATACACCTTACCTTCGGAGGGAATAAAAAGCACAAGATTAAAGGATAACTGAGGTCAGCAAAATGTTAATTATTTGACACAGTTTTGATACAGTATCCCAAGAGATATTTACTCCAGTAATTATTGGTATGTTTCTTACACTTTTGTATTTTTATTTAATAATTGATAATCCATAGCTTAACTTAGCAGCCATGAAATTTTCATCGAATCAAAAGTTCAGCCTCAATTACGAATCGTCGCATCTCTACGCTGCCTTGACATTATAAAGTACCGCTTGGTTGGTTCGACCACAATTGCTAATTGGCAAGTGATTTGCAAGCAAGTAGACAGATAAATAAATATTAATGCATCACTTCACTAAATTAAACTTGGAAACTGTTGTCTAGACAGTTACAAAGGTGAATTTCAGCCAGTTAATCGACATAATCAACCTTTAACCAAATGTTTAATGAGCCTGGTCTGAATGAAAATAGTTTTAAAGACAACTGCATTTAGTCTAGGTGCAACTCACATCTCACATAAGGAAAGGCGATATCTTTAACACGATAACAAATGCATCACTGCTAAAAAGAAACTGTGAAAGTATTGTTCTAATGGATATCATTTAACAATACTTCAAAGACTTAACTGAAGGTTAAATTATCATGGTAATTTGAGTATTTCACTTGAAATCCAATTGCGAAATTAGGCCTTATCTTTTACATAAGCTTGTAAGTATCACATGACCAGTGGCAGGGTTTACCAGACTGCTTTAAAGCTGCGTTTTATATGCCGACACGATTCTTCCCACATGAGAGAATAAATTCAATAAATGCGGCTGAATATTTACACAACCAGTACTTTGTAGATAGACCAATAACTTAAGAATGAACATTAAAATTTGCTGGGTTTACTCGCTGACCTCACCATCAGACACCTGCCTTAATAGCCCCAAACTAAATGAGGAAACAATACAAGACATGTGTACTGGCCAGAACTGCCATACTGGCAATGGACAGAACTGAGTAGGCACTGTGTAGTTAGCTCCCCTGCACATTAATAACAGCTGTGTTAAGCAGAAGGGCAGATTCAGACAGAGTCAAGAGAACAATGAAGAAGATGAACTTCCAGTCACCTGGTGGACATAATTAAGTTTTATGCCTAAGAACAATGAATTCAATCAATTTATAATAGCAAGTATTATTTTGAGGTGAAAATGACAAAGTAACCGAATGTTAACTTTAAGTTCAAATGTTATACACATTATTTACCCTCTTAACACCACCCTTAAATCTTGAAGGTGCACTCACTGTCATTTTTGAGAAGCAAATCTCATGTTGTAGTCTGCTTTTGCCAAACTGGTCCTTTGGTAAGATACACTTATCATCAAAGCGTATAGTAAGGTAACTAGTTGTTTGTGATCAGGGAAAAGTAAATGGTTAAAGCTGCTACAACTGCCCTCTGTCAAAGTTTCAAGGGCTTTCGAATTTGCAGCATTACATCTGGTCTCAGCATTACAACTGGTCTCACCATTACAACTGGTCTCAGCATTACAACTGGTCTCAGCATTACAACTGGTCTCAGCATTACAACTGGTCTCAGCATTACAACTGGTCTCAGCATTACAACTGGTCTCAGCATTACAACTGGTTTCAACACAACTTCAATAAGTAGAGATTTCAGGATTGAAAATAACTATTTGTTACTGCTATAGATCATTCTTGGTGCATAAAACAACTTGCAGTGGCAATCACAGTTATTAAGCCTGGTCTCACGCAAGAATGAACACACATTTCCAAAATCTCAATTTGAGAAAGAGATATCAGCTAAATAATGATAAGTAATCAAAGTGTGTTTAGATCAGCTTTAATGACTTGCTTAGTAAAAAGACCTAGAACACTGTTCAAAGTGAAACCTAGAACACTGGGCGGATTCAAACCTAGAGTACAGTATGTATTCAAACATAGAGCACAGTATGTATTCAAACCAAGAGCACAGTATGTATTCAAACATAGAGCACAGTATGTATTCAAACTCAGAGCATACTCAAATCTCCAGCTGTCTCTGTCCTCCAAAACACAGTCATGTCTACCCCCATGGGAGCCGAACATTGTCACAATTTACAAAACATGTTCACAGTTCTCATAAACATATCAATGCTCATCATTAACACATTCACGTTCTTCCTTACAAACTAAATTTCCTAATATCTTTAGCAGCTCATTATCCCTACAAAACCTAAGCATATTGCCAATATCCAACTTTCGACTTAGTTACTGAAGGTGTGTTGAAATATGAAATAATCACTTACTTAGAGAGGATTCAAGTTAGATGCAGACGTTTCGGCCTGGTCCGCTAGGCCTGTTTCGATGAGTGAGGGGTTTCCCGCCTTTCGCTAAGTACGTTGGAAAGGCGGGAAAACCCTCACTCATCGAAAAAGGCCTGGTGGACCAGGCCGAAACGTCTGCATCTAACCTGAATTGTCTCTAAGTAATTGATTATTTCCTATTCCAATGGCTCCAGCGACAAATGATCAACATATTCTCCTGAAGGTGTTTTAACTTCCCATACACCATCTAGTAATGTAACAATGGTTAACTTCGGTTCTGAATCAAAATTAAGTTCGCAGTAAACATGTGGAGCTAATGACAGAGCCTCAACACTTTGGCACAGTATGAATGGTCAGCTTTAGTCTCATCTAAGCTATTACTTTATAGGAGCTATCACAAACAATCCCACAACTGGTCCAGGGATACTATCTCTGAACTCAGAACCATGCTACTCTCCTAAGACATTTCATAAATGATTGCTCAAACACAAGTTAAAAGTAACCAAAGCAACCTTAGACAGTGACTTGTGGAATGGAATGTTACAAGTGAATGTTGTATACATGGTTCATTGAAACACCGTTTGAAAGTACAGTTAGTAAAAGGTGTTCTTAAAATTTTACCCACTCTCTTTGCTAAAAATATTGGTAATGCTACACTTATTTTAGCATTATATGACTAATCACAAATATTTCAGATGGTCATACTTGGTTAAAAACTTTATGTTACGAGATCACAACTGTCTCCTTCTACAGAAGATGGTCAACTGGTGGTCTCAGATCTTACAGTCTTTCCTGTGAAACTGTACCAGTGCAACCTCTGTTGGGTAGTGAGTGAAATGCCCTCTACCAGGCTTCAGAAAGGATGAATTTGTGGCCCGTCTCACTGGGATGTTCATACACCGCCAACTGGTAATCACAACAGAGGTCGCGCCAGTACAGTTTCACAGGAAAAACAGGAAGATCTGAGACCGCCAGTTGACCATCTTCTGTAGAAGAGGACAGTTGTGATCCGTGCAATGTAAAGTTTTTAACCAAGTACATCTGGCTGGAATATTCATAATTGGTTATGTACATAAAACTGAATCAATCCTTCAATATTCAGTTCATTTCAACATTAATTGCTGTTTGCTGAGCCCTTATTTATCTATGCAAACAACTTGTGACATGTGACTTAACTATCTAATTTATTCGCTATAAACCTATTTCTTCAGTACAACGCACTCGAGATAATCGCAATTCTAGTGACCAGCATGTTTGGCGAGTGAATATTAATCATTAAATATGATGCTAACTGCCAACTATGTAGTACGCATAATCAAAGGGCCAGGGGTCTGTTTAATCAAATGGGACTTAAAGCTCTCCACGGACATGAGTGTGACGTAAGAACGTACCCAGCACAAGTATGTAGTCTCCACCAACATTCGAGTTTTGCGTACAAACTTGTTCCATATCCGCGATTCTCCGATGTCCAGCGAAAAGTGAAACTAGCCACAGTATGGTTAAATACTAAGTTGCCACACCAGAAACACAATACCTCGACCTTCCTCATTATATCAAAAACCATGGGGAAACAAGCACCAATATCTGATGACTTTTCACATTAAACACAATGGAGGATGACTATAGTGCTGAGAACAGTAACTGTTGTGTGCATGGTTAATGGGTGAGGACAGTAAATGACGATTTAACATATTTCTAGCTTACACAGTTCATTTTGTCAAGCTGTGCAGATAATAGGCATTGCAGTCAAACACCCATAAATTGAAGGTCTGTGGTCCGACTGACTCATTTCCAAATTTTTCTCAGTCATGATTCCTGAAAGTGTGATCTAACATATTGTTGCCTACCTCCAGTAAGTCGATCATGCGTGTCATTTGACTGTAGATGAGAACTCGGTGACCCTCATCCTTTAGTCGAGCCAGTAACGAGTCCAGCACATGCAACTTGCCAGCATCTGTTACCAGGATCTCCTTATCTGAAGAATAGAAAACAATACACCCTGACATCTACCATGGAAGGAAAAGGAGGAACTCAGGTGTGAAGCAACCTGGAGACAGATGATACTGTCCAAGATGTCTGACACCTTGGCACAAAAGCTGGGTCCATACCATGACACAGACTGATGCACATCTCAGTTAAGGAACCAAGAAACACATCTTCCTTTTATTGACACATTGTCAACAACATTATTTAACCCCTGTATTCACTTTATTTCAGGTAAAATTAAAATATCAGGTTGTAATCTTTAAAATACTAGAAGTTCTGAAAACTTTCCCATGAATAATTTGATGGCTAAGAGATGACACGAGTTTCTTCAGGTGTTTTGTGCAAAGGACCACACCTGGCACTGGCAGCCAGTGGCCAGGGAGGGGGGGGGACTCCTATGAAACAGTCGCCATTTAGAAGGGTATTGTACAGCCGGCACACATCTGATAAACTATGGAAGAGGAGAAAAGGACAAGTACTCTTTTATATCAATGCTAGCATATCTAGATTTAGCAATCACCAATTTAAGTGTATTTCCTGAATTTTCAATTTGACCACACATTATATACCCTCACAATGGTAACAGTTACATGGAATACATCATGGAAAATGAAGTACTCTGGCAACGAGCTATGATAACATGGTACCTGGAAGTAGAGGCTCAGACAGTAGTTGTACAAGTGGTCTTGAGTTTATATTTACCTTGTATACAAAGGTCAAATACATGAAGGTTTAATTACTGGACATGACACCCACAGAGTGGAGTATTATAGACAATAGCTCTTATACAGAGTTTAACACAGTAAATTCTTAATGAAGAGCAGCCATTTCATACATCACCTTTCTTTTTGGTTGATTAGCTCTGCTGGCTGATGAAATTTAACAATTCGCTCACACGATATTATAATGGGGGGAAGCATCCAAAAGTGGTTATAAGCATTAGACAATTGAATAATACCTTGAACTAGCTCAATTGAAGTATTTGTATGAGTGTTTTGCCCACAGTTTGCGGGTACCCCACCGTAGCTACATGTAACTTTGAACTGATACAGCTAATTGAGATGGTAGCTCTCTGTTTACACCAAGCCTTAATAGTACCATTCCATGGATTTCGATATCCCAAAAATATTTCAGGAAAAATACATGGGATTAATTGGACATATGGTTACGTCTCCGAAGGATTCATGAATACCGGAAAGTTAGGTCGCCCCAATTGGCAAGACATGACACTACACAATCAGTGCAGTACAAAGCATGCTCCAACCACTGTATCAGGCGATGCTTCAAAACAAGCACCAAAGTTTTGGCTGCTTTAGGCAGTGCTGAAGCGGAGCAGTGCCACTGGAGGTGATGGGTGGGGTGGCTGGGGGGATGATTTTCCCTCACTTGAAAAAATTCCCATCATAAGGCACAGGCACCTTTCAATCTAGCAAGGAGGGTTATGGCATGACTTCTATTTTATAGTTCTGACCAACAGTGATAATTTCAGACACTGTTCAGCAAGGAGTGGACAGTGGTCAGTGTGGGTAAAGAATAGGGAACTGGTTAACCCTTATCCTGCTAAGCCTCTATTCAGACAACTTTCCCTGTGTGCTGAGCTAAGTAGGTCACCACTACCCCTGTACACTGGGCTGTTACGTAGGTCACTCAGATTAATGATCTAACATTTTTAAATTGGAAATTTGAAAGGAAAATGTCAACTTCACAGAAAAGTAGTCTGTATGAAAGTTGTTCAGAATTTAATGGAGATTTTAACCATATGCATATCATTATCATAGCCTTGCTGTAAATAAACCTATAAACTTTAAAACTGGACACACTTGGTTTTTATCTGTTTTGGAACATGATAACATCATAGTTGACACTCAAAAACCATAAAAAACAGTTTTAAAAAGGGAATTNCTTGTAATTGGAGACAAACCAATGTAGTAGCTGTGTCAGGACTTGCATGACTTTCTTTGTTCAATAGCATGTGAACACCCCTGCACTTGTCATAAACTAATCTAAATTCTGTTCTCCACATTGAGGCTGTAAACATTGGAAAGGCATGGTTGTGAAGTGAGGATTTTTGCATCTAGTAAAGCCTGAAGCTGAGGGTCTGTGCGAGTTAAAAGTGACTCTAACATTGAGGAGAATATGGCGCAGATTTTTGTGACCTGCTAAGTATTTTTCAGAAGGGGAATGGAGTCGATATTCGATTCCAAAATCTAGGCATCGAGGGCCCTGCATATAATAAACGGAAGCAGAAACTATAGGTGGCCAGACTTATAAATGCAACCAATGCCAGATCTCTGCCAAAATCTGTAAATATTATGTACAAAGATGGTAAGGACGGGTTGGGCATAAAAACAAATAAGGACAAAATTTTGCAAACACAACGGCCATCTGCAGACATGACATCTGTGTAGTAAGGCCATAGCCAGAGTATTCACAAGTTCTTCCTCGGAATTGGGTCCCACTCTTTAAATGCTGCAAGAATATGAACATGCGAAAACAGTGCCAAAGAGAATGTCTCACCTACCAAGAACAAAAACACCATTAGACTGGGCACAGCTGAACCATTTGAAAGCTTAAAAAGTACTGTGATCTTAAAAAGATGATTTTTTATGTGAACTAAGCAGCTTACAGCAACTGGGTCTTAGTAGATTAAAATAATTACAATCTCAAACGTTAGCATTGTTTTACTACAGACAATTTTGATTAAGTTAAGACTGCTGCCAGACCTATAGGAAAACACTGATATTATCCTCTGTCTGAAATCCAATACACAACAGGGTAGACATTCAAAATGGCTCCAATAGTCGGATTTTAAAATCAATAGCAATTAGCTAAACCATCTTAAATAAATTGAAATCTGTCATGTGTGTTGAGCACAAAGACACTAACAGTCACACAAGAACTAGCAGCCATGTAACCAATGATATGTTTCAACAGTTTTAGAGCATTATCTGCACAACAACAAGCATGGTAGAATAACCAATATAGAATACAATATGACAGATAGGTGAAATTTCATCTTTCCATAATTTCATAAAAGACAGGTAACACTAAACTGACACTTCACCATTTTAAAAATCTTATTCTATACGTTGGCACCAGACAAAGTCTTGGATAGTTATGGTCATTCACAAGAATCTTAAAACCCTTGGGAAAATGAAAAAATATCAATTTTTACAATTATTTTAGTTCGAAAATGGAGAGATTTTACCACAATTTATCAGACAAGAGATATACAAATTTCAAACAAGAGTAGAGGAGGTAAAGTGCCCAGACATTGTCAGATTTGTGCCAGTTATTATAAATTTCAGACATTGTCAGATTTGTGCCAGTTATTATAAATTTCAGACATTGTCAGATTTGTGCCAGTTATTATAAATTTCAGACATTGTCAGATTTGTGCCAGTTATTATAAATTTCAGACATTTTAGTCCTATTCAGAAATTGAACAAATATTTAAGATAGAGTTTAGCATTTTCAAATTAACCGATGACCATATTTTTACTGTTCATGTGACTACACAACAAGTTGACGGAATTAAGTATCAGTCATTATGCGTTAGCAATAATTATTGCTAGAATTACTGAAAATAGTTATTTTCCTTAAAGTCCTTATCTCAAAGGGCATTCTAGTTCAAAAACTTAACAATATATACCAAATTAAGTAATATGTAACATGGCATAATGTTCACATCCTTTCTGTTATCAAACTAAAAGCCTTTTTAGCACAATTTTGTACATCGGGCGAGATCGGAAAATCATCGACTATTACCGTCTATTTCCGAGACCTGAATTCCTGCGTGTCAGTTCAGGAACGATTCCTGAATGGCCGTGATGTTGTCCTTGAAAACAGATTGAACTCACTGTGAGCGTAAATGCGTTGTTATTTTGTTTGGTTGTTTTTGATTCCCATTTTGGTCCTTTTTATACAAACTTGATTACCAATTGTCCAAATTTTACATGTTCTTTGACGAATGGTATTTAATAGATAATCATAAGTTTGTGAAGTACGTCGCATCTCCCGTAGCCAACGCTCAGTTCGGTTAATGAGGTCAACCCTGACTCATCGCAAGGGTATGTCAAATTTCAGCAACAGTACCCGTTTAGGTAATAAATTAGAAGAAAAAATTTTCTTGATAAAAAATGTCTTACCTTTATTGCCATATCATGAAACTGATGCAAAGTACCAGCCTGAAGTGAGCAATTGCCATGTGACTACCCGGACGTGTGAGCGCACGGTGCATACTTGGCAGCAAATGCGGCTTTACTGGCCGTTAAAAATGTAAAGTAAAAAAAAACATCCACATACAGCGATGTTTCAACAAACAAGAACAAGTTTTATCTCAAAACATTGAGCTCCACACCTCAGTTGCAATAACGCGCACCTGTGCTTGATTTTGCTGCATCAACACTGTGACCGGCACACTGACACAGTGACCGGCACACCACCACAGTGACCGGCACACCACCACAGTGACCGGCACACCACCACAGTGACCCGCACACCGAGACAGTGACCGGCACACCGACACAGCCAAGTAACTCCCCTGCAGCTGCCGTGACTCTTCGCAGGGAAAATAATCACTTGCTAAATTGGCTTTGATTTTCAATTATCAGGGAAAATATATATTTTAAAAACCTCACAAAAACTTACAATAGACACCGGTGACCTAAAGTCGTGAATATAAGCATAATAAGCAGCTGATTGTCATACAACCCAATGTCCGTTAGCAACTGCTCATGTGGTATCATATACATATATCAGCCTTCACAAATATGTTTTTCCAATCTTGACCCTTGTTTGTCTCCGTAAGCACAGTTTTGAAATTGTCCCTGAAATCCCCAGCCATTTTGAATGAGGCCCTAAAGTTGTGACCATTTTGTTTAGACGGAAATATACGAAGTAACCCAACACAAATCAACTACAGTGCTTAGTTACTCTAGACGACATAAAAACGCATTGCATTGTTTATTAATTCACTTTCAAATGAAATAAATTGTTATGTCTTTTACACCCAACTTCGATGTGCACAGACGTTTTCAATGAGGTTGTTTACAAAAAACGCTAAGAACCCAGCATCAATTATTTCTCTGTATTTTATTGCTTTAGTTTACAAAACTTGATCAACCCTGGGACATTTTGATACATTGTTCAAGCCACCCCTGGAGCGCGTGTTTGAGTAAATCTGAATGATTTTTAGTTTCGAAAATATATTTTGAAAATGTACAAAAAAGTGAATTAGTGAAATATGCTGTTTTAAGATACATTTGTAAAAAGAAGCCCCCCCCAAGCACTATTTATTTTCATATTGTGAATATCAACTCGTCCAGGTATTCGTTTGACGTTTGTGAGCAGACGAACGCTGGAAACTTCAACGCTAGATGTGGCGGGACCAAGCAGAAGCGGAAATAAGATCGTTCACAACTTTAGGGCACTCACGACTTTAGGGCCTCTGACGCTATAAGCCTCTGTTGTCTAAATATAACAAATATAACAATTCCACATCGCAAACCTGGGGGAAGGGAGTGTAGTGAATTTTAGTCAATGAGTTGAATGTCGGCAATTGGAAAATATTACAGTGTTGGGAGCATGTCACTCATTCAAGGCCCGCGTAGCTAATTAACGTGTTCATGTGGCTACGTGGAGCACAGATGTCCGCGCAAGGCAGGCTAGGCAGTCCAGCTAAGCCAGGTAGCAGCAGCTTAAACGGGTTTTGGCAAAGTGGGAATTATTCCTTTTACTTTAAACTCAATAATACTTGTATTATACCATTTGACACCATGGCAAGTTTTCTTCCTGAAGTTATTTCGCCACCAAATCGTATTCTGTAGGCAGTCAGTAGCCCGGCTCTAACAGAAGTAGCAGGAGACCACCGCTGGTATCTTAGTTTTCGTCTAAATTTATTTTCTATATTTTCGCAAGTTTAATTGTCAGGATATTCTAACCGTATAGCAATTTTTTTTTCAATTATTTTGATGTTGCATGTTTGTTGTTCTGTTTATACCATTTCTTTACCAGAGTTATTCACACCCAGTAAAACACGCGTGTAGCCTAGTCCGCCATAGTTGGACAGTTGGCACAGGACTGTGACTAGTCCGTACCTTTATGCAAATGTCGGAAAATATTTTTGTATGTATAAGGCATTTATGATTTGAACCATTCATTCCGATAAAACAGCTGGGGACAGCATGCCTTCGTCTTTTGTCAGTGCCAGTAGTCTTGATCCGCCCGCGCTGGGTCATCAGCTGCAAGTCCGAGTCCGGCAAAATAATTTCTGTCAAAATTTATTTTGCCACATCTTCAGTAAAAATTGTCCCTATCTTGGTTTTATTAACATAATGTCCGCTGTCGATTATTTTATTCCCGTTTGCCGGCTGGTAACAGACACTGCTCCAGTCGCACAGCTGGCGTATTTAAGCCTGAGTTCCTGAATGAATTGTTCTTCTGGTTTCACAGTTATTTCAAAATGGTGGTGTTATCTTCGGGTCGGAATCATGAGTGACACGTTTATTTAAACTTTCTTCGACTACGGATTGTGTATTGGTTACGGGATAAGTACTGCGTGGTTCCTTATAATGTCTTCTAACCATTTAATAAGTGTTAAAAACGTGTGCTTCTAAGACTGGCAATGCCAAATTATTCCAAGTATAAATGCATCACATTTTTAAACACCCAAAAATTAATTCTTCATTCAGGCAGCTCGCAACAGTTGAATGCAAATTGTCTTACATTTTTCTAGTCTGATTGGTTGCACTCGCTCACTCGAGAACCAGATGAAAAAGGTCAACTTTTTAATAGCCTTTCAAGACATAGTAACCGCAAGTTACCAAGATACTCTAAATTAATTTTCTGCTAAAACAACTGTACAGATATGGGGGAATGAACTCAGCAAGCAGTAAGTGCTCTATCAGACACACCTCAATAGATACAAAACTACAAAGAAATGCACAAAGCCTCAGATCACATAATCTTCAAAGCCATGAGACCAATTGATGTCTGTACTGGAATCTTCCATGTGGTTTCAAATATGACATTCTGCATTACCATCTTTTTAATAGTACAATCAATACATTGCAAAAGTGGTTTTAACAGTACACACTTTATCAGTCCTCACAGTGTTTTAGGGATTATCTCCCCTTTACCGTGACATGAAAGCAGTTGCATGACGAGACAAAAATTAAAGTCTTGTCTGTGTCTTTTATTGTCCACAAATTCATGGAGTCTAAACTTATGGAAACATCGTAAGTAGGGTAGAGATTGGGCAGAGAGTTCTTGGTTTGAGTGAGGTGTCAGAGAGGCAGTTTGGGTGATAGTCAAGAGAATGAGTGAAGATACTCAGAAGGAGTCAGGTGGCTCCTGAATGACAGGAAAACTATTCAACAGTAAGATGTAGAAGTTTTGATGAATATTGTTTTGCCTCCAGTTATTCCTATGAATGAATGGTAAAGTACAACATTATAAATCATCTAATTTTTAAATGATCAGTTGTGAAAATTTCAGCATTTCTGATATGTCACTGTTCTAAACTGAGGGAAATTGTAAATAAAAGGGAAACTTATCAATATTGTTAGTTGGATATTATAGAAACAAGTGCACATCAAAGTGTGAACACATTTGTCTCACTGCCAGTCAAGCTCACCTGATTACTTACTATAGTAACAGACTACAAAATCAAAGTACTTGTGTAAAGTTTTTGACATTGTGGGTAAACAGTCCTGCATCAGTCTCTGCCACATTATTATACATTATTATACATTATTATACATTACTATAGGCAGTACAAACTAAGTAGAGTTTGTGCAAAACATTCTACAACTTGCTATTCAGTTTACAAAGCAACTGAAGAAGAACAGTACAACTCGATTACAAACAACAAATGAAAGTTGTACGCTCAAAAATGTTGCATGAAGACCATGCCAGGCATAAATGGGTCTTACAAACAAGAGAACACAAATACAACAGAGTTTAAAACAAAAAACAATGAGATGTCAGTGTGAACACACGCGCACACAAACTCCTGCATAACTGAGATGACTTCAATTGAACCAGCTTGATAAAGTCTAGTTCTAAGAAGCAATCAATCAACACCCTATCATAACCATGATGTATTAGGTAATAATATGAAGCATCACCATGGCCAGAAGGGCCCACTGGACATGATCAAATAAAAGATCACAGATGACCTTCTAAGACAGCTCATATTGCATAACATTCTGGGCTATAAATGTCAATCAAGAATTGAGTGATCCATGTGCACACCACATCATGGTGAGCAGTGGCTATTTTATGAAATAGTTTTATCTAGCATTGAAAAAAGTTTTAGAATTAACAAACAATTCTTTGCAAGGTGACCACACTGCTTAATAATCAAATGTCATGAAACAAAAGTTTACCATTTATGGATCCTCAGTTTTTAAAGCAAAAATTACAAAGCAGATGGCTGAAACAGGCGGATGTAAAAGTAAATCAAGAATATATAAAATTAAATAAAAAAGAATATATTGATGGTGTCTAAATGTATTTCATTCATTTCAATCCCTCACACACCTATCAGATGAAGAACTGTCTACCACCCCAGTTGGTTATCAGTATGTCTATTTATAATACAAAAAGGGACATCTCTGCCACAGTGAGCACCTTCTCAAGTGGCTCGGTTATCTTCAGGATACAATTTTAGAACAAGCTAAGAGGGGATATTTTATTTCTCAAAATAATTACAAAATGCATAACCCAGAGATGGTCGATCTGATTCATACGGAAATTTCAGATAGTATACTTGGTGCCCTGTTCTCCAAAATGCTGTTATAAATTGCTTTTAAAATGCTCCAAAAATTACAAAAAAATCAAAAGTTGCATAAGACGACAGCAAAATTATAATTTTGAAAACTTTAACAGCATTTTATAAATTTTATCTTGGACATTTATATCAAATAAAATTTAGAAATGTTACTGATAACGTTGTTTGGCTATGAATGCAGCATTTTTGCTTCATTTTACTGACTCAAGTGGTTGCAGGTTGGTATAAAGAGAAAAGTGAACTTGTACATACTTACTATCCCAAAATACGATGTACATTTACCCAGTTACTATCCCAAAATATGATGTACATTTACCCAGTTACTATCCCAAAATATGATGTACATTTACCCAGTTACTATCCCAAAATATGATGTACATTTACCAAGTTACTATCCCAAAATATGATGTACATTTACCCAGTTACTATCCCAAAATATGATGTACATTTACCCAGTTACTATCCCCAAATATGATGTACATTTACCCAGTTACTATCCCAAAATATGATGTACATTTACCCAGTTACTGTCACAAAATATGATGTACATTTACCCAGTTACTATCCCAAAATATGATGTACATTTACCCAGTTAAATTCTATGTTTATGAAGATATTTTGTTAAATGTACAGTCTTGTTAATAAGCCTTTACACTACATGAACAAACATGCAAAAATATCAAATAACAACACGTGCTTTTGATTGAAAGCAGCATCTGTCATTAACCTTAACCTTTTACACCACTGGATACAACCCCCCCCCCAAGACACACCAATGCTGGAGTGGAAGGCCTTTCACACTTCATGAGGAGTTTTCTGACAAAAATTCAAACATTGTGAATAACAAACAAGTGGAATAAGACACATTATGCATTGTACATCTTCATCCTCCATCTTAATTCTCATCACATCTCCAGCATCTTAATTTTCTGTCAAGTTAGAAGAAATAGAAGAAAGATTACGGCACTTAAGTTAACTGTGAGTGACATACATTTGCACAGGGTGATCCCCAAAACATTTTTTTCAAATTTGGTGGTCCACAGAAGACCTTTCCACAATGTTTTAAGCAAATGAGGCATTTTGCAGTAGTTACTTTCTTCTAATAATGTCTTGTTTTGTTTAGTAAAGTGTCAATGATGAGTTTTAGTTGAGTGACTGTAAAATTTAAATACAACAATAACAAATAACAATAATAATTTACAACTTCACACAAAATTTTATGTGCTTGTTTCATAAGTCACGCTACCTTAGCTTTCTGAGGAATCCATTAGATGCTTGCACAAAATTAAGTTTTAAGTAACGTTATGAATTATGTTAATTCTGATCACCAGTGTCACGTGACTCTCTGTGTCATGTGACTCTCTGGGGGCTGAGGCGAGAATCTGGTGCTCACTTTGTATAATACAAATAGAAATGAAGGCTGATCACATAAGAAATAGTTGAAGCAGTAAATACCTTATCATATCCCCAATTCATTCCATTGCACACAAAGACAGCTTGATAATGTAAATTTCAAAACAACCTAAAATTAGTGATGACAAACAGATCAGTGAATATAACATATCAAGTCGAGCAGAACTATCGATTTCTCATCTAGAATTTAATTTCTCCCTATATATAATTTTATGTGATAGATTGCCTTTGTCTGTAAGACTGTTGGATTTAACAACTTATGTAACAGTGTTCAACTGCTTGTCAAATAAAAGTGAATAGCAAGCAGATTATATGAAACATGAGAGTCTTATTCAACACAATGACATTCAGGAGACAGATGCAAACTATCAAAAGTAAGAGAGGTGTTTTCAACAGAAATATCGAAAAGTAGGTGATATGAAGCACTAAACCATGGAAATCAGACATCGCTCTTAGAGGAAATATGCAAGAGCTTATCTGTTGCCATGGTGTGCATTTCAATATTTCTGTCGCACACGATAACCATATGGAGTTGTGTGTAAAAGCAGACCAAGTATTTTTTGTAGCCTTATCAGGAAAGAATGCATTTCACAGAAAAGCCAATCAGACTGTCAATGCTGCAGCAATAGCTTTTAAGATAAGTGATGGCGATAAAACCAGCGCAGTATGATATGTCACCATATGGTGACCACTTGAACATTTGCGACTTGCACAGATGGAGACAAATCATAGGCTCACACTAGACTTCTAAATGTTTTAGACAGATTGAATAAAACATCTAAAATCTGCACATTTATTCACAGAAGACTTTGTTTTTGCCATTATCCTGCACTTAAACATGTTATTGCAGTGAACATATTTTTTTACATTACCACTTTCAGATATTGGAAGCAAAACAAGTACGTCATGGATGCTTGCATTTGACTGGCACTGAGAGTAGACATGCGAGTATGTTTCAGAAATTAATTTTTTATCGATGAAATGCGAAGCGTTCGTCAAGTTGGTGAATTGGTTTTGATTTACCATTGCCAGTTCCTCCCAGAACTCTCCATTGGCGACTCAACTAGACCAAGGCCAGAAATCTCCACACAACAGCCATCAATAATTTCTATAAAAAGTATTTTTCCTTCTAAAACACTATCATTTGCTATGATAATTCTATAGCAAAATATGATGAGGACTTGTTCACTTATGAAATCAGTAGCCCAAGTATTGTGTTGAACAACCTCAACAGAGTTCAATGAACAAGTGACTTTAATGTTTACCACAAGATGGCACCACCAATCAATACCTAATCGGCAAAAGCACAGTATTAGACAGCAGAGTATTGAACTATGTGAGCAGATGACTCTGAATGGCAGTGTTCTAAACAGAATAGCAAATCACTGCTTGTAAATGATACTTAAATCCATTTTGCACAGAAATAAACCAAAAAGGCATTCACTTTTAAAATAACTGAGAAATGTATATTCATCATTCTTTACATTTTTCCGTTAATTGTACATTTTGCATCAAGTTTTGCATGCTGTCCCCAAGCGCAGGCAACATTTCAGTGAAACGACACATGTGTAACTACCATAACTGATCTATGTTGTATTCACTCACCTATATTATATTATACCATGATTATTATGTCAGTTGAACAGCACGGAATGTACAATGACAATATTTGTAGAATTTCACACAAAAAATCATGAATCAAGTGACAGTAGAGCACTGTTATACTGAGGACCCTTGTTGACTAAAAGTTAAGCCAGAGATAAATTGTAGACTTGCAAAACTCAAACATTTCCTCTTAGTTGTGTTACTCAGTTGACCCATATTCCATAACCATTACCACATATATTCTGTTATGTAATCCCACATGCTGTCAATCAAATCCAAGAGTGACAATAAACAAGGTTTGATTGTGTGCTCTCAATAGGGAATTGAAAGGGTCTCTAGAGAGTGACACTTGGCCTCATCACATGAAAGTTATGATGATGAGCATCATGACTATAACAGAATGAAATGAAAATGAATGAAAAACATCGACAACCATGATACTAATTTCCATGATGAGATGATCATTGAAGATGACAAAATTGATCAAAAATTATAGCCTTGCACAGTATCAACAAGTGCAGCAAGGAATCGGTCAACAAGAGCAACGCAGAGCTTTGAAATGCGCCCACTGTGGTACTGAACAGTTAGGCTGTGGCCGCGGCCAATTTGCACTCCCGAAATATTAAAATCTAGGGCTAGGCCAGGCTTGGGGGCATTTTTTAGTTAGGTATTGTATGTAGACCAAGTGAATGCAATTTGTTTGTATTTGTGAACATGCTGAGAATGAAAAAGACCACTTTCTTGGCTGTAGAAATTGACCGCGATTTCAGGTAGCCCTCAAACAAGCCAGATTTTCAAAAAAAAAAAACTAGTTGGTTGACAGTACTTTTGGACCACATTTTTGGTATCGGTAGGAAATTTGCTTTCGAAATCTAATGTTGGCTTTAGTCGAGCATCGGCAGGGAAGTGGTGATATTGAAAAGTGCCGATTTTGCATTTTTTGCCCTTATTTTTCTTAGTCTAGCTTGGTTTTCAGAGGGAGTGAAAGGGCCAAAATTACAAGAGATAACAAAGTTTCTGTGCTCATCTGTAGGGTTTGTGATGTGAAATGACTAAAAACTTTTCTTTATTCGCATGCAGGTCTTGACAGAGTGAAGAAAGGGTGAAGAGTCCATTGACGTGTGTTCCGATAGGCAAACCCCTGCGAGAACTGTACTGTGCCTCCATAGAGTTGTTTATTTGTATCATAAAAATGGCCACAAGATAGCACAAAATACATTGCAATTATCTGAAAATGGGAACATGCCATCATTTATTTAATAGAAAGCTATTTACTAAATTTCATAAAAATCTGTCAAGGAACTTCAGAGAAACAAAGGAAAATAGAAAAAACGAAATTGCCACTAGGGAGAACAGTGTTCGTTAGAGCCGTATGAAAGTCATCGTCTGTTAACTTCAATCGTTCTCTTCATACTGAGAACATATACACCAATTTTCAAAATCATCCTTGGAATGGTTTCGTTGATAGAAGCGGACGCCAAATAACAGACTCAAAAACAAACAAAAATTGCCCGTTAAGTGGTGCAAAATACCTTGAATCCGTCAGAAAACGGGAGTATATCGTCATCTCACCAATAGATGCCTATAATCTAAATTTTGTGAAATTCCCTTGAGGACCTTTGAAGATGCAGAGGTAAACGCAAAAAACTAAAATTGCCACTAGGGGGTACACCGGTACTCAGATCCGTCCGAAAGTTGTCGTTCATCATCAACTTCATATAAATACACTTGTTAAACTTTGTAAAGATTCTGTAGAGGGTTTTGGAGATACAGCCATGGGCGCATAAAAACAAAATTGCCATTACGATGCGCCACAGTAGTAGAAGTCGTCAGAAAATCATCGTCAGCCATTCTTTTCATAGTAAGAACATACATGCCAAATTTCACAATCATCCTTAGAGGGGTTTGGTTGATAGAGGGGTATGTGGACGCCAAAGAACAGACAGCAAAAATGGCCACTACGTGGTGCAAAATACCTTGAATCCATCCGAAAACAAGGCGATAGCATCATCTCAATAATAGATGCTGACCTTTGAAGATAGAGGTAAACGTAAAAACTAAAACTGTCACTAGGAGGCACACTGGTTGTTGGATCCATCCGAAAGTTCGCTCACACTGTCGCATCCATAAAGGAAACATATGTGCCAAATTTCATGAACATACGTCAAAGAGTTTTGGAGATAGAGCAGCTGACGCCGGACGGACGCCAGACGGATGCCGAACGGACGGGGATGACGGCATAATAGTCATCAAATAAGAAAATTTCGATATATTCACATAACGAATATCAGAATCATTCGTCAAAGGACGCCAGAGAAATGGCTCGAAAAAAATCAATTAAAAGAGCAGTCACTGAAAATCTACTCCAGCACAGTAAACTGTAGTGAAAAATGGCCTACTCCGGAGAGCACTGAGCAAGATCTAGCCACACACCAAATTTCAGACAAATCCCTCAAGGCACTACAGAGCTATGGCTTCGCAAAACGAAAAATAAAAAATGGCAGCCGCAGTGCCATCTTCCATTCGAATTTAACCAAAAACAATACGACTCAAGCTATTGGCGAGACAAATGTGCAAATTTCATGTCCATCTTATAAGAAATGCGACCTGTAGTGTGCAAACAAAAAACATTAACAAAAACATTTTATGACAGAGTAACATTCATCATCAACGGAAATTTTTAAAACTAGAGGTCGCTATGAACTCAAAATTCAGTTAGAACTGGAATCCGATAATAACTGAAAGTAACTTTGCAACTTGTTTTAAGCAAGTCATTGCATCACTTTTGGCTACTTTCTTCATGGACCGAATTTTTATCACTCATCGAGTCCTGAGGATTTGCATGTCAAAGACCCAACGAAAACACTGGTCTTCAGTAACAGACAACTGTCACCAAGTGAAATCACAATGACCACTGGTAAAGAATTTTGAAAGCTTCCATGAATGTGGGAGTGAATGTAGGTTTTGTTACGTTGATAGATATGGACACAGTGGTAAGATGAGAGGCAGGTGATGTCAGAAACCTAAACTGAATATGATATTGTAAGTGCATATCTGCACTCTGCAGGCTCATCAGTACGTTTGTACTCAGTTGACCCACTTATAGAGCAACAACAAATGATCGAGCACAAGCAATGAATCACCATGCCAACCAGGAACCACTATAAACCATTCTCTGGTGTTAAAAACGTCCACTATCTTCACAGGTATATTTACTCTACCTAAGTAATGTCATTGTATTCTTATCCATTGTCTGCATTGAAACTGGTTGCAATCAATTGCTTGAAATGTCCCTGATGGTCACACTGTGTTGATGCCTGAAAGTAACCCACCAGCTTTTGAATTAAATTAAAGCCTATCTTGAACAGTAACACTTGTAAATTTGGATCTTGCATTATGTTAAGAGCATAGTTCTGAGCCCACTAGTTCCATAAACTGCCAAATGTAACGAACTGTTTGGCGTATTGGCTTGCTTTTGTCTACGTCACCGCGAGAATCACCTTTTAAAGCAAACACCTGCAAATAACACCTGTACAGAGTGGTGTTCTATTCAGACCCCTGTTCAACACAACTGTTATCGGCCTTTTGTTGGGATCTTGATGCAAGATGGCACGAAAAGGCAGCTTCACCTATCATTTGACGGGTTACATGTTTGCATGATTGAACTCGCATTTTCTTATTTTACTAAGGCTTTGGTAGGTCTATCTGGTGAGCCCAATACATCTAAAATAACAAAATTCCGTTGAAGTTAGGCTGTAATATTCTTCACAACATTCACCTATTTAAGCTTAAGTGACATTTTCATCACATTTGTTAATGGTAATTTCCCTTCTGGTCTCAATTTTACACAGTTCTTTGACAAACTGCTTTTCTGATCACCCATGAAATGTCGTTGATTTCCACGTTCTTTGGCAATTCTTGGTCAACCAACTCAGTCAAGTAGGTTTGCCACCTGGTGATTACATTAAACGATATTGACCACAACTACATTAATATGAGCAGAAGAAGGGAAATGACAAAAACTAGTCTAATATTTCTGCACAATTAAACAAGAGCAACGCGGAGCGTTGAATGCGATAAATACACTTGCTAAATTAAGTGAAGATCCTGCAAACGGTTTAATAGATACAGCCATGAGCGTAAAAAAAACAAAACTGCCACTAGGAGGTGCCACAGTAGTCTAACTCGGAAAATCATCGTTAGCTGTCCACAGAAAACGGGAGGATAGCATTATCTCACTAATTGGTGCCTATATACTAAATTTTATGAAAATCCATTCACGACTTTTGGAGATACAGAGGTAAACGTAAAAAACTAAAATTGCCACTAGGGGGCACACCAGTAGTCGGATCCATCCAAAACTTTGCTCATGCTGTCCCATCCATGAAAAGAACACATGTGCAAAATTTCATGAATATACGTCAAGATATTTTGGAGATAGAGCAGCGGACGCCGGATGGACGGACGAACGGAGATGACGGCATAGTGCGCCCACATATAAATATGTGGGCACATAAAAACATACAGCAACAATTGTTGATGTAAACTGACCCAAACCAGGCATCAATCAAAAACAAACAAAAGGCTCAATCTATTAGACACATACCTGGTGTATAAACATTGGAAAAGCCATGTTTGGAGGCAGAACCGTAGATGCCACCTATTGACGGCAAATAGAAGCACGGCCTCGACCAGCGAATCACTTCAGCAGTCTCAGGCAGACCATAGAGCAGCGACTTCCAGGCGTCAAGACTTCCGCACAAACTGTCTCTCATGTTATCCCACATGGCACTACGATCTGATGCATGCCAGTCACGTGATCGGCACATGACCTGTGAAATACGGAAATACACAATCACACAGAACAAACTGGTATTAACAATGAACTAAACTGAAGATTAGATAAGATCCTACTTGGTGTAGCCTAACAAAGATCATACATTCCAAATTTAGGCAATAGTCTCTTTTGTTCTTTGTGGCTTGTTTCTTAGTGAACCTACATCTCCACACAACGTTTGCTGCGGTGTGCTTCTATGGGTGTTTTTAGTATCATAAAAATGACCATTAGATGGCGCAGAATTCGTCAAACCTGAGAAGGTGGCACTGTCTCTGTAATACACAACAATTTGCCAACTCCTGAGATATAGATGTAAATGTAAAAAACAACTGACACTAGGGAATACAGGTATAATCCAATTCGTCTGAAACTCATTGCCATCTGTTGCCATCTCTATAGGAGCCCACATGTAAAACTTTGCAAAAATCCTTTAAAAAGGGTTAAGCAAATACAGCCGTAAACGCAAAAAAAGCAAAAATTGCCCCTAGGTGACGCCAGATTAGTCGAAACCATCTGAAAATGAACGTTGGCCGGGGTTTTCGCATCAGGAACACAACCCTTTATTTTCGTAATTATCCTTTGAGTGGTTTAGCAGACAGAGGCAGATGTCAAAAAACTACACAAACATTTTTAAATGGTCACCAGGCGGCGCAGAAAAATCAAATCTGTCCGAAAATGGGAAGGCATTGTCGTCTCCTTAATAGAAACCTATTTGCCGAATTTCATGAAAAATAAATTAATGAACTCTGAAGATACACAGGTGAACATTAAAAAAAACATTTTGCCACCAGGGGCACAGTGATATTTGGATCAGCTCGACGCTTGTTACCGTTTGTCGTCAACTCCACAGAAAAACATATTTCAAATTTCATAAAGCTCCTTCAAAAGGTTAACGAGATTCGGCTACAAAAGCGAAAAACAAAATCGGCACTAGGGGGCAACACACTATTCGGACCCATCCGAAAGTTAATGCCAGTCATGGCCTCCTCATCAGGAACAGATCTGTAAAATTTCATAATGATCCTTCAAGCGGTATGGCAGATAGAGAGGTGGACGCCAGAAAACAGAAGTAAAAGCAACAAAAATGGCCACAAAGTGGCGTAAAATTCACCCAATCCGTCAGAAATATATTGTTGCATCATCGCTTCCTTATTAAAAACCTCTTTGCCAAATTTCATGAAAATCCATCAAAGAACTCCAAAGATACAGAGGCAAACGTAAAACAATAAAATTGCTACTAGGGGGCACAGCAGCAATCGAATCAGTCCAAAACTTGTCGTCATTGCAATCAGCCCCATAGGAACACACCTGCCAAATATCAATAAGATCCTGCAAACGATTTAGGATATACAGCAGCGGACGCCGGATGCCCAGAGGTGACAACAATATAGATACACATATAAATATGTACTTCGGGAGCAAGTTTTCGGTTATACAGAATTTGTTAAATGCACGACACTTTTCATTGTTCATAGTCTTTATTCCGTTGCGTTCATACTCTACTCTCAACTGGACATAGATACAGTAACTGACCTAGCGACATAATTAAAAGACACACGATATTTCGAAACATACTTGTTTCATTCTCAAGTGAAGATAAGATGACGCACGTAAAATCACCCGTCAAGAAATTGTGGAAAACACGTCAATTCGCTACGTGGAGCAAGATGTGCTGCGTTTGAAAGTATTAGAGTCTCTTTTAATTGCTTTTGAGAAGCCTATTTTGAATGAGCAGCAAACAGGGTCGCGCCGCACGTTACACTTGTTTGCGTGACCTTCCTGTTACCCCAATTCTTTAGTCATTCTTTGCAGTATTTCACCCCCGCCGTGTCTCACTGTGTGTGTCGTCAGTTTATACTCTGTGGTGGAATTACTGCGTCATTTTATCTTCACTTGAGAATGAAACAAGTATGTTTCGAAATATCGTGTGTCTTTTAATTATGTCGCTAGGTCAGTTACTGTATCTATGTCTATGTCCAGTTGAGAGTAGTTTTGTTCCGAAAGTATGAACGCAACGGAATGAAGACTGTGAACAATGAAAAGTGTCGTGCATTTAACAAATTCTATATAAATATGTGGGCACATAAAAATTAAGAAAGTGACCATTCATCTACACACTTGTTTGCACACGTGTTGAATAGTCCTTTTGCGAGTTTATAACAATAACGCGAGATTATGTGAGACTCAACTGTGACGTCACGGGAAGTGGGGCAATAGCTTTTCGTTTGGCCATTTGCCCAATACGGTAGCAGAGTGTATTCTGTTATTCTCTTCGAGTTTCTAGCCGTTTAGTTCGAAAAATGCCAAACAAGCATTGCTGTTATGGCTAATGAAATTCAGATTCGCACTACAATACGTTCAATCGCGTTCTGTGCTAATTTCGTCCCGTGTATTTTAAACGGGAGGTAGGCGAAATCCGCTCACTGATAAGTTTTCACCTCGTCAAAAAATACATTCTACACCTAAAATTATCACCTGAAACTGCGCTTACTTCCTTCAGTGATCCTTTCTGCTTCTAAACATATCTTCGATGAAGCATAGCTACGGGAATTCAGGTGACTTTGGCGAAGAATTCCAACTCCACTTTGTGGGTAGCCTACTGTTAACTTTGACCCAGCGCGATAACCAAAAAGTATTTCGACTGAGTCAGGGGAGTGCGAGGCAAAGGCTAGCGCGAGACTGAGCGAAGTGCGAGACCTGGCGCGTGACACTTGCAAAATAGCATGAGAAAATATCAGGTGAAATTTGTAAGATTTGTCTCCCTTGGACTTTTTTTCGTCAACAGGCGTGATTTCACGTAACTTCCTCAAAATGGCGCCCCGTGAGAAAGCGAGCGAACCGCGAGGTTTTCATGGATATGTTTAAGTTATTTGTAGACTAAATTGTATCCAGAGTCAGAGTATGTGTTAATTATAACTCCATGTGCTCATATGCATGTTTCATTTGATTTTATTTGCTGTATTTGAAGTGAGTAACCTTTTATGGGGATACACTATCGCCCCTGTATGCCTGCAGCATTCAGGCCTAGACTGGGTTGAGTTCCAATTTCAGTCCGTTCACACCTTCGCACAACATAACAAGTTCACATTTTCTTCGTCCATTCACAGTTATTCCACGATCCATCTACCATCTCTAAAGTTGTGTTAACGTTTTAAGCGTAAAATTCACCATAAGAACTCCAGTAAGATTTAGCGTGTGTAGCAAAGACTCGGGGCAAAACAAGAGCAATATGGCGGGTTTTGCCCCCCTTCCGGTGACGTCACATTGACTAACGAGAAACTCGCAAGTGAGCTATTATGGAAACTCGACATTAATAGCTTCCACAAGGGGCAAACTGACTCTGGTCTCCTCTGTGCTACTGAATATGTCACAGAGCATAACTGAACACTGATGGGGGAAATCAAAATCATCCACAGTCATATCACAGGAATTAAAGATAGGATGATAACTTCTGGTACATTTTCACATTAGATTTTATAGCAATGTTATGTATTACCACATACGTTATTTCATTGTCTATTGAACTAAGAATTTGTCACTTGGCATAATTCAACTTTACTAGGGTCAACCAGATTCAAATTCACTTAAAGAACGAAGAATATTTTACATTATTAACATAAATAAGCTAAAAACACTTTGGAAACACCCGAATCTGGGACTGAGTTTCAATGGTGACTTTACATACCTTGGGAACTGAGTAGTACAAGTGAGGAGGGAGATGTGTTGGTTGACACTCAAAGGTCACCGGGTCACGCTCAACATGAGGGTGTTGGGGGGCTAACTCAAGAGCCAACTCTGATGACTGATGCGAGCTCGAGAGCTTCTGAAAAAGCAAGTGAAACATGTAACAATGGCAAAGCGTTCATGTTCGCACTCACGCAGATTNCCTCTGACCTCGAGAAGAACTGAAAGTTTGTTATTTCTTCAGTCCAAGTTCATAAACTTCCGCTCACGTCATGACCGGAAATATTATGACACCAATCTGAAGAAATAACGAACTGCCAGTTCTTTATAAATATTACATCTACTGAATATTCGAAACTAAATTTATAATGGCAAGTGATCAACATAGAAACTTGGTTCTTGGGCAGAAAGCGCAAATTAGTTGCAACTTCAACTATTCCTAGAAAATAAAAAATTGTCACTGAAAAACAAGCCATGACTAAAGATTATAGTTGTGCCCAATAGAAGATACGTCCTGTCAACTTAGCTTATGCAACAAATGCTCCATTGGATGAACGTGGAAACCCACAATAAAATACCGCAAAATGAGATACGAAAGTTGGATCTATTTATTTGTTTACTTATTTAATATCGACTGACCACACTAGCGGTAATTAAATACAGCACAACTAGTGTGAAAAATTAACATTAAACAAAAGCGAATAGATATACTAAGACACGAATTAAAAGTAAGAATGGTAAAGAAGACTAAGGTACAAGAAAAAAATGAAAAATAAACTAAAAGCGATAATCAATGTAAGGATGATACGAAAAAAGCAATTCTTCAAACAAAAGGAATCATGTGTTTGCAGTTATACTGCAGTGCATAACGAATCTCAGAAGAAAACTTGGCACAAAAAATAGTTATCGACGACAACTTGAAATAAATTTGAGTAAGAAATAATCTTCTTTCATTCTGACCGGAAATTGTCTAAGCTACCCAATCAACACAGCTCAAATACACAAGAACACAGATCAACTCATTGACTCACAAACACGGCCCGTCAGACCCGCTCTCACAAAACACGGCTCACGCACCCTAGCAACACAGATCACTGACTGAAACATAACGCACCGTGCGCAGGAGCTGCAGCACAAACGTGTTTGCGATTCAGTGCCTGCATGGTTGCATGAAACAATCCCCAGTTGGCGAATGACCTCCATTTTGTCTTTATCATGGGCTACTCTTTTACGTTAATTTCTAATAATATATTTGAAAAATGAGCCTTTATTTCAATGAAAATGAATGGGAACTTAGTCTTTAAATTAGGGACGTTGCACGAAAAGGCCCCTATTCAACACAGAACTAGTATTGTCGGTGTATCTCAAAGCAAATGAAGACAAATTGGTGTTTTGTAAGTTCAATGAGTATTTGTACAAGTCCACAAATGCGGTGGATATGGTTGAGTCCCTATTTAGGACGGCTTCGTGCTGTAGTATTGATTGCACACACAGACCCACTGGGTGAGGGGCGGGAACAACCCCAGGTTTTCAGGCAAAAATATGGAAATTCGGGAAACAAGAAAAGTTCGGACAGCGCAGAGTCCAATGAATAATACGGGGAATAGTTCAGAAGCCGTATCGACAGTAAAATGCATAAAACAGACAACAGACAATAGAGTGTGTCGAAGTAGGTAAAATTTCCAGTTGCCCAAGAATGTCGTGCAACATTTTTGTCAAGTTCTACAGCATCAATACACGCAACTCAAACAATCAAAAATGTGAAAAATGACAACCATCCAATAGCACAGACGAAGGTTTGAGTTGGAAAGCTAAAGAGCAATGTTTGTGAATAATACCCGATAGTGTCATAATGGCAAAATTGTCGATATTTTCGCCTGAGGAATCACAAGGGTAGTATTTTTGAAGGTCGCTTGAAGGTCGTTATTAGGAAACCACTACTTCTAAAATGCGAAGTTTTTCTGAGAAACTAGCTGTGTATATTAAACTGTCAGACGTGATTTTTTTAGAATTATTTGTGAGAAGTTTTATCGACGGATTTCAATGTCATCGAAGTATTGACGGTCACGAACGAAACTTTCTACGTTTTTTCCTTGTTTTTTTAAATACAGGTTTGGCGCTAAAACCGTAATAGGCTACATCTGGAAATCACTAGAATTCATGTAACTAAACACGACTTCTGGAAATTTTTCGGGAAGTGTCCAAAAGCCCCATGAGATTAGGGATAACTCAAAGCCCATGAGGCCTCCCGGGTCTCATGCTCACGGCCTCACACTTGCGAGCACGCCGTTTAGAAACGTAGAAAGATTTTTCATTGAAGAATGCGGCTATAAATCAAATTTTGCACCTCAACATGTAAACAATGGCATGTTTCAGGTGACTCAACGCATGTCAAGGGTTCACTATTTGTTTACATGTTTGTGCGTCTAAGGAGAATCAACTAAAAGTCCTTATTCATACATAATTTTTGCCAACTATACATAAATTCGTAATAAATATGTTTCAATGAATGTTGATGCAGATTGAATTTTCACTGTTCCCCCAAAGATCAAATTTAATACATGACTTTTGGTGGGGTGTTAACCACAGTTCTCCAACGGGAAGTGTTCGCGTATCCTAAAAAATGTTTTGCTGTGTCCGGAGGGGTCACTCAGTTCGCTTGTGGGTGACTCTATGAGAATTAAAGCAATGTTTCGGTGCATGTTGACTGAAGTATGTTGACGAAATTCGGGTAAAACTTTAGGCTATCATACGCCCACCTCTCCCAATCGGCAAAGTTCAGAGACACCTATGGGTGCGGTTTGTAAGGCTAAGACGTGTTTGTGATTGCGGGGCCTTGGTTCTGAATCATTGTTCTGAGCGGTGTTCATAAGTGCGGAGCCACATTGTGAGGTCGGATACTCTGCCTATATTATAAATCCGCTTTCCATCAAAAAGATAACTAAGTTTTAACAGTGGCGTATTTAGGAGGGGGGGGGGGGG
>NMRA01000055.1:457546-483883 GCA_002633005.1 Phoronis australis
GGGGCAAGGGACCATGCCCCCTAAAATTCTTCCAGTAATTTTCATTTGTCAGATCGGGGTCGAATGTCTGACATCCAAAATCCTGGCTAATACTCTGCCCTGGCCCCACCTAACTCGAGATCTTGAATCCGCCGCAGTTTAGATCATTCATTGCACTGAAACTATTCTCAAGTTGTTCCTTACGCTGATGAGGAGTGATTTCCGGGTTTTGCAAAAACTGACAGTTCGTTATTCTTTAATTGGAAAGATTACCATGTCGGCGATATAGAATGACACGCCATGAGATGGCAACTTGTGGTACCTGGTCCAATGCAATAACGAACTGTTAGTATTATGAATGTTCTGAAATCGCCTCTAAAGTGAACTAAGGAACAATTTGAAAACAATTTCATAACGATGACTGACATCTACCAAAGTTTTTCTGTCACGTAAGGCGAGAGTAGACGGTTTAAAAACCTTCTTCAATTAGAATTTTGTCCACAGTAAGATATTTACTTCAAATAGCAGGGGAGTCCCAGTGTTGTAAAAATCTTGTGTAAAATCAAATTTAAAAGTCACAACAGAGAAAAAAGAAAACAACCAGTAAAGACGAGAAGGCTGACTGGAACATCTACTCGTGGCACCGGCAATCCGAAGCCAGATAATGCCTCCGACCAAACTCGGTTTCATTGATGTCACGGGCAAGGTTCAATGCAATGTCCAACATCAGGCACTCAGGCTTACGGAGGTCCCCAATTTTTCGGTAGATCTGTGACGTTAGCCAAATTTTATTGGGAATATGATAAGAATTTTTTTCAAGTGTAAAAACAAAATCGTTTGGTTTTTTTCAAGTGTAAAAACAAAATCGATATTTTTGTACCAGCAGTGGTTTCCGACTCTGACATAAGTTTATTCGACAGCGATGAGATAAATAGTTCATTGTTCGACTGAATCTAAGTTCACGTTGATTGCAGCGACACCTTTTGCGTAAATACGATACAACAACGCAAATCAGACATACTCCATAAACCAATGGCTAAGAAGTGCCTAGTGCTAACAGAGATTTGAAATTTCCGTGGAAGGTTAGGCATAAATTCAGCTACAAAACCGTGCCGGGTGTTAAAAAACTGAGTCTAGCTTTTGACATCCATTGAGCACACTCGCAAAACTGACACTAAGTGACGTCACGGAACTAATACATCCTTCCATTGATTCCCAGGTGTCAGACAAATATGTCACGTCAACAGACTAATAGACGATGTTTTCTAATAATAATAGACATGGATGTCAAATTTTGTTGTGAGATGATTAAATTACGTCACGTAATCAGAGTAATTGACGATTTTTTCTAATTATAATACACACGGATGTCAAATTTTGTCCGCGTGAAATCATCAAAACCTATTATGTAACGAACTTACTTTCGCGGAACAAGTGGACCCTCCAGAAAATTTAACATTTCTCAATAATGTTTGGTTATCATATATTGTACTATGCGTTGAATTTGCTTTAATTGCCTATCGTGGATTTCAATCCACACATTTTTTATACTGCTCATGTCAACACAACCCACTATGCTGAAATTTGAAAACTCAGCACGGGAACAGTAATTTTTATTTCATCTATAATCCAGGGAGATCTTCACTAATTAGAATTAACTTCGAAGTATTTTAAGGAAAGATGTCGGCACGCGTTGTACAAAAACGAAGCTGGCGCTATATAAATGGGGGTGCGTGCTATTAGAAGTTATATAAAAATGCCTGGTTGATTCAAGACTGCCTTGAAGACTACTACGACGGAACAACACAAAATCAGTCTTAGTAGAATGACAGTCATAAAATCGGGCATGCATTAACTTCACAGCATCAGCAAAGGCCACTGCTCGTTGTTTTTTCCAAGAAACAATCCAAGGGCAGTCGACGATTGCACCAGGTGAAAAGACAGACTATTTTTTAAGGAATAGCTGGATACATTTGCCGTACGTGCGCCGACAACAATAACGACCTCTATGTGCTGCTAATTAGAAACGTGATAGCGAGTTCAAGAACAGTGCCGTTAGTTTACAAAAATAGTTAGAGGGGTTCCATACCGTGCCCATGAATTTAAACGGCAATCAAACCACGTTCCGAGAAACTAAATTTTGGCTTAGATAACTTACTACTATGATAAAATTGATCTTAACTTGTTTCTTATTCAGAAGAGGGAAGCAAGTTTTGGTCGTGTAAACATCTGGCACATGGTCATTGCTATACACCATGCACCATGCACAGAATGTCCGTTTCGTGAAAAGTGACTAAAGACTCAAGTCAGAAACTTGGTCTTATACTCCACACAACTATGTCTGAAAAATACTAAAAATCATGCTTGAGCAAAAGTGCATGTCTCTGAGAATAACCATATAGCAGCTACTTACATCGATAAGTGTTATAAATTGTTTTTAAACTGTGACCTGGTCACAATTGGCTAAACTTTTTTCAACAATAGTAATATGGGAGTCAAGATCCAATTTCTGGGGTAAGTGTTATAAATTGTTTTTAAACTGTGACCTGGTCACAACTGGCTAAACTTTTTTCACCAATAGTAATATGGGAGTCAAGATCCAATTTCTTTTATAACTGAAGTCACTCTCACAAAACACAACCCTGATCTCAAGCAAAAACAAAATGTCAGTTCTTTCGAAGACCTGCAGTCATAGACATTTTGGTAAAGGAACAATTTGAGACTAATTCCATAACAGCAAGTTGCAGAAATCAGATAAAAAAATTGTCATGGAAGGCAGGTTTATAGCCACGGTAAATGCTACAATCAGCTTTTTTACACCCCAATGTAGTTGGCCAAAAGCATCAAGGATTTTCGAACAGTCACCAAAAAGACGCATTGGTTCAATAAAGGTTTTAATAATAATTAAAGAGCAATAAACATATTTTAACATGATACATTTCATTGGGTATCCTAAATAACATCATCAACACATTAACAAGTGGCAAAAATTGGCATAAAATACAATGACGACCAAATCTGGACATTTATGTCAGAAACATTATAAAAACATCAACATAAAATAATTGACCGCTGCCTGAGTTAAAAAGTAACATTACAATATCACTCAACAACATCACTATCAAAAATCTCTAGTTTAAGTGTTGCCACTAGAAAATACCAATCAATGATGTCCTACCTCTGCGAGGCATCAACATTATGAAACTTTAAATTCAAAACAGAAATTTCTTACACATACACTTAATGATTATAATATTTGTTGAGGTATTTCTCACAGCCATCAAAAATAAATTACAAGCAATAAATAAAGATTGTCACAAAATTCACCAAATCTTATTCAAACATTGTTAATATTGACTACAATAGTAACCGAAGGTCATGTAAATTTCAAACTAAGGCAGTTCACAAAGAAACACCGACAAACAGTCAAATGAAACCAATTAAATGAACAAGCCTTCTGATATTTTCAACTTACGGCTTATTTTATCTCGTTACTTTTTTCTTAACAGACAAAGGTCTATGGACGAATTTCCAAAAGTTTTCATTCAATTAATTGTTGCAATCAAGGGAATGTGAATTATTTTAAAAGTCGCCTTACTACAACAAAGGACTAAAGGACAAAATTTGTCATATTATGCATGTGATTGAGGTACACAGAAATCGGCTTTAGGTCAGCACAAATATCACAAAAAACAGTGCTTGCAGAGATCATTCGCCTTTGTAATGTGTAATGTATCACATTGATTGAAGGTTATGTAGGCTCCAAGAAAATGTCCAAATTAGCTTATTGCAAAAGATCATACATTAATAACAAATGGTCACCTGACCCTGCTAATGGCAAATTGGTGAAAAGTTGAAAACAAAATTCTATAGGCTTTCTAGTTTCGTAAAATACATACTTTTACAGAGTTAAAATCTGTTATTTTGAAGACATTTAGTTAAATACAAAGACTTGTTGATACAGTCCTGCGTAACCTTGAGAAAGAAGTAACACTGGGCATTACAATAATACTTAGTCACTATAGACCACGTTCTGGGGTTAGAAACATCAAGTTTCTCCGTGCGTGTATTTGCTCCACCAAAACCTTCTTTTTGCATTCTACACTTGACATTGTGGTGATTTGTATGCCATGGTTTACATGTGATAATTCTGCACAAGCCATGCTGTTCTAAAACAGTATGGCAACTGTTTACAGTTTTAGCACCAATAACTTGCAATTACTAAAGGAAACACTGCACCTTTTAACAGCTCTTGTTAGATTTTGTTCCATTTACTTTAATCCAGAGGAATTTTAAGCACCATTTTAGTATTTAGACAGTTTTAAAATACAGACAACTCACAATATTTTGCACATGACAATGTTAGAACAAACCATATAACTGAACACGTCCATTAATCTTCATGTTTGCTCAATTGGAAGACAGCCACAGCGCCACCTAGCCTGGCTCCAGGTCGCGAGCTGTGACTGGCTGTGACGGTGAGAAAAGAAAATCTTTCAGATGGCACCACAGTTACGGCTGTACCGAACCTCGCGCCATCCTCACCAAACTCCAGCACAAGATCAGCCTGAAACAAGCAACAATCTTTAGAGAACACCTTCTTTGGTCACTTAATCTAGGCGCAAATGCATAGAAATGCGCTCAGCTTGCTGTCTCAAGTATATGCTAGCTAAACACAAAAGTCGATGAGGGTTATCTGCAAAAAATGAGACAATACGGTAATGGCCTCTAAACTACATTGAAGGTTGTAGTAATCAGTGCAAATTCAGTACACAAGGTTATCATGAGTGAGATCGGTTGTCATCAGGTGATGCAATGATTAATTTCCATTGGCTACCGAAGGTAACCGCCTAAGCACTTGGCTCACCTCAACTGCATTCTATGAGGATTTAGGCTCGCCAGGCGAAAAGAAATCGAGCAAGTGAGATACTCGCTTCATCACCTCACGAGGCAAAAACTTCAAGGTTCATTTTGGCATTTTAGAAGCATGTTCTTCTGTCGGCAATTGGCCATATTAAGTATCTGAGTCTCCAAATGTGAACATGAACAACTTATTGAGATTTTTCTTGACATTTTTCGAGGCCTAGCTAAACTTCCATTGAAGCGCAAATTCAAGCATAGTTTAAACAAAATCTTACTAACATAAATGCAGATTACACATGAAAAACTGATTCCAGAACTTTCCATGACAGTGTTGGCTGAACTAGTGACGGCAGCGAGAAATGTTTCTGACGCTTAAAAAAATTTACTGATCAATTAAGACAGAGACGATGTTCTTAAGATACCATCTATTTCCTGGACATTTTGCTGGCCTTTTAACCAGAATTCCACAAATTTTCCGGAAAGCTCACAAAATTTCAGACCTTTTCCAGACTGTAGCGACTATAACCAGTCAACTGGATTCAGCATTGTACTAAAAATGGTTCCATTTGAAATGATTAGAGTGAAATATTACATAGGCTGACATTGACTGCCTTCTACTTGAAGAATGTAAAACTTGTTGCAAATCCCAGTTAAGTACATCACATAGTTAGTTGGGATTTTGAAGAACTGTCATCATGAATTGAAGACACACCAGAGCACAGATCGACAACAAGTTCTGGAAATCAGTAAGTTGTTATTGTCCCAACTTACCACGTGGGCGGGGCAAGGCTGTATGAACTCTTTGTCACATCTATCAAATGTTGCATTGTAAATTGGAAAAAATCTGTCCTGAGTGATGTTGGAATGAAGATAGACATAGGCAATACCTTGTTCAGCTGAAAAAAAAACATACAGAGTACACACCAGTCCAGGCTGCTTTTAGACTTAAGAAGAGCATCTGACAATATCAATCGTAGCACAAGTTATGCATTGCAGAAAATGCATTCCAGCATTACTGTAAAGTCTCACCAACTTAGGACACAATATGACTGAAATGAAATCTTAAAATTTTACTTTTCTGCACGAAGCATAAGTACCACCAAACTTAAATGCTTTGCCATGTTCAAATTTTGTACCACAGTCACCATAAGACAAAGTTGAAAAAATTGTCACAGCAACAATTAATTGGTGACATTTTTGTACTGCATTACACATACAAACAGAAACATAATGTGAGTAGCCATTTTCATTACAAAGATTATAGAAAAATGAGTTGGGCTCATAAATTAAGCAAAACAGTGGACAGTCATTTGATCTTCTAGTTACTAGTATGATTGTAATTTCCAGATAGACCAGCAAAACATGTAATTGTGCAGACACATACCTCCACTTATCTCCTCTGTAGGGTCCACTGTTCTAAATGGAGAGGTGACTATAAGATCATCAAGGCCTTCATCCAGGAGATCTGTAAACTAAGTGCAAATGAACACTGGTTAGAGAGTACATTTGCGTTTAGGCCAGTGTAGTGAGGTGTATCAAACCCAGGGGCATGTTCCAAGAAACTGGCTAAGTTCAGTTTTGACTTAAGTCTAAGATTTGTGTCAACTTCCAAACTTTGAAACTTCCACATCCAGTAAGTTAGTCAAACTTAAGTAAAACACTGAAGTCAAACGGAACGGATTTAAGACAAATTGAAGTTGAGTGTCTTAAAATTGACTTAAATTTGAGATTTGTCTTAGCCAAGTCAATTTTCTTGGAATGGGCCACAGACAAATAAATCTATACCCTTAAAACTTAAGACATTAAAAATAAAATGTTTAAAATAACAGTGTCCAAAATTCCAGTCTAGTGCACAAGTGGAACTTTTATTTTGTTAAATTTCCCAACAGAAAAAAGATTAAGAAAATTTCATACTATTATAAATTTGATGTGTACTGTGTAGATGTCATAAAACAACAGTTGATGAAGTTTACATAATTTG
Organism: Phoronis australis; assembly: GCA_002633005.1. Taxonomy (NCBI): domain Eukaryota; kingdom Metazoa; phylum Phoronida; family Phoronidae; genus Phoronis; species Phoronis australis. Next base: position 464,370 of record NMRA01000055.1, read on the forward strand.
AAGAAAAGTAATCAAAAAGTTTGAAAAATAAAAACATGGCAATTTTAACAATTAGTTTTGTAAAGAATTGTCTTAAGTCTTAAGGTACTAATTCAAACCACATACTGTAACAGTATTCGCCGTAATAACCGCCCATGCCCCTATAAGCGCCCCCACGCGTTTTCAGACTTTGCTGAAATAAGCGCCCAGTCCATGAACGTGTACATGGCTTTGCGAACAATGACGTACCTTCAGTCCTAAAACTCGGCTACAGTAACGTCTTCAATTTATCAAAAAAGTTTTGCATGGGTCTTCTAGACCACCCGCGGCACTGCTACGTTTGTATTTAGCCGTGACTATACACTTCAAAGTAACACAGCGCTTCAAAAAGAACGCAACAGCGTTGCTACTTTCGCGACGACCGTGTCTCACTATGGTCTGACCTTTCAGTAGACACATCGACTGTCTCATGAATAAAAATAACTCGGTGTTGAACGCACGTGGCCAGAAAGCGCGCGCTACATATAGGAACCTAGCTGTCATCAAAGACATTAGTCGGGAACTATCCATGATATTCATGAAACGGGTAGCATAGCATCGGTAAGAAATGAATATTGGCCCTAATTTCCGACAATTTCTAATACTATAAAACATGTTTGCGTTATTTTTTAGATGGATTGTTTGATTAAACATAATGGGCAATCTAACTAGCTAGATGTGTCTAAAGAAATTTGCACAAGCAGTAGGCCTAAACCAGAGCATGTTTCATTCAGCACTTGCCGGTCTCGTGCTAAAAACATTCAACATTTGTTTTGGTAAGGCCCATATTATGCCGCCCATATTAGTCGCGGTGTAGCTGGATGCGTACGTAACTGTCTGACAGTTATTTTTCGATGTAAGGGTGTGTAAGCATTCACTGTCAGTTGTCATTTTATCGGATTTGCGTGAGTCGAAACTATTTTTATTCAAGCATTGAAGTCGCCATATCGAAGACGGCGATTTTGAGGCAGTCAGTCGGCGAGTTTTCGCCCTGGGATTTCAGCACAATTTTCTGTAAAATGATCGTAATTTAGCAGCAAAGTTTGATAGCAATGCACCACAGCTTTGTTGGAAGTCTTTCATAGATTACAGATACGTCACAGAATGTAAATTTGATGAATCTTAGCTTCCGATTTCACCCGTTTCGGAGACTGGGTTTCAACCGCCTTGGGTTATAATAAGCGCCCCCCCTGAACCGAACTTTTCTAAGCGCCCTGGGCGGTTATTACGGCGAATACGGTAGCAGAATGCAGTGACACCTATTGGAGAAGCTGGCACCAAATACTTTTGTTGAAGAAACCAGATTAATTGAAACAGCTACCAGTTTGACGATCTTAATAAAAGCATTAGAGTTCACATGAATTTTGATCAACTGCGATTTGCATATTAACCTTTTTGATGTCAAGATTCATAAAATTGTTAACGTATGGTGAGGACTACATCTGGTCTCAATATCAGCCATTATTTACCGAAAACAGCATTAAATCCATGCTTACTGTCAAAAAGCAAGTTCCGGCAGTTCTTCCTGGATCCAGACGTCACTTCTAAACTGAGTCAGGGAAAAGATAAGACCAATTTCATTATGCTAATTGGCGTACATGACAGAAGCATGGGTTTACTGCTGCTTTAAAAGCTTGGTAAACTCTCATTCTTACCAGAACTTTACTGCCAAATCGGTCGAAGAGCCGGTCACCATAAAACATGACCGACCTGTACTGGACATTCCTCAGCAAAACCGACACGTTGTAGACAGAGACGCCACCTACCTGCGGCAAGTAGGTTTTATATCCTTCCACCAAGCCAATGGTGCCTAAAGAATTTTACATGACTTGCTTAACAAACAGTGACATTTCGTTCTAACAAAAACAAAATAACTACCAAACGGATAATTAATTAGGCAGAAAAACATCATTTTCTCAAAAATTCATTTGTAGCTTCAGGGAGAGGAACAATTACTTGGACATGTCTCTGAATTGCAGCTCCCATCCTCCAAACCCCGATTCTGAATCACCAAGCATCAAGACGCAGTTCAAACTTCAAGACCACTTCCTTAAACTCCACACACACACTGCAAAGCTCCATGCCCAGTCACCTAACTTCAGTACCAACCCATGGGTGCATGGCTGGAGTTTGGTTTGTTCACTGCGCAGACGTTTTTTGCATGTGAAGAGTTTACGGATGTGGCTAAGGAATTTGAACCACGCGTCTGATTTTGTGCTGGTAAAAGATTAGGTTTAGAGGATTGAAGCTGGAATATAGAGGCGCGGCTATGGAATCGTTTCTACTCCCTGAGCTTGGCAGCTATGTTTTGTCACGGATCCCTTTAGTACTGGATTCCTGGCATTACAAATTTGAAAACTACACAAGGATTTTTACCTGAAGGAATCTACATAAAAATCCACATTTCAGATTCGATTGTGTTTCTTTTTAATAGTGAAATGCCAGGAGAGACCCAGTTTACTGTTTGACAAACCCAACAACAAAAAATAAACATCTGACCACAGACTCCAAATCTGAGGGACATTCAATTTCTGAAACTCCATTAAAAGGTTTCACAGTAAAAATGTAAATTTTTACTTTTACTGAATAATTTGAACAATTGTATCCGTCATAGTCCAAACAAATGTTATCACCCTGTTTTAAAAGCATTCAATGTGAAAATTTTTATACAGCTATTTTCTCATAAATGTATAGTGACGACATAATGGAATGCGCTTAATCACTAGATGGCAGTAGAGTACTTGGTGGACAACGTTCAGCGCCACCTACAGTTCACGCCTGTGATTTCTATGCAGATTTAACAAGGTACTGGGATTTTACAGCGTTTTTTTATAAATTCTCTACAATCAACATGCCAAATGATTCATGTTTTGTTTTTGTCAACTGGCGCCATCTTGTTGACCAGAACTAGAATTTGCTTCAAGCAAAAAGTCGCTTTTCCTGCTAGAAAGTTATATGTCAGATGTTTGCAATTCACACGAGTCTCAAGACATTTCATTAAATAACTTACTGAGCCCAGTTTGAGCAATCGCCAACATGTCTGTATACTTCTCGTAAGGGGTACCGATGGAAAAGCTAGATCCTAGGTTCTCGAATTCCGTTTTGCCAACAAAAACGTGCCTGGGTTTACGAGAGGGCAAGAGTTGGTCGTAGACGAAAAACTTTCCAGTTCTCTGAACATCATCTTGAGAAAAGCTGCAGTTTGCCCTAAACATGCAAAAGGAATTGACAGACACAGATGATCAAATGCATGGTGGTGGGTAATCCACTCACAGCATGTCGCAACCACTGCAAGCTATCACTTAGGAAACGACCGCTGCATACAACTAACCAGATTGTGTACACAGGACACAAATATTTGCAGAATTTGCCCTTTTTTAATCTTTCAAAGGCTTCTAACTTTTTTGTGAATGCCACAATTTTTCAAAATAATGTCTGATGGTTGCCTGTATCCAAACCTTATCAAGGTGTTAATTTGGTATTACATATCTTTCATGGAAAAAATTACAAAATAAAATGGCACCTGTCGGCCATATTGAGTCCCGAATTGGTGAGATTTTATCATAAGTGGTGTTTAAGATAGAGCATATATAGTTTGACTAAGGAGATTACTGGTCACTCATTACACGATAATTTTCACACGACTCGACAAAGCGAAATGGCATGAACAGATCACGTGACACATTCTTGTAGCAAGCCGAGGCGTCCATTAATGCTCCCACTCATCATTCCCACAATGCTACCGAAACACAGTGTTATATACAAACTTTAAGTCAAATGACCATCAAAGTGCGTAGAATGTTCGATTATCATACACGAAAGTTGTACGTCAAAAATCCGTGTGCAAAGACAGAACTGTGACCGCTGTTAAATCCATCTGTAATAGCCAGTCAAACATAAACACCAAGAAAGCATACCTCGCACATTTTCTGTAGGTTGGAGAGCCGATCATAAGCCAAATGCCTGAGAAACTTGTTCTCTTGACACCAACACTGTAACCATACCAACCGTAGTCCTGGTCACCACTAACCGACCAATCAAAATCTGATGTTGATAACATGTGTCCGGCTGTAAAAATAATGCAAACACATTGCTTTGAACACCTTATACTGAAAAGTACCCATTAATTATTTGCAACAAGATAAATGACAGTATCACAAGATATTAATTTACACCATGTTACTTGTTTTAATACAACAGGTGTTTTTCCAACATTAAGAACACAAACTACTTTTAATAACTATAACTTCAAAACAATCTTAAAAATAAAATGCAACTCCAGAACTGTATTGGGACTTAATTCTATGTGGTATTAAACACAGAAAAAGGATGATTACAAACTGGCAACTTCGAACAGAAAACTACATAAGACCAGCGTAGGTACGTAAAGCTACCACTGAAACAAAGACCATGTAAATGCATAGATCCACAACACGTTTCATCTCTGACACAATGAATGAAGAATTCCTTAGAAGTGGGTATAACCAGCCGCTAACTACTTCAATCCATGTATCCCAAATCCAGACAAAATCAGTTTGAGGACATACACTCACCAAACGATTTCTTGGCGTAGATGACTCCTACCAGACCCCGCTGGGAGCCCCCCGCTGCCGCATACGGGCTTCCAATGACCAGGTCAGCACAGCCATCTCTGTTAAGGTCACCACCGGCCAGACTCCACCCAAGGTTGCAGTAGGTGCTCTGAATTTAAAGGAACACTACCCAATTTAAAGGAACACTGCCCAATTTAAAGGAACACTGCCAAATTTAAAGGAACACTGCCAAAATTTAAAGGAACACTGCCCAATTTCAAAAGTAAATACACTAGTTACACAGGCGTAAATTGACCTATCGCCAGGATTGTGAGTGACGGCTAAACTGACCAATTAGAATGCAGCATTATTCAAACACCTTCGTTTCCAAGCCGCCATTTTACCCGACAAACAACACGTTGCCGGTTAAAAGTTATTGTTTGTTAGTCGACAATACACAAGGGGGCAGAGCTTGCGATAGGTGAATTCCCACAGCAGTTTGTTAACAGAAATTTGGCACGATAAGAACTGTACGATGACACTTGGCTTTCCTCAATTTCCATCCAAGGTAAATGGCCTACTATGTTGCACACCCAGCACAATTAATGAGAAGCAGAATACTGGTGGACTATTAAACACAAAGTCTAATGTAAACTGTAGACTGTAGATAACAAAACTAGCCAAACTAGAACGATAACACCAGCAGCCTGCGGTGTCCACAGGAGATGTAGTTGCCAACAGCTGGACGCTTTCTTTGAAGATAGCGACGGATTTTAAGGTTAGCAAACCGGTTGATTTTCCACATCACGACTGGTGTGGGTGTCAATGTGGGATTCTTTTGATGGCAAACGGGATAAAGCGGGTGGGAATCAAATAAATGGCATACGTACGTGATATAATCTGAGTAAATTCTACCCATTCCCAACCCATGCGGACAAGCTCATGCGTTTTGAGAATGCGCTTGGTCCGACAGGGAATCAGGCAATACAGTTAAAGTGTCACTTGTGGAAGTCACTTTAAATTGTGACAACTGTCATGCCATAACGCTTTAAAGCCTAACTTCAATGGATTTTTGATATTTTTGATTATAGCACTGAGCAATCCAGATGCTCCTAGTTTGGCGATATTATGGCTCAGAGGCAATCAGAATTGTGTTCTAAATAGGGATGGGACAGTACACAATCATGTTTAGGAATTCCATTCCATTCAATTTCTTAAAAGGAATTGCATTATTTTTCATTTGATTCTAGTCTGTCAAATTAATTCCATTTTTCTCAAACACTTCTAGGTCATGTGATGAGGTCAACAGATGGCGTGCTGACCAGACTTAAATGTTTGCAAATTAATACTAAATATATCGACATTTCTCATCTTCACTGAATGCATACTGTCTACAAAAGTTTATGGGAGATATGTAAAAAGCAACCGAAACTTGTAAAACATGTCTATATGATTTCAAAATACCTTAAGCTAATTATTAACAACTGACACACATCACTGCCTGTATAAATGTGGGCCCAGAAAAAAATTACCGAACACTGTATCGTTACATCTGGCTTGGGCGACAAACCATGTTGACCATGACCATAGTAGATGTATACCTCACCCTGAAAATAACACAGGATCTTGATCAGACCTTGAACTAATGAATATGTAAATCTTGAACTTATGAATATGTAAACCTTAACCAAGTGTGAAAAGATGGATCATAAACATGTTTAAGTCTGGTCCACACGCCACCTGTTGGCCACATCAAGTGGCGTGCGGAACATTTTGAGTCTTTGAACTGAGCTCCAACACAAAACACAGGCCAAACAATAAAACACCATACTCTTAAAAGAGATGCCTGGCTGCCAGAAGAAAGTCTAAAAATCTCCGAAGTCTCTTTGAAGATTTACAACAATTCTTCACATATTTAGCATACAATATGGTGGACAAGGAATTTTTTTCATCAATTTCCTCGTAAAATATAAAGACAAAGAAACTACTAGTCTACAGTTAGCTTGACTTGTAATGTGTAGACATGTTATTTTGCAATTCACAACTTTATTACGTACCTAACGTGAACAAATTTGTGCTGGTTACAATTTCCTATTTTCACAACTCACCCGATAAGTTAATTCAGGGGAACCAACAGAGGGCGCACTCACAGCCAGGTCAGTCACACCATCACAGTTGAAGTCAACGGCTGCCAATGACCATCCAAACTTCCCATTCTACATAAAAGAAATATGGCGACAAGCTCAAAAGAATGATAAGTCAGTTTTGGGTGGCACCGGGATTTAAGACTTTTCTTATTTCAACTTTTCTGTATTGAAAGCCACAATAAACAAGACGTTTCAGTCTTGTTTGAATTGTCCAACAACAAGCCACATTTGACCATAAAAGAAAACTTTTACCCTATGGAGGTATACACGGATGTCAAAGCCTATACAAAGTTGTGTTTATACCCAAAATTAGGTGCATTAGCCTATATGCAAAACAATTGTGAAATCTAGGAGGAAAATATGACAATAGCGTGTCAATGAAACTTTACACGTTGATGAGAAAATCATCATTGGTAGATCTCCCAGTAGGACATCACCAAGGCTGAGTATCATATTTTTATGGATAAGCCCCCCGTGATAGATTTTAGAAGTGATGTCGAAAAGGAAACACTAAAGAAATTTAAGATTCTAAATTTGGCAGATGTAAAAATATTATTATCTTTAAAAAAACATCATTTTGGAAACACAGGCATTGACCAAAATATGTGCATATATGGAGAAAGAGAGCAACGAGCATAACCGTGCATGTATACAGTATAGTACCTGGTGAAGTCCAAGCCTTGAGTCATTGGCGATCAGCTCGATGACATCATCCACCAATGGTAGACCTTGCCCCGAACCATGTATAAAGTAAACCCTCCCAAGGCCTGCACTATGACCGGGGGCCCCAAAAGCAACATCAAAATGGCCGTCACCATTGAAGTCAGCTGTCAGAAGACTTCTACAATAATTGTCAAAGAATAGTACTAATTACAGTTATGTACAAGCCAAAGTATTCAGACAAAAGGATCTAGAATGCCCCATCGAGTCAGCCGGGCAGAAGCCAAATTCATCCTCTGAGCAGTCCTTGAACCGTTATGACAGAGAATGAAGGCAAATAAACAGGGAAGTTTGTGTTTAAGCCAGTAATTAGAATCTTGTAGATGTAACGGGAAAACATATTTGGTCCTGTACTGTACAAACCTTCCCAAATCTGCATACGGCTCATTAGTTCTGTAAACTGCGTTTGGTCTTCTGTATTTCCTTTCTTCCCTTCCTTGCTGGGTATTGCTTGCAGTTTGTTGCAGGCTCTTCCATTTGAGGAGTTCCAAAGTTTCCTGAACGTCAAGAAAACATGACATTGCAGCAAGCACAGTTTTCACAACCAGACAGCAGAAATACAATGTAATCTCACTCAAACTGTTATTTCGACATCAGTTACTCAGAGTTAAACTGTTATTAATATTAAAGTGAATATTCAGTTTGGTTCTTTATAATTATTTTCCACCATAAAATGTTTGACCCTTCATATCTCATCTAAGTTACCAGTAACTCTTTCTTCATTTAGGCATTGTACATTAATTAATTGAAAGCTCTAAAAACCTTGACATGGTAATAAATAACAATCAAGATGCCATAAAATCTCACCAATTTAGGAAGCAATATGGCCTAGAACTGAAATTTCATTTGATCATTTTTGTCATGCTACAAACGCAACGCCAAATTAAATGCTCCTCTATGTTCAATATCTGTACCACAGCAACCATCAGACCAAGTTTCAAAAATAGTGGCGAGTCACAACTGTACAACGCTTAATGTCCTTGAAAAATGAAAAGGGCAATTTCGGCAATTATTTTTGGTCGAAATTAGTGAAACTTCACCGTAATAAGCCAAGTCAGATTGTGTATAAAAACTTCAATTTGCAGAATGAGATGCTTTTCCTGACTCGCTGGACATCACAAGATGAACACACTGTCGCAGAATTGTTACAACAAAATAGATAAATAGTGAGGGCATACTCCTGAATCACTTTTTGTTAATATCACAAACTGGATTTAAAAGTTTTGGCGGAACCCTTGGCATCAAGTTGTGCTTTAAAGTAAAAGCACTTCATGCTGCGTTCTCATGATGTCCACGTCGCGTCGGCTCAATCCATACAGTCTAGGCTCGACAAAGTACCCATTCTTCAATGACTGACCATTCTCCACATCATTCACTACCTGTCGAGTCTTGCTACAGCGAATGAACAACGGACTGCGAGGTACACTGCAGGAACTGTAAATACGTAGCAATTAATACATAACTATAGTATGTTTATTTTGTTGTATCAGTTGTACAAAATTACACAATTATACAATACATTACAAAAACGCATGTATCTACATCGTCTCTTCTGCCAACAGTCAGCTAAATTTAAATTATCACCTTCAGCATGACATTATCAAAATGTGTATACTGTGAACATCTATTTGACAATTTGAAACCTTCATTAGAACTCGTCAATTAGAAAAGTAGAAATTCCCAATAAATGCATTTCCATGAGACTGCATCATTATTTTCTTGACGAACAACTTTTTATATTTAGCCTAATATTGAAATCACCTATGAATCCCAATTTCAAAGAATTAAATGTCAGAGAATAATTTAATAATTTATGATTTTCAATGACAATCCAAAATTAAGACTTTTATGGATAGTTTCATTACATTTTCGCAATTGAAATCACCTTTGAGTCCCAATTTTAAGGAATCAAATGAAATTAATTTTTTAGTGACTGTCAAAAAATAAGACTTTTTATGGGCAGTTAACGGCCATACAATTTTACTGATAGTTTAAAAGCTACGCATGGTAACAAATACATTATGAAAACAAGGCAAAAATTACGAATTCTTCCCATTGAAAGCAATAAAACTTTTGAAAATTACCTATCCCCTTCATTCAATATGTGTATAGCCTCGTCCCATATGTTAGTCGTCCATACTGCCATGTCATTCATTCCTCCCAGAAAGTAATCAGAGAGCTGATGAACCAGGAACGGGCTCTTGTAGGCGAAGTCAGGGAACAGCTGTGTGAAAGAAATGAGGGATGGATACATGTCATGGAAAGGTATAATCCAGGAGTTTTGATTAGACTTCATGAGTCAATATCAAAGTTGTTAAAAAATTACAGCAGGTCTTTCTGTAAAATAGCCATGTGTCGAATCTAATACTCCCATTTTACAGTTTCATGAGTGGTAGAAAACAGCCATGTGACTGACCTAACTTTTGAAAGGCTGGGCCACTAAGACACCTCTGAGTCAAGTCAGATGAGGAAAGAATGTACCACCCAGCTTGTCAAGCTTTTATGTCCTTGCAACTAACTCACTGTGTAAAAGAACAATTTTGGTGGCATTAGAATGATGAATAACTAACTTCTTTGATGTGGAATAGTGATAAGCATGGCAGCAGGCAGACAAAAGCCTGGTCAGTGCACAGCATTGTGGGTAACTATCCCAGAACCAGAGTGGCATCATGGTACTTTGGGATGTGGCTATATCAGGGTTCAAACCACCTGAAGCTCTAAAAAGTAAGGATTTTGGTTGACTTTTTAAACCTTTTGCTATAATTTGAAAAAATTTTCTGTGTCCTTCATTTATCCTTAAATTTAAATTGATATTCCTGGATTTCAAGCACTCGTATGAACACTGGAAAATATAGACTACATTAGCGACAGAAGACGTTTCTAGAATTGACGTTGAAAATCCAGCATCTGTTGTGATAACCATGTTAATAGATAGTAAGAAACAACAAGTGACATGGAATATTTCTACATAACAAGACACAGAGATGAAACAACAGATGAAATGTAAACAGAAAGCAGAAAACAAATAATTACAATGTCTTCCATTGAAAGAAATCGCACTCTCAAGTGCACGCACAGATCAACAATTTTCAACGATTGCGCGACAAAGAGCAAGAGATAACGTAAATGAAAAAGCACACTTACCTTCTTGATGGCCAATTTCTCACCAAGTCTAAAAAATTCATAAAAGAACATGATAAGCAGTAGAGAACTTGGCATACCAACAAAAACCAAACAATGATACTAATTTAGTTGCCGGTTATTAGTAAGGTCAGCCAATCAAATGTATGAATTGAAAAATCGATTTCTAAACATGTAATCACAAGACATGTACAATGAGCATAGTACTATCTAAAAATTCAGTGTACACTCCCATATTACACACGTAGCAGTCTCGCATCATTGTGAGGTTTATTTTCAGAAAACTATAACATTACTGAGGTGTAAATGCAGATGGTTCATTTAGTGCAGTAGAAATCATGAAATAAAGATGTTACATCAAGATGGAGAGACGTTCAAAGTAATTATGCAGACGCATAGCTAGTACTGGATTTAACTTGATTGGGAAAACATTTTGAGCATCTGAAAGCTCAATTTTTGGAAGGCAGGACCACATGATTTTGTTATTTTTGACACAAATTGGGTACACGGAGGCCAAAAATTATTCCTCAGACATCAAAACAACATCCAACAGACAGTGCCTTACCTAGCAAGAAACATGATGAGAGTACAGTCCTCGATCACCTGACGTGTCATGTTTGTATGTCCTGAGTAATACAACTGGTAGATATTGAACAGATCATCAACGGGGATATACCTGTCATCAGACAATAAGAAACTTGAAGATCATTAGGCGTCGAAAGTGAAGCACCAGTTGAAATCAGTTTGTTAAGTAGTGTGGGTGGGTGAATTTCTAAGCAATTGTAACTTAAATATTTCAAAAGCCACCATTGGGCCAGATACTAACTCTGGTTTCCGTACCGCAAAGGGACGAGAATTAACTCATCTGGATGGAATGCTAGTCTATCACAGGTTCCAAGTTATGACTGGTACTCATTCATGGCGAGTTGACAGGTCAAGTGCTTTGCTGTAGGGTAATAATCGGATGTAACGTGCCGGCAATTTGCGAACCAGTTTTCTCTGCTGAAATAACAGGCCTCTAACTGGTTCTCAAAATGCAGGCACTAATGTGACGTCTGATGCACCGCAAATGACATCAGACCACCTGCACTGTTTTTTTTTAATGTGACGGGACGTTAGTAACTGTACGTTTTTTGCTATGCTTAGTTAGTCGTTATCGTTCATTTATAATTATGCTAATGTCTTTGTTGTGTCTCAATGCACCTTTGTTATGTGGGCATGCGGGCGCGACTGTATGTGTTGGACACTTCGCTAGCGACAGGCTTCAGAGAAGGGTGTGTTTCCTTCTTTGGCAAATGTGAATTGAGCACATGTAATTTTGAACTGAACTGAAATGTGTGTGTATTAAAGATGAAATACACATTTTGGTGTTCTTTGGAGATTTGATTTGTTACACTAAAGAGCACAAGAGCATTACCACCATCATCACAAATAACGCAGACACAAATTTTGAAGAAACCTGGAAGACATTGTGACAAGCAACTCACCACGGTGCTGTACTGTTGATGTAGTCAAGGTTCAACTCAAACTCATTGACAATGTCGCCGCCAACGTCACCGGCACTGTGTGCTTTGTCAAAAGAACCATGGAAATCGGTCTGTAAAAAAATACAAAGAATTTCGTTAATCTGTAAACAATCTTGACTTTGACGTTATTTAATAGATAATCTCATGTTCTACGTAAAAGCATGTTTTGTTACCCTCACTCACGTTGCAAACTTTCGAGGCAGTTTACCTTATATTACGCGAGTTTATCAAGTTTGAGAGTACGTTGTAGTTTCTTGAGTTTATCAAGTTTGAGAGTACGTTGTAGTTTCTTGAATTCTGAAAACAATATAGCGCAACAAGATAATTTTGTTTGAGCAAAATCATAAACAAAAAATAAACAGGAAGAAAACTTTAATTACTTCATTTCTTGAACTGCTGTCATTAACAAACACACAATGAACTTTTGAACATTTTTGACAATGTCATTAGTTTTTGAAAAGTGAAAAATGGCTACGGGCAACAATTACTTATATTCCAATTTGAGGAAGCTTTACCGCACATCAAAATTATTTTTGATCATGTCAACAAGATACACCCTCATGCAGTATTCACCAGATGCTGCGTTTTTACACCATGTGACGCATACTAAAATGGAAGCCTAACCTTTTACCTTAGATAGGTTGTAAGAAATATAACTAAAGAAATAAAAAAACAGATTCATCTTATTTTTTAAATGTACATTGTGCCTTGTTCAGAACAAATTTTACTAACAGTAATGATTAGTTTGAAAGTCTACAGCAAACAATATGCACGTATATGCGGGTGCACAATGCACAAGTACATGCAGGTGCAAAATGCACATGCAGGTGCATAAAGACTCCTATCAAGCCGCTTTACCATCCCCATTGTAGACAGGAAGCCCTGATCAATGCCGAGACTGTGCCAGGAGACATCGGCCACCTGATGAGAAACGAATCCGAGCATGAACGCAATCAGCTTCCTCGTCTCCTCGTTCCAGGGCTGAGGGTAGGTGGTGCGGATGTAATCTAGCGTAGTGGACAGGAAGGGTGACCAGTGGGTGTCCTCCGACACTTGGTGAAACACACCTGAAGAAGGAAGACTTCTGGGATACCAGGTTGACACAAGTGGCACAAAGATTATAATTTTTTTGTCAGACAGACTTGCTGTCCACAGGCGGGTCATTTATGCCAGCAGTCAGTTCATTTTCTTTCCACCAATACTGCATTATAAGTGGCGTAATGAAATACTTTATCACAGATACTTCGTCACCAATAATTCACTCCTGTGATTTCGATGGAGACTTAAGCAGCTGAATCTCACAGCATTATATTTGCCATAATCATGTTACGGGATATTAAAATGAATCACGTAAAATCACCTGTGACTGAAAAAAAAGTCAACTCGGCTTCTTTTGCTCAACAGTCAACTGGTTCTCAAAATGCAGGCAAGTTATATCAAACTATTGCCATTTCCAGTACTCGAAATGTTAGGAGCTGTATGTCGGACATTTGTTATTGGTGTTAAAGAATGACTGCATTAAACTCGCTAAAGCCCGCTCTCTCCTATGCATGTTTGTCCTCTGAATTTAGTTGTCCGGCTACAAAAATATTAGAGAAAATGCCAGCACTTTTGGAGTAACCCAAAAAGTGCCAGCAAAAATTACCCTTGCAACCAATCACATTACCGTCAATTAACTTACTACCAAGAATGCTAACATTTAAGCCAGTATGACAATACTAGCGTAATGGAGATTCTTCAAAAAGTTCCCCATTCCTCACTCACTGTTTCAAACTGTCTCTAGAGTGAATTTAATAATACAATTTGATGTTAAAAATGTTGACATTTGTTTTACACAAATTCCAGCACGCATTTTAAATCAAATTGGTTGCTCTAATCAGAACACTTGAGTCCATTTGCATGTCAAATAATTTCTAAAAGAAACAGTGATGACATTCACTTAACTGTATAAAATTCAAGCTTAAAAATACACAAGCAAGGCTTACGCCTGCGTGCCGGTTGAGGGTATGCCCAAACCACTATTTGTAAGTGACTATTTAATTCCATCTTACTGGCTTCCATGGAAAACTTTCACGAACTGATGGCAACAAAGCCACAAAGAACTGAACACCGTAGTAAAAGGCTGTAAGAATTTTATAATGTGGTGGATAACTGACACTCCACCTTATTTGAAATTTCTTAAAAAAACAACTTTAAAGAAAATTTTCTTTGCTATGGATCATATACAGAATTTGTTGAATACACGACACTTTTCATTTTTCACGGTCTTTATTCCGTTGCGTTCATACTTTCTGAACAAAACTCTACTCTCTACTGAACATAGATACAGTAACTGACCTAGCGACATAATTAAAAAGACACACGATATTNAAGCGAAAGTCCGCCCCGTTGCACAGTGTAGTGTTGTTTATGAATTTGTATGCCCTATGAATGAATGTCTTCGTTCAAACGTCAAACAATGTTACATTGGTCAAACGGTTTGCAGTCTTTCCCGTCGGTTATCCATGCATCTTCAAAATGGCGCCATTCAAGATCATTTTCTGCAATACCACGCACGTAAAATCACCCGTCAAGAAATTGTGGAAAACACGTCAATTCGCTACGTGGAGCAAGATGTGCTGCGTTTGAAAGTATTAGAGTCCCTTTTAATTGCTTTTGAGAAGCCTATTTTGAATGAGCAGCAAACAGGGTCGCGCCGCACGTTACACTTGTTTGCGTGACTTTCCTGTTACCCTAATTCTTTAGTCATTCTTTGCAGTATTTCACACCCGCCGTGTCTCACTGTGTGTGTCGTCAGCTTATACTCTGTGGTGGCATTACTGCGTCATTTTATCTTCACTTGAGAATGAAACAAGTATGTTTCGAAATATCGTGTGTCTTTTTAATTATGTCGCTAGGTCAGTTACTGTATCTATGTTCAGTAGAGAGTAGAGTTTTGTTCAGAAAGTATGAACGCAACGGAATAAAGACCGTGAAAAATGAAAAGTGTCGTGTATTCAACAAATTCTGTATAACAGAAAACTTGCTCCTTATGGATCATATACTAAACTATTATTACAAAAGCAACGCGGAGCATTCAAATGCGCCCACGAATGCATCGCAAATGGTGTGCTTTTAGGGTTGTTTATTTGTGTCATAAAAATGGCCACTAGATGGTGCAAAAACTGTACAATCCATCCGAAAACGGGAACATGCCATTGCCACTAGGGGGATCCACCTGAAAGTCGTCATTGTCAGTTTTTAGCCTCATATAAATACACCTACTAATTAAATCTAATAAAGATCCTGCAGTGGGTTTAGGAGATACAGCTATGGACGCAAAACAAAACAAAACTACCATTAGGAGGCGCCACAGTAGTCAAAGTCGTCGGAAAATCATTGTCAACCGTCATCTTCATAGTAAGAACATACATGCCAATTTTCACAATTATGCTTAGAGCGGTTTGGTTGATAGAGGGGTGGACGCTACAAAACAGACTCGGAAACAGTAAAAATGACCACTAGGTGCCACAAACTACGTCGAATCCATTCGAAAACGGGAGGATACTGTCGTCTCACTAATTGATGCCCATATACCAAATTTTGTGAAAATACGTTGAGGACCTTTGAAGACACAGAGGTAAACGTAAAAAAACTAAAATTGCCACTAGGGGGGCACACCGGTAGTCGGATCTGTCCGAAACTTTGCTCATGCTGTCCCATCTATGAAAGGAACACGTGCAAAATTTCACGAACATACCTCAACCGGTTTTGGAGATAGAGCAGCAGATGGACGGACGGACGAACAGAGATGACTGCATAATGCGTCCACAAATAAATATGTGGGCGCATAAAAATAACCTTCCCCATATTCAAAGCAACAGATGAAAAAATATGGTGAAGCCAGTTTGAAGGTATTACTAGAGGGTGTCATGTGACAACTCAAAAACATATCACAAAATATTCCACAGGCAAGGACGTGAATGGCATCACGAGAAGCTTGGCTCAAGTGAAAAACTGTCATCTCTCATAGTACAAAAAGAGAATTTGAATGGACTTTGAGACAACTAGCTCTAGTGAAAAACTATCATCTTCCAGTCGAAGGGAAGGCATGGATCGGGTCTGAGAAACAAGATCACTTTTAATAAATTTTAAAAATCTCACCATGGTAACACACAGACGAGTAAAAGGAGTCTGGATAGGTATTGCCAGCTTGGAATGCATCTTGATTATTTTCTATCACCTGCAAACACACATTTATTTCATAAAACTACAATGAAAATGAAACACCTATAGGGCAAAATCAGAAGAAACTCATATGACGAACACCAAATTATTTACGGCATTTTATTTTACTTTGATGTTGACAATTTATGATCCATCCATAAAGAGCTGAATATAACTTAAAGTAAGATACTATTAACATGCTGAACACTCAAGGCAGATTTTAACTACAACTTTCCCAGTTTTTCATAAAAGGGTGATGCTGGAAATAACATATTATTTGGTCGTTTATTCACAGATAAAAATTACAGCACTATGCTCATCAGCAAAACATAACTGTAACAAGTTTTTATGGAAATTCTATAGAAATGAAACTTGGCAAAATCTTAACCCAGTCGTAGATTATTTGCAGAAAGTGCATGTCCTAGGTTAATGACAAAAATACCTTCTCAAAGGCAAACAGTATTAGCCAAAAGAGTACAACAATGGCCTGGAGCTCCTCGTCATAATGACTGGGGTGAACCTGAATTCACAATCACAGTAGTCTTCTCTCATGATTGAGAACTAAGGGTGAATTTAAAGAAAAGTTGATAACATAGCCAGGCCATTCTCTAATAGAATTTTGCCTCCTTGATAGTTACTACACCTCATTTTTGCTGTCAAAAGAATTACGCGCCAACGGAGAAATGATACTTTGTCTGATCACTAATTTTTTGTACTATATGCCCTTGATTGTCTATTCAGCCCTACCTGTTTAAAGTCTGTCTTGTGCTCTGTTTTGTGCTGGAAGAAGCTCAGTGCTCTGTGACCTACAATGAATTTGAACACCTAAAGAAACTCAGGTTTTTGCCCAGTTTAGCTGGCAACAGAAATATGACACGAGAAATCAATCAACAGAAAAAAATCATAAGCAATTAAAAATCTCAAATGACTCGAGAACGAAAACCTGCAGCGAAAAGTAACGAGCTCTATGTACATTCTAAATTTCAGAAGACACCTCTCAGATGAGAGCAAAGCAAGGCAAAAATTCAGTAAAAAAAGGCCCGCAAAGTGCCATTCTCGGTATGATTTCGACCATGAAGAACAACAGACCGCTAATGATTGATGAGTTGTCCTCTTGTGAGCAAATTTCATGTCGATCAGACAAGAAATGTAGCACTGTACACTGTTAGACAGTACTACCGTCTCAAGTAACGTCATATCACACCATGGAATACGACGTCACACCACCGACCAGGCAGTGTTAAAAATGGCCAGTTACTGATTTTGGGAACTGAAAGAGGGACTGCTAAAAAAAGTTTGATAACGGGAGTATTTGTTCGAGTTGCCGGGAAGGAATTAAAGACATCAATGGACTCCAAACGTGTCCCTCTACGTGCATAATTTAAGGTATTTAGAATGTGACTTTGATGTTTTAGTCAGTGTGATTCTCCAAACAGCTTCCACACTGTCTCTACTGAGCCAGCTAGCGACAGTGGTCACTGACTACACCTATGCTACAGTACAGGAAAGCACATACAGCTGGATGGCTGGCTACAGGAAATGTTACTCAAGGTCCTAAACTCTCAGGTTAGTCTTATACTCTTATAGGTAGGTATTCAGCCACCTAACTGCATGAAGACTATCTTCAAAATACACATCTGTATTTAATATACAGGTTTCCACCAAGGCTAATAGGTAGGGTACAGTTTTAGTAGCCCTGGTGCAAAGCTGTGTCCTAATGGGAATGTGTATTTTGACGACAGTCTTCATACAGCTAGCTGGCTGGCTACAGTTGTAGTAACTTCCAAATACCTATTTCAGTATGAGTAGTAATGCCACAACCATATACTACACAGTAAATGTTGAGCAAAAGAGACAAGAGCAAAGCAATTGCAAACATTTTGTGATCGTTAAACTATTATTAGAAGTATCATCTCCAACACTACAAAGTCCATGATGACCTTAGAGCGCCACCTATAGATGTTTGGGGTAACAGCCGCCAGGAGGCGATGCTTTGTGAGCTTGCTCGGACCAAGCTATGGCTTGGACGCTTTTGAGTGAACTTATATTCATTCAGGCAATCAGGTGAACTTTTTGTTCAACGTGAAGAATTTTTGCAATTAATGGCCTCATTATCACCCATTTTTTCCTTTTACCTAACTTTTGTCGAAGAATAGGAGGAATATGTGAATAGTTAAATCAATTATTTTTTGGCGAATATGATCGTCAATTTAATTGAAAAACACCATGCTCTAAAATTACGTTATTTTATTAACATGTAATTTGATTAAGTGAAGTGAGCGTGATTATTTGAGTGAACTTGTCAAGTTTCCTCGATTAAAGACTTCTTCAATCATTTTAGCCAACACCAGCGTCAAGTGTTCTCATATGTCTTACTCGGCGCATAAACGTTTATCAAAGGCACTGATAAAGCTTTGAACAAAACACGTGGCAATAAAGAGGCCGGAGACCAAAACAGGAAAAATGATCGCAGAAATAATGCAACATGAGAGCGAAATTTTTTATATTTTATTTATGTGCGTAATTAAGACTTGTTGGTCCTCTGAAAATCACCGAAGGGACTCCACCAGTCTTCTAGTCATAGCGGACAACAAAGGAGAAAAGATTACCACAAAATCGTAATGACACTTTTCATAACCAGCCGACTGAGCGGACAAGATCACACAAGATAGCATGAAGTTTTGTATGTGACAGGGAAAATTACTATACGCCCAATTCCCTTTAATCAACCAGAAGCCATACACAATAACAGTAATAAATAATTAAAAATGTATGAATGTAAAAAGGTAGCGATAAATATTTAAGGTGATAATAAATCCGTCACTCTGAATCCAGGAATGGTGACATCAAAAAATAATCATAACAGTCAAATAGGCCTGTTTCTGATAGTTAACCCCCAGTCGGAATCCAGACATAATGGAAGTAATAAATATTGATAACGACTCCACACGAAGCTAATAGGATGCGCCTTGGTCAGAACAAAAAACTATCGTGAGCGCTGGTTCCACTGGAGTGAAATTTGACAATAAAAATTACATTGTGATGAATGCATTTTGAGATTCTAGCATATTGTATAGTTCATTGAAATGATTGGTATGTATGATTACATAAGTAACAATTTATCTAGTATTTATTCTGGGGAAACTCATTTTACTTCTATTATTAATTGCTGTGGCCGTGTGTGTGTGTGTGTGTGTGTGTGTGTGTGTGTGTGTGTGTGTGTG
>NMRA01000055.1:484000-518923 GCA_002633005.1 Phoronis australis
GTGTGTGTGTGTGTGTGAATGAATGTATGTATGTATATTGTATATGTATATTGTATATGTATATTGTATATTGTATATTGTATATGTATATTGTATATGTATATAGTATATATTGTATATGTATATTGTATATTGTATATGTATATTGTATATTGTATATGTATATATCCATGCAGTGCTCTTATCGTATTTTATGTTAGGCGCGACGTTCAGCTAAGACCAGAAAGTGGTCGGAGACCATTGTGTTCTTGATTGTTTTTTGGATCATAGGTAATAATATCCGTAAAAATAGTAAAAGCCAGTCCCCAATGGACACTACAATAAATGATGTGACAATGGAGATTAAACATTTTACAAACTAACACTTAATTAGTCGCAACCGATATGATAATTTATTCAGAAATTGAGCATCGAGGCTGTCAAATAAGAACGTGATGGGCGACAACGATCATATCCTTTAATGACGTCGCCTTCATCACGTTTTTTGTTGTACTCTGAAAAATATATGAATTACATATCTCTTTAATAAAGTTTTACAGCTGTTGTTTGAAGGACGTGTAGATATGTTGATGTGTTAGGGGCCAGAGGCGTACATGTACAAACGCTAAACTCTTGTCGATTAGTCGCCAGCATGTATAATTATAAGACGTGCTTTTCTGCCTCTCTCGACGTGAGCATCTGCGGCCATTGCATGTCAATGTGGGCAGCACTTGATCTTTATTCATGCTTCAAAATGATTATGCGGGCCTGCGTTCCGTAGACCCAAAAACTCGCGAAAACGCAAGATCCGACACAAATCTTCGCGAGATATCGTCATGTATTACAAGCACAGAATGTGATCACATTGCATTTTCTTGCGAGTGTCTTTGGTCTACGGAACGCAACGCAGGCCAATGAGACTGGCATGAAGACGCTGGGATATAACTGCAATGACGTCGAAACAGTGCAAACGACACAGAAATAATTGAAACAACCATTGTACCTTTTATTTAGTTACAGCTTCAAGATGATAGCTCCATGTAAGTATAATATAAATCAAATTAAAGCAAAAAGTTCTGGTTACATTAGTTGTGCCTTATATACTTTTCTCAAAATTCTTTCTCAGAAAACGGGTACTTTGAACTTCTCATCATGTTTTCTGAGATTCTGTAAAATAAATTCGCGGTAAGTTTGTTTCCCCTTGTTCGACCAGACGGAAACCCGTGGGCGACTTCATTTGAAACCTGACAAAAGAATGATTTTCGCACTGTAAAGGCAGTGTTTTTGTAATAAAAAAGTAGCTAAATGAATTATATTTCCCACCGATCGAACCGTCCAGAGGAGTGAAGGTGAAGCGAGGTAATAAGGATTGTCTACACTTATTCCGAAAATCTGAAGAAGTCTTTTGGAATTTTATATTGGGTGTGAATGCCAGTGTACTAAACTTTTACCTCTATTATTCAAATACAAGTGTGGGGAATGTTTCATCACGAATGCATGGAAATCTCCGAGCTTCCAATATAAACAGAATGATAGATTATGTTCGTCATGGATATGACGTGTTCGTGTGCGTATGCGTGTGCGTGAATATAACCTGTTTGTACAAGTTTTAGTCAGTTTGTGGTGTTGAAAATGCAAGACACACTCCTAGCTCCTTCAGATTCCAGTATTCAAAATTTCATTAGGTTTGATGGTGATTTCTTTGTTCATTCGTGCAAGGTTGAGCAGTAAGTCCATCTAAAGTTGATACGCATCCGCCGTCAGTCAAAATGTTACTTTTGTTACCGAACTCTTAACGGTTAGAAAACTGGTTTCAACTAATTTTTCACTAAGATTAAAAGTTCATTAGCAAGCTCATTAACTAACTGACTTAACGTCTCATTCTCGTGGACCAAAAGCAATAGTTGCAAAGGCTGGGTGATCTTATTCGTAGGCATATCAATACACTAAAGACTTTTGAACCTATACACATCAACTTTATTCAAAGACAGATTTGGTCTTCCAAAGACTGTCACCACCTGGAATTCCCTGGAAACCATTGACATGTTTTACATTCGTTTGATACCTTGACACTTCAATGCTTTTCCGAACAGTCACAAAACCAGGCCTTCATGACAAGTTCGCTACCCGGCATCAGGTTTTTCAGGCGATGCACTCGACGAGATAATTGAGATACAGAGGAGTTGTATTGAATAGAAGGATTGGTGTAATTATACAACTCACAGTTCTCCACATGTCCATGAGGACAACTCGGGTGAAAACAAAAATGGTCGCGGCGGCATATTTTGAGAGACTTCCACGAGTAATCTGTCAACGACTTGGAAAGTTACTGTTCATGAGAATAAATGAACATTGCAAGTGAATTTAAAGGCGAAGGCAACCTTTTTTCATGTCATTTTGAGCTAAAATAAGGTTGGTTGGTTATCCTAGACATATTTTCCACTTAATTACAGTTTTTCGTAATTTTATTAATTACTCGTCCTCTACTCCGGAAGTGACGTTTTGGGAGGCAAGCGTTTCCCGCCACTTGGTTTTGCGTTGAGTTTACCGTGCAAATCTGTTCTATTCTACTTTTGTTTTGTGCTGTTTTTCAACAATTGTCGCCACCACTTTCCATCGACGAGTATTCTGCGGCAAGATAGGTTAGTAGAGAATTCAACTACGTTGGATTTAGGGAATGTTTAGTGTGTTGTAAGCTGAAAATCATGGGCTGGAGTCGATGACCCGTATCACAGTGACAGTAGTGTGAGTGACGGAGACCTTGTTCACGGCAGTGGTGACGAGGAATTTTTTCACGGACATTCAGTGAGTGGGTACATGTTTGAACCGAGTATAACGAGGTAGAGTACGCACAGGCACAGGCAGTTGTTGAGAGAAACGGGGCGGCTATACTGAGGACAGACGTGGTGACACATCTAGGTGCAAATGCACTGTGTGCGTTGTTATGCCTACCTCAATGGAATGCTGTTCAGAGTTCGACGAGGCCAAGCCACTACTGGAAACGGTTACGTGGACCTCCGGCATACCACGAACAGAGGAACAACTGTCCCACTTGCCAGAGTGTCCCGCGACACACTCCCACTGGATGGTGACCTGAGCACCCAAACTGCTTACATCGTGTCGTGTGACTCCCTCGTCATACACTTGGCACCTTATAAATAGCTCCAACACTTTAGACAAGTCCACAATAAACTTATCAAAGTTTGGCTCACCGATCTGTTCACTGGACGACCAACTGTCCTCTTCACTGGGTGTCGAACTGGGCCTCTAATCACTCCCACTACTCAATATCGCTGCAGGGCTGCTTAGAGGCTCTGGGCTGGAGACAACAGCACAGGGCGAATCACTACTGGTTCCAGGAATGGCACGCTCTGGGGTACATTCGGAGGCACGGGTGACAGTGGATGAAGTGCCTCCACTGGCTCCAGTCACTGTACTGGCCACAGCTCGCGAGCCTTCTCTCTTCAAAAACGCACTTCTCAGGGGGTGGCGACGGGGCACTGCCGGGAATCAACACAGACGGAATGGCATCCTTCTTCAGGCGTTGTTTCGCAGGACCTTCATCAGTTCAGCGTACAAATCCCTTTCGTAATCGGACGGCAGAAAGTGCTTGCCACACACACGGTAATTCTCGACTGCTTTGTACGTTGCGTGGACGGGTAACGCTGCGTTCTTCACACGAACGAGCCAAGTACGGCGAAGTGTGTCATCCATCGGAAAGCGATGCTAAGGTACTCCCAAAGAGCGTGTGAGACGATAATTAGTACATCCCGTTACTCAGCAACAGTGTGGCATGTTGACTGACTAGTAAATGAAAGCAAACGACGACGTAACTTAACACAACCGAGGTAGAACATTGGCTGACTCGGCAGCTCTCACAGTCAGACTATCTGAAAAGAAATTGGCGCGAAATGCTTGCCTCCTAAAACGTCACTTCCGGAATAGCGGACGAGTAATTAACAAAATTACGAAAAGCTGTAATTAAGTGGAAAATATGTCTAGGACAACCAATCAACCTTAATTTAGCTCAAAATGACATGAAAAAAGGTTGCATTCGCCTTTAAGTATGGACTATCATTAATTCCCTATGTTACGTGAGTTTGATGGGCCTGCGAGATGATGAGTAATTAAAATAAAATGAAATGTCGAGTTATCTGCTATTTGTATAGTCACGAATTGTTGAGATAGGACGCATTTCGGAAGGAGCCTTTCGAAGACCGCCACGAGATCGTGCTTTCCTTTCCTGTATAAATCTGTGTGTGTGTGTGTGTGTGTGTGTGTGTGTGCGCGTGAGTGCGAGTGCGTGCACGCGTTTGTGTATTAGCACTTCCTCCGTTTTGTCACAAAACATTGACCTTTAAGTTCTTTAACATCAGAATAAAGTCTAGCCCAAGTGTTGGTGTTGTTAGTGCGATATACCTTGTCTATTAGAGCTTTACTGAAAACCACCCTGTAAATAAAGGATGTGAAGCTATGAAAGCCAGTGTACAGTCCTCAGTGTGTAGATCTTCTTATGAAACACGTGATGCTACCACTGAGGTACCCTTACGCTCATCTAACAAGTCCAAAATGTCAATATGTTATCAACCTCTAATTCTGTAATGAATTTCAAGTTAGGATGCCTCGTGTTTAAGTATACCAAAAATTCCTGTGCTGACTGCTGATGTTCAAATATACAAAATATATCATCCACAAATCGTCGATAGAAATAGTCTCAACAGGCAACTGGCACGTACACCACGTACAGATTGTCATTGTTAGTTTAGTCTATTGTTACTGTCCTGTAATTGACTGTGTCTGTTGTTGCGCCTAGCAAGGTGGCTGAGGATGATGATGCAATTGAATTGCTGGTGTCTCAAGGGATAGGACATACTATACGACAGCCTCTGTTTCGGGTGGCATCCTTACTAGGTTCTCCGTGTGCGATATCACGGAGTATAGTGACTAAGACCGGTTACGTCCATCCCTACTCAGGGGGTCTTTTGTCAATGTATTGTTTGCAGCATGTTTGGAGAGAACCCTCTGGTGTTGGACTATTTTACAACGCGTGACTGCTCTTTTGTTTGAGATTTGCTTTTATCTTTTGTTCTTCCAATGATAATTATCCTGTCGTTTGTGTTATTTGATTGGTGGATTATGGACTAACTGAAACAAATATGTCTCCGAATAATGTTCATTTCCGGGTGGGCTCATGAAATAAATATTTCTCCGAATAATGTTGATTTCTGGGTGGGCTCATGGGAAAGTGGGGTCTTGTGATCGTCAACATCATTCGTCCCGTGCTTGACCCTGTCGTGTGCTGTCCTGTAAATCGTTCTTGTGATGGATTCCCGTATATCCTACACATGTTGCCAGAAGCCCTCGAATTTCGGTCTGCCAAGTCTGTAAATTCACTCCGTTAGTCCTCAAACTTAAGTGAACCATACGGCACACTGAATCAATCAAAGGGTAAACGTTAACTACGACTTGTGTTGTGTACATTCTAGCAATACTTTTCATCCTGCTGGTGTCATCGCTCGCCGTTATCTACACCCATTGTCATAGTTTGAGCGACGTTAAGCATATTCGTTCTGGTATTGCTGTGCCTGGTTGCGACACAGGAAAGGTGAGTAACACATGAGGTTGATATTGTTATCTCGTAAGATAGAAAAGAAACCTTTTTAACTTCCGGTGCCACGCCAAGCACATATGATGACGTCAGCATTAAAACACATCACTTCAGGCGTGCGTTCAGTAGACGCTAGGACCTACGCTAGGACCTAGCTAAAGCCTAGTCAAAGTCACGTGTTCTCATTTAAAATGCACGGCAATATCTCACGTAATCTCGAGCAGTCTTGCTTTTTAGCGAGGTCCTAGTGTTACTGAACGGGAGGCGGGTCTAGAGGCACTTCCGGTTACACACATATAATGTCTTCCGGTTTAATAATGACGTCACTTTGATCAATCGTCCGAATGATCGATGACGTCGCTTTCGGGTCTATTTAACCTACTTAACGTTGACCCTTGACCTCCATTTCACATGTGATTTTTGTTTTATCTCCCTTCTGTTCGTACGGCATGTGAACGATGTGTAATGATAATGAACTATTGCAAAACAAGCAAAATAGTTAGACTATTAATATTTTGTGAAACAGACAAACACAAATAGTTAGACTATTAATATTTTGTGAAACAGACAAACACAAATAGTTAGACTATTAATATTTTGTGAAACAGAAAAGTACCAACTTCACGTCTTTGCACATTCACAAGTCATAATGGATGTTCATTCTTCTGTGTTTGGCAGTTAACACTTTGTTGCTGGTGAATAAATCAGCTTAACGTGGTTATTATGCCAGACGTAACTAGGTGCCACCAAGATATAAACGCATTTTTGATTTAAAACGTTAAAATTCAAACCAAAGCAACAACACAAGTCTGTTTACGATGTTCACGAATGAAGGTGTACCAAAAATGTACTCACACTTCGAATAATAATTTGATTGCTTATTTACGTAATTCATAAAGCGAAATTTGTTAATCCAAAGTAAATGCTTCGTTTAATAATTTGTGAAGAAGATTTATAATGTTTGTACTTCCGTGACGTACTTTTCAGTTTCCGTGATAAAATTTCTTTCTCTCAAATCGAGTGTTTTTTTCCATTCCCGTGCATACAGAGCACGTGCTTACAGTCACAATAAGCAATAGTCGTACAGAAGGCCCCTGGCGCACAGTCAGATCCGCGAGAACCTAGTTTGAAGTCTCAGTGTGGCAGTGAAGTATTTGAGACACCCTGTATATACCATACACAACGTATTTCCTACAGAGTAATTTTTCATACATTTTAGGATAATCTGACTAAAGATTTCGACCCATCCTGGGAAATAGAGTACAAGTGTTTGGGAGAAAGGTTCAAACCTAACAGTCCGGTAGGTATCCCTGAAATAGAAGTTGCAGTGCGTAGTCAGCCAGTTGGGACTGCAAAGTTTACAAAGTGGCACTGACGGCTTAACACTGGAAACAAACCTTATTAATTTTTAGCATGTTGGCAAATACCAACGATGACAAAATAATTTGAATCTTTGAAACAATGCTTTATGACCAGTCTCAATCCTACATGGCTCAGGAAACACGTTATGTAAAGCTGCTCAGAGTCCGTTGAATGGGCAAAACTGACTAATGATAAGTGCGGAAAGATTGGACCGCATAAATTATTTTGTAATAGAAAGTTACATTACCTATGGAAAGGCATGCCTTCGTTCATATTTGCAGAATCACTGAGAGGCCTTCGAAGTCACAGCACCGTTAGGACTACCAGGCTCGAAATCACCGCTATGATTTAAGAAAATTTAAGATAAATCCCATGACGAGATCTCAATATCACTCCTGAACATTCAAAATCGTTTGGTCTCCGAAATTTCACATTTGTAAACAATTCATTAATTTAACCAGTAAATCAGGACTTAATTGTTACTTAACTCTTTTACAGGCAAAAGCAGTTTCAATTTGTCAGCCGCGACTGGAAGAGGTATGAGTTGCTTAATTCAAACTATCGTTGTTTGAAATAGATTTTCATATATTTATTTCAAGTATAAAGTTAAAAGTACTTCAGGATGTTTCGGGATCTTCAGTCTTGAGGGTCTACTATAACGTCAGGATGGTTAGATATTGTCGTCGGCCAGAGGTGCAGACGGTAAGATCTTTGTAAAGCTTACGCAAGTGGTATTGAATTCCAAAAGCTACCGTCACACCTATTCGGAATTTGCAAGAATTCAGCATAACTGTCCCGAATAAATTTCGTTTTTCAAAATTCGAGCTATTTTCCTGCTGACTCTTCAAATCGGAGTATATTCTTATTGGTTTGTAATACTGCCGTTCGACTACATTGCGCTAAACGAATGATTCGTGAGTATTTACGGTGTATTTAACTATCGAATGCACTTCATACAGAGTTGGAAAACGGTACAATTATATAGGATGTAGTAAAAATGTTCTAATGACTACCAAAAGAATGCACTTCGAATGCTATGGGAAAGCGGCCTGATTGTTGCCCGAGTGCCAGTCGAAGGCTAGTTGTAAGGCGTCGTGAATTCTGCTCCCTGTCACTCAAGGTGTACTGGAAAGGCTTCTGGAGAAGCTTTCTGATATATTACGAGAGAAAAACATCAATAAACGAAGAATGGCTAGCAAGACGAGAGAAGAAGGTAGCACGGACATTACAGCAGACTTATGGAGAGTCTCAGAATCTTTTTTCACATATCTAAGAAGAGACCCTACAATTTCTGCTGAGTTAGTGCCAAGGGTAGGACCAAGGATAAAGAAACAGGATACTGCTACACAGACACTACCTCAAGTCATTTCTTTGAGATTCCTGGCTCCAAGAGACAAGTATCTCACTCATATGTGAAACTTTTGCGTGGCACGGAACTCTATCAGCCTCATCATCCATGACGTCAGCCAAGCTGTTATTGAAGAGTACAAGGATGGGACTACTACCTTCATCAGTACTCTAGAGGAACGGGAACTCGTTGAGGAGGTCTTCAAAAACAGATGGAGCGTTTACCATTCCGTGGGGCTCTAGATATAACACATATGACCACCAGGAAACCTGCCAAGAACTGGTCCTCGTGCTACAACTACAACGTCATATCCACTGTGGTGCTGATAGTCCTTGTTGATTGAAACTAAACCGAGTTTGTAGATGGTGCTCAGATATCAAAAACTGTCTGTGTTGATGTGAACATTGGATTTCATGAGCCACAACCTACTTCCCAATATGAAGGTACATCAGCAGCCGGTCGCGCTTTTATGTGATGCATTGGTCTTTACACTAATCCCGGACTCAGTATTTGAAGGCCATCAGAACGCTCCGATAGCATAAAAACTTATTAGACAATCGTACACCAAACCAATCCGCACGAACCACTGAATTATACGTACGAACCACATTCTAATCTTTGATATTGATTATACCGCTGAAGATCGGTAGATAGTGATGATTCGTTGATCGCGCGGACGATTTGTGTTTGCAAATACGCATCAACGGATTTGTGGGGGTAACTGGGTAGAATTGTGGATGTTCAGCCTCCGTGTCTATAGGTAGAATATGCGTATTGTTCAATGTACGTGTGTATGATTGCTTAGTAACCTCGAACTTGGTTACGGACTAACACTGTCTGCTCCTCGGTTGACATTGTTAAACCGAATATCGATATTTTCTTAACGTTTACTTCTTTCTTCCAGATAATGCATGTTTGCATGGAGTATGAAATATTTTATGCAGAAATGCCGCCATTAAGGTAACTTGGATCAAAATTTTTTTTCAACACTTTTCAGTCCGTGACCACACCACTAAACTTTATTTGAGACTCGACCAGATAACTTCGTGAAACGCGCGCCACTCTTCAAGTACATTTTTTTAATTTCACGCGCTATGCCTAGATTTCGACTAGTCATGTCAGCACTGTTTAAGGCAATAATAAAACTGCTTTGTTGATGGAGGTTATGTTGTTTATAATCATCCAAAAATGCCTACTTTAGTTTATACCCTCTTTCAGAGATAAGTCGAAGTAAGTGCTCACTTTTAAGATTCCTTAAAGTCAAAATGCATGAAAACTACTATACTCTAACGGACACGTTTTCATTTTAATTGTTTTGCCAAACAATGATGTCTTTTATGTCTCGAATTAGTAATAGTATTATAACATTTTCATACGCTTACGCATTCGCGTTCACTAGCTTTTCGGACTATTTATAGCGGACCTCACCGCCATGTTTGGCCCGAGTTCGGCGAATACTCGTACCTACCGCCCCAACGCTGGGTACACGGAATAGAGGTAAGAAGCGATGATCTGTTCTTATCCTGATGCAGTTTTCAACGACAAATGTGCAACTTGAAACCCAAAAGCGCTAGGGTTGTGGAAATAATAGTAATACCATTTGCCATGTCTTGAAAGTCATCCACGCTACTTCCAAGAAACTTTCTGGAAATGTTAGGTGTGGTAAAATGCACATGTAAATGTTCAACGTCGAGTGCATTTTTATTATTTATCACTCATTCGTGTAAGACCTTTTGGTCATATCAAATGTTTGTAACTATAGTCATCGCACATAAAATAATGCCAGCTCTTAGCCAGATAGTCAATAGAAAGTTAATTAACAAAAACAAGACGCTGTGCTTCGTATTACGACGTTTCGACATTACTTCCCATCACAGTGCATAATACATTAATGGACATCCAACCTCTATCACTGCTCTAGCTTGTATGTCCCAATAATGGATTGTTGAACTGCCTCGTCTTCGTATATATGCTATAGCATCAGTGTAGTGACTGTATTACTTACACCTGATGATGATATTCAGAAATATTGAAACGTCGTAATATGAAGCCCAACGTCTTGTTTTTTTGTTATTTAGCTATCTATAAATATTTATCAGTTTGACTAAAAAGGTAATTCAAGTTGATTTCATGAGGTCATGATAATTATTTTGAGTAAAATATCTGTTGTCGTTGGTTCGAAATGCGCGAGATATGTTCAATCATTACCTGATGTAGTGCACAACGCTCAGTTTGCATCACAACCAGGGGCGGATCCAGGATTTTGAGTTAGAGGGGGGGCAGGGCACAGGAATAACCAGAATTTGGGCAGATGCGCGCGCCCAGTCTAAAATGTGGGGATGCTGGGGTCTAGAATATTTGGGTTTGCGGACCTGTTGACTAAAAAAAGGTGAACGGGGCTTGTTAAGGGCCTATGCATTGATTATTCACCCCCCCCCTGAGCCCCCCTGGATGCGCGCATGTGCTCTAGTCAGCAATTCGCACCCGAAATCCCAAATGGTATCTGGTAGAATTTTAGGGTGGGGTGCAGGCATGGCCCCCTTTCCCCCCTAAATCCGCCACTGATAACCCAGTAGAATTGTTTTTCTTGATACCAGCCCGACATGAAATGCCACAAATTAATTAAGTGATTTCTCACGTGAATCTAGAGAAAGGTGGGCGGAGGAAGTGACGTAACACGCCAGGGGTCTGTTTCATGAAAATGGCCTGAAGAGTTAAGACCGAAATTTGGTCTTACACTTCACACAATTACTTTTGATGAAAAAGTTAAAATCTTACTTGTGTTCAAGTCCAAAGTCTCTGAGACCATACACATTAATTACTAGTTACCGAGATAATTTCTATAAACTATTTCTAGACTCTGATACACTCATAATTATTTGGCTAAACCTTTTTCAGCAAGTGTGTAGTGAAAGCATAAGACCAAATTCCAGTCTTAAGTTTTAATCACTTTCATGGAAAAGACCCCTAGCTGTGCCCTGTTGCATGAAACAGTCCCAAATAGGGACTCAACTAAGTTCCCTAAATCTTTTTCGTATTTGTTTCGTTCTTTAGGCACAGATGAAGTATTTTTTTCTATCAGTTTATGTTCGTTATAAGCTCTTCTTTGACTAATGGCATTTTTAATTATAACTTATAACTAAGCCCTTAATTCAGTCAAGACAATTTGGGACTTACTCCTTAAATTAGGGGCGCTGCATGGAAAAATCCCGTCTTACTTTCAATAATATTGAGAATACAATGTAGAGTTCACTCTCGATTTGTATCAAAGCCAAAAATCAACTTAGTAATGAGACTCAAACAACATAACAAAGGTAAAGACCACAAAATTCGTCAATCGTAAAGGCCCTTTTGCGGAAATATCCCTCCATGAAAGCAACATATTTTCCACAATTCTGCGAACGAGTTGAAATTTCGGTCAAACTTGTGCAAACCACAAGCACATGCTTTTACAGACAAAGAGCGCGTTTCTGTGTATTAAATTTATTCGAAAGCAACACACATGTCGACCTCTTACAGATATTGCCGCCACCAACAGTCAGCTTCTCATAGCTTGTTTCAGAGGGTTTTAACAAAATGGCGCCTTTGTTCTATTAGGTCACTTTCTATATCTACAACTTTACTTCTGTCCACAGCACGGAGCCACAGCCCTTCTCTATCATCCATGCGCCGATCCCGGAGAGGTAGATTCTTTACGCCAGCTCCTTGTCGGTTGTAAGCGACGCCACATCATCACGCCGTACCGAAACCTCACAAGAGAAAGGGTTATTATGATTATTATGTCACTACAAATACCAATAACCGTATATTTATGTAAAAATGCAAAAATATTGGTCATGTGATTCTTGTTGTAAAACGTTTTGCTGAGAGTTTTGCTACGTATTTGATAGGTTAAATCTTGCACAAATTTCCATAGAATTGCGTCACTGGAACTCTTATAAGCTATCATACCAACGACTGGTGGACGTCTGAGTGACGGACTCCAGAATGTGTTTCAGAATAAAACGTCATCCAGTGACTGCTGTCACCCTGGTAACTCAGTAAAACTGAATTTGTTTACTTTTACAAACTCACAATCAGCTAAAACAGTCATTATTATCAGTTGTGATAATTGAACTTCAGTCTGATTGTATGTCTAATTTAGCAGCATCTCTTTTTGCAAACACATATGATTAAACACACGACACGGCGTTGTCTTACACAAACTCCCCCGTATTCGAGGCAATCTTTTTACCAGTTTGCAACAGACAACACCGCGACATGTTCATTCGGTTTTATTTCAACCTTTTCCCCAATCCTTAAAATCAGTACCACTGACATGGCTAAACCGATCACCGAGGCTTGGGGACGGGGCTGGTTGTATTCGTACATGTTTGACAACGCTCAGTCGTTCTTGCAGCCGCTCGCTTTGGTTTCCTGGGGCTGCAAGTTGGAAATGGGAACCCCGGATTTGGAAATGGCCAAGGATTTTATCAAGGTAAATATCAGAAATTAGTTAACCAGAACACATAGTATTGCATTTCTAATTACATCTGGTATGCCAAAACATCCAAAGGACTTTTCCTATAATGGATTTTGCGCTTTTTGAGTTTTTGTATAATAATTTTATAACTCAAAATCTAAGCAGACAACCATTTTTTGGGAAATAATTGAAATATTCTGAATTTTAAAGAAAAATTAATGTCGCTATTGGTTTCCCACCACCTGATGTCATCAGTGGAAGACGTTGATCAGTTGACAGTGTGTATATAATGTCGGATAGTAGTGATTTTGTAAGTTACTAAGACTTAGAGAACGGGACTGACGAGTATTATGAAGACACGTATGGAGATGCGGGTAAAATCGACGCTCAGGCAATAAGTGAAACTGGTAATGAGTTAAATCTCGCCATAGCGGCAGACTGCGTGTCTGAGGTCGTACGAAATCGACTCTCCCGCACCGGCGTCTTCGGTGAGTGAAGCCAAGTCGGGGCCAACTCAGTTTTTTCATTGAATCACGATTTAATTTTGTAACCACTTTTGTGTCGATTAATATGTGTCCCGAACTAATCGAAGTTTTTACCCTGACTGTCAACGCCCAGTCGCGAACAGCGGACACTGATTCATCTCTTCAAATGCCTTGCTCGACCGTGTGCTGCCATACCCGTCGTGTGCTATGCACGAATATGTGCCATTTCTAAGCGATCTTAGGTTCTTTTGGAAACGCAAAAACAGAAATATTGTCTGACCGATTGCAATCACTGCATTCCCCCATATGTAACTTTTCATAATACTCAGTCGAACTCAGTTTTCGAGACCACTGCGGCTCGCGCAGACCGGATCCACTGATGACGTCACACAAAAAATTTAGTTTTTTTAATTTTTGCATTTATATCTTGATTAAAAGTACACAAATTGAAGAAGAAATATCATATCAAAATTGTTGGTAAACGAATTCAAATTCTTGTGACCATGTTGTGAAGGGTTTAAACAACACGTGTTTTTAAAACTTTGCATAAATGAAAGTTGGTGTTTTTTCACAGTTTTGGTGAAAATTTTCTCCCTAGTTCATTACCTTTTGACGTAACACTAAAAAGAAACGTTTTTGTGAAAAATAAACACCTCATAAAATGTTTCATCATGCCGTCATCACCGTCTGTCAGTCTCCGTTCTCCTTCGACGTCCGCTTGGCGTCTAGTGTCCGCTGAACACCTCGTGAAATTTTGCAGACATCTCGCTGCTGTAGATGAGTGAATTTTCGGGCGGATCCAGCCACCGCTGTGCCCCCTGGTGGCATTATGAAAATAAGCATATGTGTTTCTACTGGGAAGTGCACGACTGACGATGATTTTCGGACAGCTAGGACTGCCCCATATTGACAATTTTGTTTTCTTGGTGTTTGGTTTAATATCTACCAATTTCCTTAATGTGTGTCCTTGAAGTCTGAATGTGACCGATTTGGCGTACGTCGCGCCCCGTAGTGGCCTTTTAATATTTTTGTGTCTGTTCTTTGACGTCCGCCTCCCTTGCCTTCAGCCAATGCTTAGAGAATCATGACGAAATGTGGCAAGCGTGTTCCTACTGAAGAGATCGAACATTGGTGGCCTGCTTTGTATCTGATAGAAGCTATTTTTGATATTGCTATTTTTGGTGGGATTGTCTAAATAATGATCACCCCCTTGTATCTGCACTGTATGCGATGCACACAGTGGGCACATAAAAATATTTTGGGTTGCTTTTATCATTCTCACAAGAATTACTACAAAGTGGTCAGTTTTTGATGTATTCCACTTGTGTTTTTCCAGAGCTTTTCGTTGCCCACCGTTGACGAATATCGAACTTTGTTTGGGTGGCCGTGGGTGGCGTTCACGGAAGGACTCATCCGAAAATCTCACATCGTAGGCCATTACAGCACTGACGCTATCGTCTGCCCTGGTGACCCTGACGTAAGAAAAGATGACTAGTCTTGAAGCGGCTATAAATAAACCCGCCTTCCTATAAAATATCTATATTTGACTGGATACTATTGCAAAAAAGACCTTATTGACTAGTCTTTGCATTCAGCCAAATATCTACTAAAGAAAGTTTTGATTTTGGATGAAAATATACGTAAAGGTCCCATAGACAATGGGGTAGGTGGGTGAAATAACTAAACTATACTGAACAAAGGAAATATGACTGAACAAATTAGCAAATATGAGTGACCACTGAGGTGTCGAGTAGAGAAGTGTACCTATACAAAAGTAGAAGCCGTAGTATATACGTAGGAATTAGTAATGTAATATAAACCCTATGGGTTGATATAAAAATAAAAGTGACAAAAAAAATAGCTATGCATTTTAAATGTAACATAATTCCAATCTTCCATTAATGAGGTCATGTGACTATGTCTTTGAAGTAAAATTTAGCAAAGAAGAATTGTGCATTCATACCAAAACCGCGTTGTCGGCAACATAACCAAATTTCGTTTGCTAAGCATAGTCAAGATGAAATCTCAAAAACACTGTTACAGTTTTCTAAATTATCTAATCGTTTCCGTTTTATGCAACTTTAATTTTTTCAGAGTCCTATTGTTTGATAACCTCTCACTTAAAGCGTTGTGGCAAAAAGTGCCCGAAGGATGGTGTCTGAATGTTTGAGATGAATTCGATCGGCCAATTCTGAAAAGGCCTGAAGATGTCCAAATTTTTGGCAGTTTTGTTGGGACACATGTAACTTTAAAACGGCAGGCAAAACAAGAAATGCCCAACATGACAAGAAGATTGTAATTTTTGAAGTTTTTGTTTCGTTGGTACTCAGTACTTGTTTGAGTCACAGTTGCATATACGTAACATTGTGTTACTCCTCGGTACAATTTGCGTAATCACTTTCGTTAAAATTTGTCACTTCCTAGGATAGCTGGACATTTTCAATTTTGCGTCGCATGTTAAGGCTACGAATGGCGTTTGTTTGATTTTTGAGTCTATCCTGTTTGAAAGAATGCTAGTTGTCGACGCCTTGATTCACTTTTGCTTAGTAGTGGCTTTTTAAAACCTTTGTAGTTAGTCAGCAAGAAGTTGAAATATAGCAGGAGATTCAGGTACATTTCAGACACTTTGGATATGTGAAAGGGTGAGTAGTCGACACACGCTTTCCACATGAATTCTCGTCGGGCGCACGACGAGGTTTGAGAAGCCGTAGACGTACATGTATAGTGTATTTACGTCTGCCTGGGCAGATAAGGTACTATTGCATGTGAGATCTAACTGCCGATGTAGGAAGCACTATGATGGAAGGCGAAATTTTACTTTGACATTTCGTAAGCTCCGATGTGATACTTCACGATTTTCAAGGTTTCCATCATACCGTTAGAACAGCTTTGAAACTTGATAAAAGTTGGTGTTGGCGTCAAGGTCAGAACCCTGCAAAATCCATTAAACGACAGTTCTTCTCTGTCGGAAGATGGTGATATTTTACTGTGCTTAGATTCGCCCATGGTCAGTTCACTTTAGTGGTAAAACGTTCGTCTACCTTATTATCTTCCATTATTTTACAGGTCAGTCGCGAGTTTCCAATTGAAGACGAGTATCATTACAAGCGAAAGGATCATGCGAAGAAACAAAAAAGTGTTGCAACAAAGTTATGGGAGATCTTAGGATTAGCAGAATAAAGTATTCCATTCCGTAAAAAGTTTGTAACTTATTTATACCAGTACCTTTCCATTTAAAATAATGCCAGATGAGACAATATACTGATAACTATTAACCAAAATTTGTTCTACATATTGGTGGAAATTGACTACATAAGTGTGACACTTAGCCAGTTGCGATTTATTAAGTGTCACGCAGCAACTCTCTTTCACGTTCATGTTTAGAAGTGCCGCAATATCGTTGTACTTGATGACGCCGGTTCAACTTCCGCATTAGTGAAAGTTCGACTTCCTGTGTATCTCGGTGGTTACGCCATTGCAATTTCAACTGCAATAAACCATCTCTCGGTCAGCAGAACTGTCTTTTGGTTTAGACCACCAATCCATATAAAATTGGTCTCAAGTTAAAGGTGATTTTGGGCTTAGAAGGAATTGACATGTCGTTATAGCTTGAGTTTGGGCAAATTTTTTTGTTTTTTTAAGGCAGATCGTGTTTTACCACTGCGTTTTAATAAACATTTTGTCCTTTCCAAGCCCACAAACCATCACCTGAAACTGTGACTGATCACTGTTCGTGGGATTGCCAATCTCAAAATTGCAAATTAACATGATTAATACAAGCACTCTATCGCTTTAAGTACCAATTTCACGAGAGCACCAAAAGGTCGATCCGAGGATCACCGACTCATATCTTAGAAAAACCCGAGTGTTCATACGTCCTGGTGAGATA
The DNA here is from genome assembly GCA_002633005.1 of Phoronis australis. Lineage (NCBI taxonomy): Eukaryota > Metazoa > Phoronida > Phoronidae > Phoronis > Phoronis australis. The sequence continues at coordinate 501,134 of NMRA01000055.1, forward strand.
TATTCAAAATGTTTATTTCATTTTTGGACCATTATTTTTTTAAGTTTGAGCATCATGGATATTTTGGCCCAAACTAGCCCATTTTTGGATCACAGAGTTTCAGCAAGTAAAGTAGTTTTTAAAAAAACTGTTTATAAATTATATACCATTATATTTTACAGTGAAATTTAGTGAGACATATCTTTACCTACTACTTTGTGTCATTTAACAGTTTTCAAAAGAATTTAGACACACAGGTGTTACTTGGCCTTACACTTTGGTAAAGATATTTGACATTGTTTTGAAATCGTTTTTTGTTTGAAAGTCAGTTGTTCTTTAATGTTTGATGATGTGTCGCAATAGGATACATATTATTCTACATAAGACATTTGTTGATTTCGACATGTCACCCGTTCGGCAGTTGCTCAAAATGGATGTTAATTATGATAAACGTAACGATTAATTCATAGACTACACCCAACAAAATGGTTTATCTTACCATGCCTTCCACGTATGCAAACCACGAAACGCAGGACGAAATGACCAATTTTGTCACATATTTCCGTTTATGCGTCCACCAGCCCCTACCGTAAGACTTGCACTGCATTTCATCTGAAGTAATATATGAAACTAAAAGAGATGCTATTGCCATTCGTTCGCAAATTCGCGACAATTCTTTAAATTTGTTCGTCCACTTACGACGATGAAACAGCGGAGGTGGTGCGGTCACCGACTTCGGGATCCGTCTTCTTATCCTACTCTGTCACCCAAAACGGCCGGAGTACATGCGGCCACTGGCTCGAACCTATTTGCCCACGGGCCGTTTGCGTTCCCAAGAGCCCGACAGTTCTTCATTCCATTTCTCCAAGTAGCGGTCCTCACACTGCTTTTGTATAATTTTGTCCACCCTGATGTTGGAGTTGCGACTAATTCACGTTAATAGTGCATGTGAACTTTTGGAAACTCTGTTATTGCTATAAGCACTTGTGTCGCTAGGGGGGCCCAGGGCACTGCTGTGCCTAGGGGCTATAATATTGTTAAGACGGCCCCCGACAGAGAGGTCCAGGCGTAAGCAGTCTCAGCTATGACCGAACCTAGGATTTTACCAGCACAATGTCCACCAAGCGGTTTGAGGAGGAAGTGTTTTAAAGTGTGTACATGGACTACAGTACCGTCTTCTGATAACTACAGGGTTTCATTTTTGATAAGGGCGTTGCCTTTGCAAGCACGTGCCTGCGATTATCTTGGCAGTGACCAAGAGTACGGCCTTTTTGGGTCTCATTTGGCGCGTTGGAATTTTCTACGCAACTGCGTACGTCGTAGTGCATAATATAATTGAAACATCTGGCAGTGCGCCAAATATAAAACCTATCACATGCTGCGAGCCAATATGGAACCCAAACACCCGAACGAAAGGTCACTAAAACATACACGAATGTTTTGAAAGTTAATGATTATATTTCAGGTGGCACAAACAAAGTCACGGTTGCATTCAAGTTGTTTTTTCTGCAAATTAACCCATAAACATTTGTTCAAACTGGCACAACAATTTCTGTAAAATACAATCTGACACGCATTATCATATTACAAACACTGAAATAAATTCACTAATTCGATCAGTTAGCTGTGACCAAGGTTCGTGAACCACATTCGTTCCTCAGACTTGGGCTCACGTCCAGTTGCTTGCATTAACATCTAACACATCGAGTTTGTAAAGCAAGCTACAATTGCATTCTTCTACTAATCAGGGTTTGCTTCCTGCAGCTCCACCGCTCCGTGTCCCCGCTCAATAAGCCTGAAAACACCCTTTATCTGTGACTTATTGTATATCCACTGTACCACGCTTCCGGACATCTGAATGTTGTTGTTGTTGTTGTTGTTGTTGTGACCGATTACTCAATGATTTCTTGCACTGTTGACAATCCAAAGAGTAATAGACCGGAAGTGACATAAAATACCCCCAAACCAATGAGAAAGACCTCTGTTGTTTTCCGTAACTCAACATTTGCTTTGTCGATAACTGACTTGAAGAGACTTAATCCTGCAATGAAAATTATTTCCTTATAGCCATCATAAAACCAAAATTTGTTCACGAGATATTTGATAAAAATTCCACATTTAGCTTATAATTATACACATTACTCAAATTTGGGTTGATAAAGATCTGAACTGACGTGATTGTTTGCTATTTGTAGGTAAACGGTATACACCGAAAATATACTTGTGGGGAATCCTTCTAAACGCGCCACACATAAACTAAATTGCTTAATTATCTTCATTTGAGGTATAATTAGACGTACCGAAGTCACTAAAAACGTAATCGTTAAAACTCCGACTTTATTGCTTTAATCTCGCTAAGTTGGTGGGTCTCATAATTTTACTCGATTGCGTCATAGTTGGTGTTTACTAAGAGTGGAACCGTACGATGATTTTCACAGTAAAACTTGAAAACTATGGGGAAACAGCGCTACCTGTTGACGGTAATGATAGACTTAGAAGGTTCCATGGGTCAATTAATGTGCAATTATGACTGAGTTTGACAGGAGTAAGCTTTGCTGCTTTCAAACAAAAACCAACAAGAAGTGGACGGAGTAAAAAGTGGTGGTGGCTATCTGTTTTAAAGCTTAAAGCATTTTTAACAAGTTTGATATCGGAACTTATGGGTATGGAAAACCGTACGTAGACAGTTCTCCCTGTCAACCCTCTGCTTGCACTTTCTTAACTTTGATATACAGAGTAATATAATACACCCATAAAGAATTTGATTGTAAAAATTAGTTTAGACTTTAAAACATCAAAACAGCTTCATTAGTTATTTGGTAAAGAGGTTTACCTTGGTCTATAATTCAAATGTAAAACCATCTACGACGGAAGTCAACTTTACGATTAGAACAATGGGCGTACTCAGTGAACTTTGAACACTTGAACTCGGTGAACTTTTGAACACCTGAACTCAAACAGCTGTTCAAGTTGAAACGTAACAACTAGTCCCGTTATTCAGTGGATGGAGGTACACCCAATCCATGCGCCGTAACACGGTTGAAGGTGTAACTGAAACGGTTGCCGTAACAACCTTCATTCGGGCGCATGCTATAAATTTATACCACGAAGCATGCACGCCTGTCGCTGCTACAAGTAAACGAGTAAAGGTTTGTTGTTTTATCGGGGTCATTTCAATCGTCAACATTACACTAAATAACATCCCTGCAAACATTTCTCTATAAATAATATTCCAAGATCAAATGTGCAATAGCTCTTAGTTTTAGGAAAACTAGCAATCGGTGTATTGACCGACATCGTCCCAGCATTAGATCCTTACTAGTATTTGGTACATACATCAAAATTTCGTAGATCAGGGCCCTTATTCATCCGAGAGGAAAGGTGTTTGTGCCTTCTGAGGGGAAATTTTCGAAGCGAGGGGAAATTTTACCTCCCCATCGACATTATTAGTATCACCCCCACCCTGTCAGCCTTCAATGGCCTCATAGGCTCTGCCTCAAGTAACCAAAAGTAACATCTTCTGGCCTTTCAAAGTGGCACCTGTGTGCGTTACAAGTGATTCGAACCTGGAGAGGAATTTTTCAATCACAGAGGGGAACGCAAACTTGAAACGTAAGCAACCTCTGTTTGCTGCGTATACGAAATTACCTTGTGCATGCGCGGCATCGTGTTGCCAGGTAACTGGGGTCGCAGTTATTTGTGGTTGGACGTAAACACAGCAAATACAAGCACAAAATAAGACTTGTATGCAATTAAGCTACAAACAAAAACTTCATCTGCTATGAGCATTACGATGATTAGCCTATTTTCTTATTTCAAAAAGAATATTTCATGCGGTATGAATCAGTAAATGCTCATTTAAACTTTCAGCCATTTTTTTCATTGCTTCTAGAATAACATTGTATTTGTCATACAGCGAGTGGTGCTATTTGCTTCAGTGCTTCCAGACTATCTTACGTTGTCTTGAACGTACAATTACATAGACTAATTTTCTGTGTTAATTAATAAAATCAACTACGTTTCGATGATTTATTCTACATTGCAAACTCAGTCGTTGTTTAAGAATGATCATATGTGCGACGGAGATCTAGTTCACGTGCAGAAGGTGTGTGAAAACAGCGAAGAAAAAACGACCTTATTTAGAACATTCAAAGATGTTAAGTTTTAGTAATGTGTTTGTAAAACATTTTACCGATATGCCCATCTAATAGATTGTGAACTGCGACATAGGTTTTGTTTTGCGATAATACAAATGCCCATTAGCTCACTGTGGTATTATTTCACATTAAATTGCCGAGGGCAAATGATCGTCTTACCTGGGAGAATGAAAGAACAAAACGATCCCATGCCTCCAGAAAGTGTCATGGCGATCATTAAATCCGGTACGGCTATGTAAATACCCAAAATCATTATGTATCCAACCACTCCGATAAAAATACGGCGCTTTCGCTCTCTATGTATCGCCTCGTCAGGGGTCATTTTCCAGGCAGCTAACCACAAATCCTGGAGTGCGCTTCTACAAATCGAAATGAACGTCCATGAATTTCTCGTTTTCAAATCTAAGATATAAACAATAATAACAAACTTTCGGCAGTCAAATAACGTTTGAGTTAGCTCTTTAGGCGGCTTACAGTTGCACAATTTGTACAATCTGATCCTTTTCTCATTTGAGGAAGGATTTGTGAGTATGACTGCCATTTGCATGACGTAGAATTATACTCTTCGCTCCCTCCTTTCTCTCCCTTCCTCCTAACATAGCAAGTACAGATAATAACCGCTGATTGAACAGGACTCCTAAAGCTGAGTTACTACAGAGACCGTGAGGAAAACTGTCCATGCGGCAACGAAGCAGACGGCACAGAAATGGTGTTTCGGACACATCGTGCTTATCGGCAGGTTTCGGTGTTGATCAATAGCAAGCAACTGAAAGTGCAGTTTCGAAGACTGAGAAAAGTGAACTTTTTCGCNTTTTGTTTTGCGATAATACAAATGCCCATTAGCTCACTGTGGTATTATTTCACATTAAATTGCCGAGGGCAAATGATCGTCTTACCTGGGAGAATGAAAGAACAAAACGATCCCATGCCTCCAGAAAGTGTCATGGCGATCATTAAATCCGGTACTGCTATGTAAATACCCAAAATCATTATGTATCCAACCACTCCGATAAAAATACGGCGCTTTCGCTCTCTATGTATCGCCTCGTCAGGGGTCATTTTCCAGGCAGCTAACCACAAATCCTGGAGTGCGCTTCTACAAGTCGAAATGAACGTCCATGAATTTCTCGTTTTCAAATCTAAGATATAAACAATAATAATAAACTTTTGGCAGTCAAATAACGTTTGAATTAGCTCTTTAGGCGGCTTACAGCTGTCCAATTTGTACAATCTGATCCTTTTTTCGTTTGAGGAAGGATTTGTGAGTGTGACTGCCATTTGCATGACGTAGAATTATATTCTTCTCCCCCCCCCCCTCTCTCTCCCTCCCTCCTCTCCATTGCGACATAGCAAGTACAGATAATAACCGCTGACTCAACAGGACTCCTAAAGCTGAGTTACCCCAGAGACCGTGAAGAAAACTGTCCATGCAGCAACGAAGCAGACGGCACAGAAATGGTGTTTCGGACACATCGTGCTTATCGGCACGTTTCGGTGTTCATCAACAGCAAGCAACTGAAAGTGCAGTTTCGAAGACTGGGAAAAGTGAACTTATTCGCAGGAAATGTACACCCCAGCTCACCACAACTGTTTTAGTACGTTATATCAGCTTGTGACAACGACGAGATTCGCCCGGTTTTGAAGCAATAGAAATTTACTAGCTTCAAAGACTTGCACTTTTATTCGACATAATAAACACGTTACATGATGTCAGGAGTGGACCCGCCGCGAATCATACGACAAACACTTATTGTGAATCCGGGTAACTCCTTTGTGCCCATTCATTTAACTGGCAATGAACATTCCGAGTGTACGTGCTCCCGAACCACTTTCGGTAGAGACCGGAAATCCATCAGCTAGCTAGCTTAAGTGGCGACAGCAGTTCCTAATCTATTTAAAGGCCATTGGATGCGGCGGTAGCTCTGATGACCAAAAGGTTGAGCTGTTATTGAAGCACATTGGGGACTCGGCGTTAGCAAATTTCCATAATTTTGAATTTTTACCGCAACATACCGACGCATACGGCAACGAGGTGAAAGCTGAGAAATTGGACAATTTTGATCCGGTGCTTCAAAAGTTTGATGAACATTTTGGGCAGCGTAGACATGGGACAAGAATCACGACACAGCATTTGCTAAGCTTATGGAAGAAATGGCATCGGACAGAATACTTGCACTGTACAACACCAAGCGTAGCACAATTGTTTCTGCACACGCAAGAGGCTCGGACTGAGTGCTTGCCTCATGCAAAGACAAGACGATGGTGAATTCAGCCCAGTTGCGTATGCGAGTCGATCGATGACCGACACGGAGAGATGCTGCGCGCAGATTGAAAAAGTAACATGGGCCATCGGCCAGAAGTCGGACATGCTCGTTGGACTTCAGTTCGAAGTGGAAACGAATCATAAGCCACTTGTACCACTCTTCTCGTAGAAGACTATTTATGATCTACCGATCCGAGATCAACGATGTCGTATGAGCCTTATGCGATACATGTTCGGCATTGCTCACGTCCCTGGGAAAGTACTCGTTACAGCGGATGCTCTTTGACGAATTCCCTTTACGAACTATGTGGCCAATACTGACAAGATTGACATTGGCGAAATTTTGAAGGAGACAGAAGTCTCTGTCAATGCAGTGATGATTTCCCGACCAACAGATAAAAGTCTCGACTGAATACGTATGGAACTCCGTCACGACGACACTTTGAGAGCGGTGGTGCAGGGTGTCCTCGAAGGATGGAACAAGACAGTGATGAGACCCTTTGAAGAAGTTTTTCTCCGAACGGTATTCGCTCTAATACCATGACAGATTACTGATGAAAGAAAAGAGACTGGTGATTCCGCCGAATTACCGCGAGGATGTCTTGTGCCTTCTGCACGACAGATTTCATGACAAGAGGGAGTATCATCAGTCTTCAGGAAGCACGTTCTCTCATCATTGAAACGTCAAACGAGGGACATGTACTCAGAAATAGGTCTCATGTGAAGAGGCTTGAACCTGTTCCAGAGCTTGGAAGCGTCACACCTGACCAGTCAAAACCGTTTTCAGACGCTGACGGTACAGAACGGTCCCCAGGAAGTGAAACTCACCACGCGTTACTCTCGGAACCCAACCAAGCCAAAAGAGACTCATTGAGGAGATGTGACAGTACACTCTGACTTTTGTTTAAACATAGTTTAGTATGTCTATGTAAGGTTACTTTTCGACTAGTACATTTTTTTTCGAAGTGCTCAGACTGTTAATTGACTAAGAAAGGGGAGATGTAGTTGTACGTTACATCAGTTTGTGACAACGACGGGATTCACCCGGTTTTGAAGCAATTGAAATTTACTCACTTCAAAGACTCGTAGCTTTATTGGACATCATAAACACATTACAAGCCAACGGCTTTTTACTGTTGTCTCGTTTGTCCCAAAATTCCATGTGTGAGCACCCGAAGGCTGACCTACGCGCGGTAAGAATTGTCCCGAATCGTAATCCGTTATGAAGTAAGAAGTCAGTTCGAAGGACATTGAAGCGGTATTGAGAGCTGGTTACTAGCGAGTTTTGTAGAATCACGTTCCTAGAAGCCACCACCAACCTTAGAATAGACTAATTTTCAGCGCCTCAAAGATTCATAGTTCACGGGTTAGTATTGGTTGTTTATTCTCTGATAACGGAATGGACTTTATTAGAGTTCAACGTGAATTGCAAACAGTCTGAAAGAAATTGACTTTAACAGCGTTCCGTTTACCATGTGGAAGACGCGAGCATTGGCTGGAATTTAAGTCTGCCAACCGCTAGACAAACGGAAGAAAAGAGGAAAGGACAGTGTTTGAATAGTGACGCCAACAGTAGGTTGGAGAGGCTCTAATTGATTCTAGGCCTCCAGTGGCGAGCGACGGGAATGACCTTGCACTCCTGGTCACATAGCACTCTGACATTGAGACCGTGCAAGTGTCGTTCAATCTCTAACAGGACATTTCCAGCGCCTTGATGTCTACATGGGCAAGTGTTGAAGTAACTTGGTCACATATTTTGGAAAAAACGTGGGAAAGGATACCTCTCATCACTTCAAGATTGCCAACAGTGGACATCGAAAATTGGAAACGCTTGTGCTGGGGACGTAGTGTTCGTCAAGGACACCCATGTGTCAAGAAACGAATGGCTCATGGGATGAGTATCAAGCAGTCGGAAAAGAAGAATAGAGGTTGGGAGATTTGAAAGAACGTTGTAGTATGATATGTTCACTTACTTAGAGACGTGGTGGGTTGTTTGCAGACGTTTCGACCGTGTAGTTAGACGTGTGATGGACAAGACGGTGTTGCATCTACATGTGGAGGGACAATGGTGAAGTTTGATGGAGACTAGTTGTGAATTGTGCGAGTATGGGTTTCGTTACTAGACTTCTTTATATTGTATGCTGGTGAAACAATTCTAAATATTGCTCCCGGAGAGTAACTTTCAGCGCATATTCATGTGAATTGAGAATACACGAGATGTTGCTAGACCGCCATCATTCTGAGCTCGTAATGGACTGACCGTTCGGAAGTGCTTGAGATTATGAACCACCGTGACAAGCCTAGTAATTGAGCTGGGTGTCAAGCAACAACAAACTCTCACTTCCTTCCAAGCCCAGGAATCCTGTGCCTTATTTTAACAGGGAACAACCTGGGACCAATGACCAATAACGGTAAGTGCTAGAAATCAAAAGACAGGTTTTTGACGGAAGCCAATTAATGGACGCTTTAAATGTCTCTAGGGGCAGTCGAACAGACTCGAGACTCCATAAAACCTTCAATGCGCCAAGTATAAAAAATTAAAATAAGATTTTGTTCACTGCAGGTATTTGTTTACAGAGAAAGAACTGCTCAGTACTTTTGCTGTGTATTGTTGAAATTTTAGTAGAGATAGGTGGATGGCTTTCGTTTCTCCGCAGATGCAATGAATTAAAAATTGATTACCTGACACAAAGGAATACGACTGGGAACGCCAGGAAGCATTTCAGTGCCAAGACAAAGTAGGCGATGTAAATATCCACCGTGGGTGAGTATGACAAAAATATGTCCTTGTCGACGGAGTTTCCGAACGTAAGATAGCCAAAGACGGCGACGGATGTGCTGAACACGAGGCAGATGAGCATGGTAGCAGCAACGGTTTTTGCGGAGCCCGTTGTATTTCTCTCAGTCATAGCAGCGAGGACCGCGATTATCGAGAGGTGACTCTAGAAAGAAAATAAAATTCCGTAGTGAGTGGGTCTGACAAATGACAAGTCACCAAGTTAATGTTCTTGGAATTCAAGGTCCACAACCAAATAAGGAATGACAAAAATACAAGAATACACTAGTTCTGACGATGACCAACAGGTGTCATGTTAATACAGAGACAGAGGTGAGATCATTGCTGTTACACTACCCCAGCTTTAAATGGAGCCACAGGCCACAGGCTGGATCAATCCAGGACAGAAGTGTCCCAAAAAACAGGAATGGACCTCATCAATCATTTAGAAAGCAATACACTATAAAATTCTTGCAAACGATTAAAACATCCGCGAGTAAGATCAACACGCACCGCGAGCAGTCGAATAGGTGTGGCCTTCACCCGAAACATGAACAAAAAGTCGATCAATTCCTATGCACTTCAAGTAAAAATATATAAACCCTAACATGCGTGTCTATGCAAATACTTACAAATTTACATCTGTAAGAAGATACTAAATGAAAAATATTTGAACACTGGTCCACAAAAAACTAGATTCAAGTTGAATAGTCTCGGCCTCAATCGCGACACTGGGCAAGGAAACCACCGCAGGTTCACTCGTCCCTGGAAAGGGTTGGGCTGAAGTCCCTCTTTACGTCGTTGGCTTCCGTCGCCTTTCCCTCACCGCCGTCGGNCGATCGGTGTAGACGTGTTCTTGGCGCCACAGGTTCGCCTACGTTTAAGAAGATTGTCCCGCATTCTTTGCAGGGGTAGGGCCGTTCCTTCACTCGCGGAAGCGCTGGGACCCGTTCTGCCGGTGTCTCTGACTCGCAGACTTACCACCTCTTCCGAACGCGGATGAAGCTCTCTGTAAAGAAACAACAAAATGGCGTCCAAAGTATGGGGACGAGAAACTTCGCCATAGGGCTCCATCGCGATCCTCCCTCACCTTTCCAAGTACACCATTATCCACAGCGTGGTTCAATCCAGGGTTGGACCTCAAGCGCTAAAAGTATATCCTTAACATAATGTTTAGGCTTTTTAATAACTCTGTCTCCCTTGTTCCTAATAGGAGTCGCGGCTACATCTTCAATATCCCCGGGGCCGCAAAAATCATTTGGAGGCGAGGAGTCTTGTCATCTTGCCCTTCTTGCTCCATCGCTTACAGCATAATCCGAGGGTTCATGCACCCCTGCAGGGTGGCTGTGGATGCGTTCTTCACCGCTGTCATCTGCGTTGCCGTCAATTCTACCCTCGCACGGTTTCAAGGGCTCGACATGCCAGACCCTCTATGTATCTCGTACATGACGCCACTGGCCCTTAAACGGATGTTACAGTGGCCCGGCCAACCAAGCCCCAACTCAGTTCTGGTTCGCAGTCGGAAAACGAGATCACCTTCTTCAAAATGGCGGAAATTCTCTCTCCTGTAGTAATATTTCTTTTGGCGCCGAAAGCTGCCTCCCATATTATTTCTGGCAGTTTCCCATGCCAACTCCAAAGCGTCGCCCAGTCATTCAACGTAATCTGGTAAGCAGGAATCCAAGCACCGTCCTTCATTACGTCCACATGTAGAGACGCCTTCCTACCAAATATCATGCGGTAAGGTGAGAGACAGCCATAAGCACGTAGGGTAGACGGTCATCCCAATCGCGCCTCTGTTTGTCCACGAAGATGACCAACCTTCGTTGGAGTGTGAGGTTGAACCTTTTCACCATGCCACCCGATTGGAGTGTGTAGGGGGTAATCTAGGTCTTCTTTATACCTCTAAGCTTCCCCCAGAGCTCGACGAACAATTTACTTTCGAACTCCTTCCCCTGGTCGGTGTGGAGGTACTGAGGAACGCCAAATCGAGCAACAAACTCCGTCATTAGCTTGTCAGCTACCGTAAGTGCGGTATGATTAGGGATAGCATCCTGCTCGCTTAGGCGATCGCCTTCTTCTGTCCACCCTGCACCTGTGATAAGACGCCGGAAATCCCCGTGGCCGACGCGTCAGTATCGAGAATGAACCTGCCTACCAGCTTAGGAACACAGAACTGGGTACTGCGTCATCTACACTTTCGGGCTATCGAAAGCCTCCTGATAAGAATTATCTCAAACAAAACAGCAATTTTCGTCGTTCATTTCGTCAAGGGAGCAGCGACAGTTAAAACGCCTTAATGAAGTATCTGCAACAGGAAACTGCGTATCCGATGGGGAAGCGACTAGGCAGTGACTGCCTGTACCTTGCCTGAATCGCATGCCACGCCAGTCTCTGAAACTACATACCCCAGGAAATTAACATGGCGACAGGGCAGACTACACTTTTTGGTTTTAATCTTAGTCCCGCATCCCTAAGACGCTGGAATGCCAGACGCAAATCAAAAGACTTAGAATAGACCAAAACATCGTCAACATACACCAAGTTTTCTGTAATCCACACAAAACCAATAGTCTCCTGGACCACGCTTCTTCACGAGTACCACACTGGAACTCCAGTGAGACTCACTTAGTTCAATAACCCTTACCGCTAATATTTATTGACCTCCGCGTCCACAGTTACCTACTGGATCAACAGAACCTTTCTAAGATGCGACTTCAAAAGCTCACTGTTCCTAGTATCCAAGCTGTGTACCACAAGACTCTGTTTTTTCCGCTAAATTCCGCTACCAGGGTTCTAACCCTCCTTGTCTGTTAATTCAGGGGACAGATTCTCGGCATTCCGAGCCATCATCGGTTCCAAGTGCTGTCGCAACCATCTACACTGACAAACTCTCTCTCGGGAACGGACCGCAGAACGCAAAGTGCCCTCTTCTCCGACAAAAGATTGGTCGACTTCTCACAGAGTTGCAAAACGTCACCCCCGGGGTTGAGCTCAAATTACAAAAATGGTTTCTCAAAAAGCCTAAACCAAGAATCACCTGAGGATTAACGTCGGTGACAACAATGCACTGCCTCAGTCGCAAGCATGCTGCATCGAAATCAGCCACCACGCAGCTGTAGACCTAATCATTGATACGCGCCCCACTGGCGCCTGACATGAAATTAGAGTGAGTTTTAAGCAACTACTCAACTCGAAAACATCTCTGGATTTTAAGGAACAAGGTAAACCGCCGTCTATCAAAGCGGGAAATTTTCTTCCAAATAAATCGACAAAAAACAAACGGACATTCTACAAACCCGGTCGAGGCCTTGGCCGCAGACTCGAACGGTTACCCTTAACGTCTTGCATGATTCTGACTGTTCCTCTTCGAGCTTTTCTTGGGGACATTTACTGGCGATGTGTCCCTTTTGTCCTCAGTTGTAGCAACGGATTGGTCCACGGGGATTGCGGTCGACGAGCTGACGGTGAACTATCGCCAATGTCCTGTTAATCTCAGCCATCTCATCATGATCCGGCCTGTCAATTCGAACTCGAGTACATACGAAATGGCGATGTCCACGGACAACGGACTATTGAACTGAACTGCACGTGTATCCGCAGTGCCTGGTCGTTGAGACCATTGATCAACAACCAAAACTTCACGGGTGTCATTAGTTAACTCAGGGAACGCCAATGACGCTAGCCATTTCAGACTAAAATCGCAGTCCGAAATAGTTTCAGTTTTCCCCCTCGCTCTGCCTCGGAATTCGCACCTGTGCGCGGCGACGCGTCTTACGCCGCTTTCAGCTTGGCACATTTTCTCCGACGCTTCATCGTCGAGATCTCCTACGCCTGCACACAAGACCAGCTGAATGGCTGACTCCTGCTCTTCCCTACCATTTCATCTGTAATTTTTCTCGAATTGGCCATTCGCATGATTTGCCGTCGAAATGCTGTATGGCACTCATTCTTTGTGTTTCGGTGGAGCGAGCTAACGTGTGTTATTGGTGTTGTTTTGTTTTTTTTTTGGCCGTTGAATCCAGTTCTCCCCTGTCAGTCTGATTTAGAGTGGCCTGTTGCATATAGACAAATGACAACACTCTAGCACAAGAGATCTGTTGCGTGGACAGTCAATGTATGGCATTTCGGGGAAGCGCTCTCGGTCATCATCCACCGAAACGATTTCAGGCAGAGGATCCGGCTCAACGTGATTTTCTGCCACCATAAACGAGAGAGTAAACCAACTAGACACATTTGACAAGAAGCGGGCCATTTTGGATGATGTACTTTGATGAAATCAGCAAAGTATAGAACGGACGAGCAATCACTATCCGATGAGTGGTTTCAATTGACGAGGTCAACTGGTGTTACCGTAAGGGCAAGACGCGGATCTCATACGACAACGGTAGTGCCAAACCCAGACGATCAGTTTTCAAAACCAGATCAGTACAAGACAACGGCTAAACATTACATCAACAGATTTAGCGAATTGTATACGAAGTCAAAAAGTGGACTACATTTACAGAATGGAGTATATTTTTAATGACTGAAGTGAAGTGAACCACTGAAGGAGTTTCCCGAAAATGAGTCATATCTGTTTCTGTATTAACATGACACCTGGCGGTCATCGTCGGAAATCGTGTATTCTTTTATTCATACCTACTGTCGTACTGACGTAAAATTTCGGCTCAACTTTTGATGAATTTGTGACGGTTTTATAGGGTTGACAAAGGGGCGATTGTCGTGGGCCGCCTTTCTCTCAAGAGAGGAGACCGTCTGAAAGAGGCTCGTCATTATGACATGCTGTATAATTAAACAATGGGAAATGACTAGCAGTTAATTCCATCATCGTGTGACCCTCCAATCAATGACCTTCCTTAACATAAAACTTCCAACGATTTCACAAAAACAGAAACAAAGAGAGAGGCAATATTGATTTTATCTTTGGTGACCACTGCGTGAGCGGCCTCTTAAAAAGAAAAGAGTGAAAATAAGTACAGAAAAGGGTGATACAATTTACGAAACTCCAATATAGGGACTGAACCTCCTAAATATGACATGATGTATAGTTCCAAGAACAGAAAATGAACTGCAGTTGATGTTTTTTAACTCTGCGGAATCTACCGAGCAACACTCGGTGAGTGACCAGTGCATTAAGCTAGTGCATACGATGCGATTTTTTAGTCCGGAGGCCTCGCGAGTCACGATTTCTTGTCGGTGACAAATTGTCGTGTCATTGGTCGAGAGCCAGCGCACACGAAACCGTTTGATCAACGTAACTGTCGGCGACAAAATCGTAAGTTGTCGGGAAATCAAACGTGTCTTGGATAGTGTCATGTGTGCTTGTCGTGCCGAGTTCAAAAGGAATTTGATCGGGGAAACGGAAATTCGAGCATTACGTACGCCTGAGGTGGACGTGACAAGTGTGCGCTATGTCGTATACCATTTCATCATCCTATTATAGGTGTATTGATTATTTTAATAACAGAGTAGGAGACCGGTGCCAGGTACTTTGGTTACGAATGTCGTGTGCACTGATTCAAGTGGCATACGGGGTCTCCCAAAATCTCGTCGTGTACACTGAGCTGTCTGCCTAGCACTACAAAGAAGTGTTGCAATTCCGTAAAAACGTAACCGCTGACGTGCAAAGGATAACACGATACATGATACGCTTCATTTGGTATAACCTTAACTAACCCCTTAACAACCCTCACCAAGGGCACTTACCAAATACGAGCCCGAGACACTAGGTGCTATTAGTAAGCTGTCTGTCCACGTGGCATTGGTGCTGAAGCAAACAGCTTCCGTTGATCGCACGAAATACTTGATAGCTATTAGAGCTGTGATGAAGACTGTTACCAAAAAGCCCAAAAAGCTGGAAAATCAAACTGAAAACAATTACAAACAGAAGGTGGAAGGATTCTGGAAGAAGTGAGAAGATACACAGGTTATGAAAACTAAACTTGTAGCCCAAAACTTAATACGTGCCTCTCGTTGAAAACTGACTTCGAAATGAAAAATCCTACATTTGACTTGACATTCATTTTACTGTGACTTGACAGGGAAATCTTCAATGTTCTGATCATAACTTGATGTTGATAGAGAAAGCAGGACATATCCTTGTATAGGCTGTATTTATGATGGCACGATCTCATGTAGGGGCTACCATTCACTTACATATTACACATAGCCACTGAAGGCAATACGCAATTTCTTATCTTCATAAAACTTGTAACCTTCATTAGACGATAAGAAAACTCAACACCCTTACCTGCTATGCTTCAGTGCTTTGATTTCTCGCAGTAGACACATGGGTAAAATAATTATAAATCCTAATATGGTNTTTGCCTCCCGCCCCCACCCCCTCCAATCAGGACTTTCTGGTTACCGTACCACGTGGTAACAAATTCTTCAGATATCGCGTGGGCCACGACTGAAATGGAGAGTATAGGGCCTACACGAACGTGCGCGCACCCAGCTTAAAACATGGAAGGGCTCGAATTTTTGAGAATGTGCACCTTTTACTAAGATTGACGGGGTACGTTCAGAGATTCAGATTGTGCATTCGAGGAGTTTTGGTAGTTCTTTATTAGTGGACCTTCGTCTTGTTTTCTACTTTTTCAGAATTTCCGTTTCTCTGAGGCGGACCTTTTTGCCCACTTCGCCAGTTGGGGGGAGCGGTGTTCGAGCCCCCCCCCCCCGAGCCCCCATCGGTGCGCGCATGACGAATGGTAGTTTTCGTCGTCAGAACTTGACCGAAGGACACTGTCAGCAACCTGCTACCTCTTACATATCTTTGGACTTTAGAGGTTTTGTTTCGTCTTGCAAAGCTTGTTTTACTGATTGTTGTCATAGCCAAGTTTCTCCCGAGTCTAAAACATTAGTATGGATCACAGTGCTTTAATTCTTTAAACAACACAGAAATCGTCAACTTTGGTTAAAAGCAAAAGATAGATCAATGTGAAATTCAAACCATACATGTATAGAAGTGTCACTGTCAAGAAGCGCTTTCCCCCATCCGTAAACAGCGACCATAACCTCATTACGATTGAATACCATTTCAGTAATCAAATATATAGACTGGTAACTGAGCTAATTTGGAAAGTTCTGGGGCCCGTTTCACTACCCTAATTTTTGACTGGTAAGTTTAAGGTTAAGTAGAACTCTAGGAAAATGACCACATTTGGCTTCGTAACATCTTAAAAATGGTTTTTGCAATCTGGTATAACACATTATTAAGACTTGTTCTCTAAATGTTACTCTTTCCATGAGGATCTATCAAAATGTAGGTCATGGTTTTCATGAACAAAACACAAAAGTTGTAAAAGACGAAGATAACTTGATTACTCAGAAATATGTAGAGTTTTGAGATTTTTAAATCAAATCAAACTTGGTGATTTTATTTATACATCTATCAGCTATTAGTGTTCCCTTATTTTTGATAAAGTTAAAAAGACGTGGTCACACGATTCAATTAATGGCAGGCAACTGAAAAGTTAAAATGAAAAATTCTACAGGATTCCTCCTACTTCAAAGATCTAGATTCATTTTCATTGATCACATATTACAAAAAGTCTACTTAACCTGACTCTTAAACGTGTTATTCACCCAGTTTGGGAACAGCACCTTCTAATTATTGTTCGGGGAAGATTTGATGTGGGAATTTCGGAATACGGCCATGGGCGTACATTTAGGAGAGTCTTTTTTTCGGAAATTCCTCGTACAAAAGTGTGCATTTGTCCAAAACTATTCGCTTAGCGTAAATAATGAATTACTTAGCGTAAATAATCAAATCTTTAGCTTACAAAGAAATTGTTTACAATATAGTTTTTAACCATAATTTCGAAACACCCGGGATCCCATACAGAAGGTGTCAATATACTCACATCTCTCTATGTAGTCGCCGGCGGCAACCAAAAAAACAACGCAATCCATGGTGCCAGTGGCAACCACACTCATTATGCATAATTTGTGTCCAAGGTTTCCAAGTGTCATCAACATTGCTTCTTGGTACGAGCTAGCCTGAGTCAGGTGGGCAATGTACGCCAAAATTACCATCCCACCCGTCATCAAAGCAGACACCGTCTAAAGTGAAAATAAGAACATTGATACGAATCCAATCAGGCTGCTAACCGCGCGCTACAGGGGTCGCTTCTGCTGTTGCTTTTAAATGCATTGTAGGACTGTTGTCGGATTGTAAACATGACGTCACATATAACCTGAAGAAGTGTAACCGTGCATTACTTAGATTTGTGTTTGAGGGTTTAACCAAGGAGTGTACGAGTATAGGAGAGTTCACTCCGCCATTTTACCATTCGCCGCAATGGTTACCGGTCGAAACACTAGCGCTCCAAGCGGTGAATAATCAATACTTACTTAGGAGCGCAGTCCGAACAATGTAAACACTGATGAATTCATACTTTAATGACGTTCAACGTGCAATAAAATTACTGTGTGATTGAAAATGGTTAGAATACGTAAACTAACATCCACTTATAATCGAATGAGAATGAAAATGTGTATTTTAATCAATATTAAAGTGTATTTGTTTTTATTCTTTTGAAGCTCCCTTCAAAATCTATCACGGTTTTGTTTCATGTTTGAGTTCTTAACAAGGCAAATTATCTTTCCTT